>OY740771.1:25524832-26064881 GCA_963513935.1 Aphrophora alni
CAATAAATACCCTTACATCTCAAATACTCCATTTGGTACAGTTTTTTGTATTTTGTGTGATTAATACATCTTAAATAATGAATTTAAATCAGTGATTCACCCTGTATTGTCTGAACTATATTATCTACTATTTTTATGAAAGAACTATGTCTTTATAACTTATCTTAAAGCACACAGACCTTCCTGAATTAGTGTTTAAGATGTATCTACAGATATAGAGCCTACGTCCAGTAAAATCCTTTGGGAAGTCACCGACTATTGTCCCATCATGATTCACATAACGCGAAGGATACGTTACATTCAGAATGAATATGTTTCTTGGAATCTTAAAATAGTCGAAGAAAATACAGGCGAAAATTTCTTGGGGGGGGGGGGAAGTATTGAGAAGGTGCTTTTAGCTGTCAATACGACTTAAGAAAATATATTCCAGACAAGAAATTAGTAGACAGTTTATTACCAAAACCGATTTGATGGTAAATTAGGTTATTTGTTAATAATATGATATTAATCCTGCGTACAGTAAGTAGCCTATGGAAGGAATAGACTTACTAGAAGACTTTGGCTCACTAGAAGGCTTTGGCTCACTAGAAGGCTTTGGCCCACTAGAAAGCTTTGACTCACTAGAAGGCTTTACAGTAGGATAATAATAGTCAGCATATCGAATTACAATAGTGGTATATTTTAATATTGGTAATTAGAAGTCATTAACAATTGACATAGCACTGATGTTGGGCCAACACCGTAACTGTTAAGCGACCTCGAGAACTTGGAAAAGGACCTAGGTATTCGGAAGCAACTAAGCTTACTGGGGCTCTAAACGTTTCTGATAATACATTTAACTCATTCTGAAATTATTTTACATCAACATTTTAAAACATTTCCATCTATCGTGTTTTCAAACTTACTTCGAATTTTTTTTGTATTTTCCCCACATTATGCGTAGTATAGGGAAAGCTATTTGATGGATCAACAAAATTGATGTACATATATCGTAACTAATGTCCCATTAGTATAAAAAGTGGTTTCTGGCATGATTTTGTCAGTTTGTCTGTCATATGTGAAATCGTCTACAGCTCAAACATATGGACAAATTTTAATAAAATTTGGTGAGTGGGTATATTTTCTCAAAAACAGGTATAACGGTAAGTTTAGAATTTAACGAACGTATTGGTCTCCAAATTCGCAAAAATGTTGATTTGGGGGTTTAAAAAACATAAAATTACCCAATTATAAAATACTTTACTATTGGCTCAATTGCGATTTCGGTGATTAATAAAGTAATTGTCCTATAAAAAATTATATAATTCAGTTATGCTCACGGTGAGTATTTGCTTGGCAATCCCAATTGACCTCAGCTAGATCTACACCTTTATTTTGATTTAGTCTTGGATTATATCCCTCTCTTTCAGCTTTTCTTTTAGGCCTCTCTTGACTAATTCTTGTTCTTGTCCTATGCTGATGCTGTAATTGGAGTATTCTAGGGGAAGAGGTCTATATTTTATATTCTTCTTCCTACTCTTTTTTTACGATGATCACAGATTTTACGTTTAAACAACAAGAATAAATATAATAATAAAACACTTCATTTATAAATATATAACCCACCGATTTCATCCAAATTTTAGTGAAATGGGAAGGTTATGACTCAAACAAAACGTTTCAGAAATAACTGTCAACAAATAACTTTAACTAAAGAGATTAAAAGCTTATTTTAAGGAAATACGACATTCTAAGGACTTATGACACGAAAAGCAAGTTGAGGCCCTTATTTAAGGAAATTTATATATATGGTCTGCCTTGATTCATTTTCACATTTTGACCAAAAACTTAAATAATTAACAATTTTCGCGAAGATTAGTTTCGGTTTCTTTTTATAAGGTTTCGAGGGTGGTTTGAGTGGGAAAGTTTATTCAATACTTTTACACAGTTTATTTTGTTCCTATAGTTAGTCTAGTTGATATTGATTAAAATATACTTGCTAACTTACGTGTATTTCATCCGAAACTCAAACTTTTAAACATCCTGACATGAAGTAGAACTAACATTTACTATTGATATTATGACGTAGTTGTAAAGTTGATTACAAAGTGTGATGAGTATTATATAAAAGTTAATACAAGTTTTCGAACTTTCAAGTCATAGTCATCAGTCGAACGGCCTAAAACTTGCAACTGAAGTTGAATCTAAAATGCCCTACTTAAAGTTACAAACACTGAAGAGAAGGTATCTAAGCTGGGGGCTTTGCATTTTGTAAAGCATCTTAAAGTGAACACTAAGATCTCTTCAGTGTACTACTCTAAGTGTTTTAGCCCGAGTTTGTGTATAGCATTTCTAAATTTACCTAACGTGGGTGGAAACAATATTGTACAATTCTAAAACTATCTAAAGATACAATTTTACCAGAACCAATAGTAAATAAAAAATTAACATTTCATTCTATTAAAAAGAAAAACATATTTTCAGCCACTAAAGTAATTTTAATTTTGCATTATTATAGAACTAAAGTGTAACAAAAAAATGTTTTAAATTAAAATCTTGAAAAAGACGTAAACTAGACTGCTTTTAAATTGTTTAATAAATAGTTTTTTTTAATTATAGTTGACACTATTTTTGATTTTGTAGGTTAAAGGCACAAAACGTCGTTAAAAATATCTCTTTAAAAGAGAGAGAGGGAGAGAGAGATACTTACGTTGCCCTCGAATATTCTAACACAGTCAGGGCCGAAAGAGATGATTAAGAACGTGATAACAATTTCGATAGAGAGGAATCTAACTCAAACTGCTGAAAAGGGTGTATATCCAGTGTAGGTGCTTCGGGATTGCTACATTCTTACTCATTATAAACCATTGAGAGCTAGTTGATTCCTTACAGTTAAGCTTATTTTCATATTTTGTGTCCATTCATTATCTATAATTATCAAGTTAAACAGTGCTCAGTTAAACTAAAGTCCCATCAAATACTATGTACTGTTTTTGAAAAATAAAATTTAATTATATTTCAGTTTATTTCTAAGTAGAAATTCTACTAATTGCGCCCTTCCTTGTGGAATAGCCGACAGACATACGAGACATTCTAACGGCTCACCGATAATTAGTATAAATGGGCAGGTTTCATCTGAGCTGTGCCCTGCGCGTGGATGGGAGGTACAAGTTTGTAGTTCGAGGCCGCGTGGGGACAAAGGCATTGTAGGGGAAACAGTCTGCGCCGACTACTGTCCACGATCTAGCCGTCTTGCAGACATCGTTGTTAGTACCAACACCCAACACAGACTGAGGCGACAGCTTCCCCCACCACCTCACTGCTGCTTAGACCACGCCTAGACCCACTGCGCACCCAAACTCCACAGCTCAGATGAAACCTGTCCATTTATACTAGTGTGGCAAACCCGAGGACCCCTGGATATACACCTTCCTTCATGTAGTCTTTGAATTTAATCCCTCTCTTTAATCTATCTTATCAGGTCTTTCTTAAGCAACTCTTTGTCTCTTCTGACACAAACCCCTTTTCGAGTGTTGGAGTCATTATTTTATACATTTATATTCTTTTTTTTTTAATTAAAACTATGAGAGGTTTCCTCCTATAACCAACAATAAAAACATGGGAGAGTAAGAAATATTCACTAAGACTATCCCTAATGATAATTTACTACGATTTGCTGCTCACCATAAACAACAAACATACAGGGTGTTAGGAAAGTATGGAGACAGCTTGATTAATTTGGACAATTATTATGATGCGTGTCAAGAAATTAAAATACATCTATTGGTCAAATACTTTTTTTGAATACACCCCATATTGTCTCGCTCAAATCAATGGAATGATCTATTATAATCGGTCTACTTATTTAGGATATAGAGCACTGCACATTTGGCAGACGTAATATCGACAGACAGATATTATTCCCATACTCAAACTATTAAGACCTCAAAACGTATATTTCCTTGAAAAACACGAGATGAGTTTAAATAACTATTTCTATAATTTAAGGAAGTAAATCCAGACATTTGTGCCCCTAGTGGTTAGGAGCCAGTAGTATGCCACGTTGTCAAATATTTTCGACGGTTCATTTTGTTTATCATGACAGGTTTTTATACATCAATGTTTTTAAAGACATATATTGCTATAAAATTTAATAAAAAATACTTTATAAACCACTTATAATATCATTAACTTAATATTCTGTATTTAAAAAGAGTTATTTCAATATTTAGCATGTCTGAAATATTGGTAATTTACATGCTCATGTCTAATATAAAAAGGTCAGTTCTGCTCTAACTTTGCTGGCACTTTATTAGAAATAAATCGACGGTAGGAAGTCAATTCTGTGACTCTGCTAAGATATATTCCAACTTAATTGATAGCTTTCACCGATTATATGTATCTGTTAAAATCGAGAATCAGATATAAAATAACGAAGCTACAATCCTTTTCTAAGCTTAACTGCTTCTCTGTAAGTATCACTATCTCTGCAGACGGGCATGTCACTGCTATCATTGTGTTCATGTCTCATACAGTTTTCACAAATGTCCGTTAACAACTCACTATATTTTATTAATATGTTTGTCTCCTTTTATAGTGATAACTGGCGTACGGGATTGATATCTCCTGTCTCCGTTTCTTTTTGTTAACTATATAATGCTGAAAGTTGTTGCCGGTGTATGGCGGAGACTATTTAATATTAATATTTAACGTTCATTTAATACTCTAACTTTAAATATTGCGGTATTTAAGAGAGATTGGGGATTTGGATTTTGCAGATTACGTAAGGAAGCTGTCTATAAGAATTATTGATATCAGGAGAAGATGGAAGATCTAAATCGGGAAGCGGTAAAGGCAGGATTGAAGATAAACAAAAGAAAAAACAATTTTCTTAGATTAAACAATACAATAAAACAGACATTGGTTGTGGAAGAGGATATATTTAAGTGGGTTATTTGTTTTGTTACTTAAGTAATATAATGTCGAACAGTGGAAGAAAGGATGTGAACGTACGCTGTAAAAAAAAGGGGTGCCTTTTCCTAACTGAGCCAAATAGTTTTTTTTCAACTGAGTGAAAAAAAAATTGATATTTAGAACAAAAATGTCCGTTAGTCTTTGGATGAGAATTGGAAAGTGTCAAGTAAAATTAACAGCAACACACAATTTCACTAATATATGTCTGAAGTAGGCTATATATTCAACATACGATGGATGAGAACAGTAAGGAACCAGCATCTGTGGGAACGAGCTAATGAAAGGTCATTAAAAAAATGAAAATCTTGAAGTCATGATGAATTGACCAAGAACTTAGGAAGGGAGAGGATGAGGTTTTTCAGCTCTCTTTAGAATGGGGTCCCCAGTGACACAGGAGGAGAAGATGGCCAAAGGATGACATGGAGGCGAATGGTGGAGAGGGTGTTGCGATTGGTGATTAAGACTTGGGGAGACGTAAAGGTGATAGCGCCGTATATTGTGAGGTGGAGATCCTCTGTTTCTGCTCTATATTTAAAGCATTTAATGCGAGTCATGTAAAATTACTTTTATTTTATATTTCAGTTCCGTTTAAACAATATATAATCTTTAAATTATCTGGTAATAAATATGCTATGAGAGTAATATTGAATATTTTATCCAACCCTTAGATACTTGCATAATTACATTAATCACCCTCAAGGCTTTAAATGCGTAATAAAACTACTTGCAAATTTACAACATAAATACAATTATTTCATATTTAGCTTAAGGCAAAATAATAAAATCATTTTCTGCTTAAACAGTCTTTCCCTCTGTAATTTAATTCTTCTTTCGCTACGCCCATAAATGAAATTATAAATCTTGCACAATACAATTAATTAGTGGGCGTTACAATATTTCCATACTTAAATACAAAGTCAGTATTTTAGAAAGCTTAGAAGGGTGTGTCCGGGCTATAACTTTGTGGGAAAATGTTGAGAGAAGGAGAGAGCTGGGCCGTTGGGTGGAGTTACCAGACGAATG
Source organism: Aphrophora alni (assembly GCA_963513935.1). NCBI lineage: Eukaryota > Metazoa > Arthropoda > Insecta > Hemiptera > Aphrophoridae > Aphrophora > Aphrophora alni. The sequence goes on from OY740771.1 coordinate 25,530,809, forward strand.
TCCGCCCTTTGAACGTTCCAACCCTCTACCAAGAAGGAATCCCTTGATTAGAGTTGAATAGGCCTCTGCGCGCTGTCGTCAAAGGCTCTGATTTGTTTCGCTTTGCAACTTTGTAATGAGTTCCGAGGTGAATATCAAGGGAACACAGCTAACTGTAATCTTACGCGATTTCCAAACATTCGATATTACTGTTTTCCTTATAAGGTCCTCAATTATTATTCTAAAATAAATGTCGACAAAAAACTTGATTTGTGAAACAGCCGTTTAATCTGATATCACAGATACGTAAACAGCGGTTTTCTTTCTACTTTAATAGTTGTTACTGGTTGAGTTTTGTTAATATCTACACGGAAGGCGAAGAAGCGTGTATTTTGTTCAGTGAACGATGAAAAATATGGTTACATTCAATTTAGCTATTTTTTTTCTTGTTTTTTAAAGCGAAAACCTCTCGATGATCATCACCTTTAATGAAAGGAAGAAAAGAAAATAGAGTAAAAACTCTAGAATAGTAGTAAATAATAGCGTCAGCATCTGAGGAGATCACGAGTTGGTCAAGTGAGGGCATTTAGACAAAATGAGAAATAGGTATCTAACCCAATGCTGCATGAATGAAAGTGTAGATCCATCAAAGGCCGTCGGGATTGCCACGTCAATACTCACTATTGTGACTCCCTTAAGGGTTGTAGCGGTTTCCATAAATAATAGCTACAAACCGGAAATAAATAATCGGTGTAAAAATTTCACGAACTTACTCACATATCCATAAAACCAAATAAAAAGAAACGCCACCGAAATGTCAGTTTTATCTTGTAACTTAAAGGTCTAAATAGACGGAGGACACTGTCTTTGAAAAAGAAAAAAACTAATATATACCTGAGTCGTAATGTTTGTTAAATTTGAGAAATTAAGTGTTTTAAAACAAACCCATAGCCGATTTTTTTTGTGGTTTGTACCGATAACCCACGAAGCAACATAAAGATGATGATCAATATGTTTTGTTTTGGTCTTTAGAGGCTTCGCTTAAAACAAAATGATAAATTATACAACTAAAGATGTTTAAACATCATAATTTTGTATTGTTTCTCGTGGCAGCTCCCTCAAAACTTAGTTATTGTTAAATAAACAAAATATCCCGAAATTTGGGGAAACTACCACTACATACCAAATTTGATTACAGTTAGTCTGCGTGTTTAGGCTGTTAGGACTAAATAACAGGCAGCAACAATCCATAAACCACTTTTTAAATTTAGGAATTTTAAAACAGTCATACCGATATAGATTGCCATCACCTCTCTACTATTTATATTTGAGAAAGAAAAAGAGAATATCAGTTTTGTCGAACTTATTTATCTTGAAGGATTACACCTTGATATTTGTATATTATCAATCTATTAAACTATCCAACTTTGTGTTTTTTATTTAAATTCCTATTTCGTAATTTTAAAAATATTCTAAAATCATTGACATAAGTAAGAAAGAAATCAAATTTGATTATATTTTGGAAGACGAAAAATGGGTAAATATTTTTTAAAATGTTATTCATCGTTTTTTATCATTACAGTTAAGATCATCCAGGTTGGAAGAAACCAGTACGAAAGTATTGTGTACAGAATGACAAAAGTGATTCATATGTCTTGTTGTGTACAACTCATAGACTGATCTGTCATCTCATACTGACACCGTCGAGAGAAAATGAAAGACTGTGATAACATTTAAAGCAATTTCTTTACTTCTAAACAAATCTTCACTCTCAACTTTTATATAGAAAACCACAAATGTCATCAACAAAAAAATTGTTTTAGCAAACTATATATATATATATATATATATATATATATATATATATATATATATATATATATATATATATATATATACGTCCAAGAAAAATAATGTTTACATTTAATGAACTTTGAATGCAGAGGGTTTATTAATTGGTGAAGCTTTCTACTGGTTTTAGTTTACATCATTTCTGGTTCTGGTATATATTAGAAATAAATGAATAATTTTTGAACTTGAGAAAACTTCCAATTAAGAATTCTTTTAAAATTTGCCTTATGTTCTCATTATTAAACGTGGAATCAGTTTTCAATTTTAGAAACGATTAAAGGGGATAATTTTATTTTTATCATTTTTCTTAGTTTGAACACTTTTTATTAATATTTGAAAAATATTTGTTATAAATATTAAATAATATTAATCGGTTCAGGTTATCCTTTTAGAATGTAAAATTGTAATACTTAAGTAAATGACTTATAACAGATGACTATATTTAGGGAGAAAATACCTAAAACAAACAAATTTATTTAAAATAATATCACTTAATTTAAATATAAGTTTAAATTCTACTTCTATGTTGTATTGGGTTTTACGATCTTAAAAATCATAAATATTTATAATTAAAATTTAAAATAGGGGTTCTTGAATCGTCTTAAGCTTGGTATTTCAGCCTAATAGACTATTGCATCCAATTTGGTTTCATGTCCTTAATTTGCATGCCCAGTATTGTAAGTTGTACTATGTTTCATATTTGAACAAAGAGTTAGAAAATAAAAATTGGCAATACTCAAATTTTTTATAATTTTTTACTCAAGATTTAAAATTTATTTTTTTCAAACAAACTATCATTATAAGTAAATAATTTTAATTGTAATATAAGTAAAAAATTGTAATATCAGAATTACATTAAATCTCTTATATTTGAGAAAGTGAATATACGAACTGTAAATACGTATATAAATATACATAGATGTTTATTAAAAAACGACTACTTACTATGACTACAAATCTGATATAACTAAAAAACAGTACAGCAGTATCATATTTCATATAGTTCAAATATCATATTATGCTGTCACACAATATCAGACAAAAAATGAAAATAGAATAAAGTAGTCTCGTTAATTTCGTGTTTGTACACTCTATGTTTATTTACCGGTATCTTATCTCAGTTTTTATTTAATGCAATTTATACGTATATGTATACGGCTTCAATATTTTGTAGTCTTTCAAAATGTTTAAATTTGTTTGGAGAAATTGTAGAATAAGTCAAAACTATAGTCAAATAAAATTAGAAGTATCTTTTAAATATTAATTATTGTTTTTTAAATACCTATAAATTGATATTTTAAAATGTTTGTCATTGAATTGATAATCAAACGTTTATACTATTTCAGCTCAAGTCTCCTAAAACACTGAACTCATTGAAATTGGTTTTTACGGAAACAAAATTGAGAGCTACTTTTGCTGATAAAAAATACTTGTCGCAGAACAGTTGGGCGGGCTATGATATACTGACCAAGGAACCAGAATAATTTAAGCAAAATAGCGTTCTTAAGATTGTATGAAGATCTAAACGAGATATTTGACTATCACTTTGCTACCTAGCCTTATTGTCTCCGAAAACTCTCAAGCGATGCGATTCAAAATATTATTTATCAATAGGACCCTATCCCACTCTATAGTTTAATATTTTGTGTCAATAGAAATACCTGATAAAAAGTGAGAAAAACGTCACATATTGATTAAAAAATCAGGCTGAAAATGGTAGAATGTGTTACTAGTAGCTTCAAACGTTTAAAAACATCGGATTCAATCTATTCTACCACAAACACAACAATATCCTTACCAAGTAAATGGATATTGACAACAAAAATATAACGAAGAATCAAAACCAGGTCTAAGTTTAGAGATAAAATAACATTTGCAACAATTAAACATTAGTTTATAATAATTTTTATCAATGAGTATACTTGACAATCGTAGTGTCACCATTAATCAATTATGATGTTTAAAAACCACTAAAAATACTCCTTGACTATTGATTAACATTTCTACACGTGTAAGTACGCGGACGTAATAGTATTAAATATTCCTTTTGTAACGTTAGCCTATCCTGGCGGGGGACACTTCATACAAATTGAAAATTTTCTGTCGAAAACCAACAAAGATCGAGTAGAACATAATCCCTCTTACTGATTTGTTTACCCCACCTGTGACTATATCATATGCCTACGTCATCATACATTTCACTTCAATGTAACTAAAATTATAATTACTAGAAATATTTGTCTAAGTTTGAAGTCGTGTTCTTACGATTCAGTTTTTAGTTATAATTTTTAGTCTTTGCATCAGTGGATACAGATTTCACAGCTCACAAAATAGAGCGTTGTGTGAAGTTTTGTGTTTTTGAATATGGGCCGCCGTTTTAAAATTAACAGACCCGTTAGTTGGTTTATGAACTCGTACAATGGTTAGTGAAAGCGAGGCTACATGCCAATTTGGAGTAAACCTGAAAAAGTGCAATATTCAGCATGGAAAACAATTATAAAAATAAAAATAAAATTTCACCATTGTCTGCTCGTAATTATTTGTGAACTTAATACACAATTCCTATAAATAAAAACTGGTATGATCTTTAAAGTAATTTTTTATATTAATAGAAAGGCATTTATATTTACTTGAGACTCTTTTTATTTCTATTTTATTTGTTCTCCTTAATTCATAAATTATCCCATATTCAGGTTCTTTTCTTAAAACTAACACAATTTGGAAAGAATATCTTAACCAGGATTTATGAAGAACGACTATAGAGATTTAACTTGATAATAATTGCATTGGGAGGCACACAATATAATAAAACCCAACTCATTACCAACGTCTATTGAATTAAATCGACTCCTCTCTCTGTGATGTAGGCTATTTAAAAAAATAATTACAGTGTTGAATGAACAAACGTTTTTATTATTTATGTGAGATATATTAAGGTATTTCATTACAGTTCTTAAATAATAATCACTAAAAATGAATAATTATGTGACTGAGTGAGTCTTGCTATGTGCTAATTGGTGTTGTATGTCTGTTTCATGTCTAAAAGAACCAAAATTTATTGTCGGTGATTGGAAGAGAAATATTTTATACTTGGGTTTGAGCGTCCGTCTTGACAATTTAGATCAGACTATTATTCTTTTTTGAAAATTTAAAAAATTTGTAATAATTATTTAAAAAAATTAAAACACCTAAATTAAAAAGATGCTGACATACCAAATTTGATAAAATAAGATGGATGTAATAAACTGAACGGACATAAAAACTATCTTTAAAAATAGACTTTTTATTAAATAATAAAATATTTATTAACGAGGGGACGTTAGGATTATTGAGTTCTATTTTCTGCTTAATTTCAAGAAAGAAAATACGTCTTTAGAAAATAATACTTAATTATAAAAGAAAAATAGAAGAGAAAGACAAAAAAAAAAAAAAAATTAAAAAACCATAAAAATACAATATCAAGTAATATAAAAATAACGTAAAAAACAACAATTAAAAATATTTAAAAAAATAATAAATTTCATTTAAATTATCAGAGTAAATAAAAACAAAAGGAATATATAAATAGTAATAACAAATGAAATAACAACAATGAAAATAAACTACTAATGGAGGTAAAAAATAAAAATAAAGCCACTACACTCTCAAACACACCCTTTTAAAATTGGCCCAAAACTCCTAAATACCACTCCAGCACCCGGAAAACCCCAAAACAATCGTTAAACAAACAACTTAAAGCCTTTTTACACAGTAAACGATTTTTATTGCTTTTAATGCATTCCGAAAATGAATTCCAAAGTCTGCATGTTGATACATTCAATGTTTTATTAAATACCACAGTTCTAGGTTTAGGTATAAGTAATAATGACGCTCCTCATAGTGTGTCAATCTAATTTACATTTGAGCTAAACTCAAGCTATTGTGCCACATAGAAAGGAAATCCAGGGAACCGAATCGCATTCAATAACAATAAAATATGTAATTTCGAAAATAAATAAATTTTAAGGCCGAATTGTGTTCCTAATATTTTTAACATGATCATCACTTTTTTGAAAGTAAACATTAATTCAAAGCACGCTAAGGTCTACAGTCATCTCATTAATTACATTGTCAAAATAAGTGAAATATAGAAAAATTAATGCTTTCACCAGGTGTAAGATGTTTCACCTTCACAGAGTGTTTGCCATCAAAAACATTAATACACGTGTCATTAAAGTACTCTCTCCAACCTATAGAACTGTTCATAGTGAGCCCCATACTTTAAACCATAAACCAATAAGGCAAATCACATACCTAGAGGAGCTTAAAACGGATATTTCTTGGAAAACTAAAGAGTGATTCTGTTTTCCAAATCTAAAAACATTCTACGTACTGGTACTGGGTAAAAACTTTAGTGCTTTAATTTTACATATTCGCCAAGTTTTTATAATTGAAGAGAGCTACAGACAGACTATAAGAGGGGGAGAGATAGAAAGAAAAGAAATAAATAATGTATAGTTTCAAGAGTCTGTGAATAGTAGAAATGAGGTCGCGGGAGTTAAGAGGAAATCTAGAATATAGAAGTACAGGAGATCTACTGAGATAAATGTAAATAAATAAACTATGGTCGGATATAAACTGGTAATGTAAGATTAAGTAGCTTGTAGCAAAGAAAAATTATATTAAATTTTGAGCGTGACTTATGAGAAAAATTATACAGTGTAACAAACAAACAGAACACAATTCAAATTATAGTTTGATTGGTGTAGCTCGTGTATCACTGAAGAGGACGACCTTGACGTTGAAACGCGTCTGATACTTAGGCGTATTTTTTGTGAGAATTGTGTTCTGTGTGTTTGTTATTCTGAATGAAAAATAATTGAAAAATAATTGAAAAAAAGTGAATATTGTGGACCTAATGCTACGAAGAATAATGGTATATTTTTTTAAATTATTATACCTAGATTTGGTGTAAAGACTTGGATATAATTGTCAATAAATTGGCAAGCGTTGTCTTAATTTGATAAAGCTACAACACTGTACGGTCAAAATTTGTGGATTATTCTGCACTCTAAATTTCCAATTTAAAAAAAAAAACAATTGGATAATCTATTTTTATCTTCTCATTATTCCTTAGTAATTGTTTGGTTCTCGATCTCACTACAATTAATAAGTCTTGCACGCGATCCGAACGTCCAAATAATGTATGATTACAATGCCACGGTATATATCTGACTATGGCTTTCATTACTTTTGTTTTGAAGGCAGCCAACACCTCACTGATATTGAAAAATAATGGAATGTCTCTCGATGAATACGAGCTTTCCTACAGCATTCTCCGATTTCTAAAGTTCGTCATCAGAGACAAAAATATTGCGGGTCTAGTATACACTCTAGGATAGCCATTGACTTGATGCATACTAGAGTTGAGAGAGGCTAGTAGAACTACGAGTACTATCACATTATATAAACTATAATAGTTTTATTCAAAAGGTATAGCCAAGTATATATTCTATTTCAGATTGTTGAGCTCTATGAATTCAAGTGGACAAACAAACAGATTCGATTATTTATTTTCTCTATGAATACACTATAATACATTAGGGGAAACTGAAATATGCAAGCTAGATTTTATAATAATTATTCATTTATTTTTATTAACATTCCAGTGTTATCGGTTCTTACAAGCAGGCAATACAAGTCTTATTAACGAAATAAAATTATAATTGGAGAAATAGTTGAAGCTGGACTTTTAATAAAAAACAGAAGAAATAATTAGTCCAGATCAATAACAAAATACAACATTATAGAATTTTATTGTACTTATAAGTTCTATGTTATCTTATTTAGAAGAGAGACAAATAAATGTTGGAACCAATATCATATTCGAACTGAACTCACTAAATTGTACAACTATTATGAGTTTTAACTAAAAAGTTAGTTCTTACTTTAGAAGTTCTTTAACCTGTTTGTGATAACTCAAAATGAAGGCCTGCTATAAATAAACAGAGGTTAGCATGTTTATTTCTTTACTTGATAATGCGTTTACTTTATGTTTGTTAGACGAATGAAGACGAGGGTGTAGATCGTAATCCAATGGGCTTGAACCTAACATGATTTAACTTAACCTTTTACATTTTGAACTGCGGTAAGATCACAGAACTACTATATAAAAATACAACATAGAAAGGGAAAATACATTAGAAAGGAGCAACAATATTTTTTCCAATTCAAACTCACTCTTACCTTAAATTCCGAATGCTTGAAATCTGTTAAATCTATTGAAATGAATTTTAAATATTTAAGACATAAAAGTTGTGATTAACTATTTTTCAAAATTTTACAGGTTGACAAACGAAGGGTCCTCGGGAAAAAGTGATAGTGACAATTATATGTTTTTTTAAATAATTAAGTTGATACACTATTTATTATATAATTTCAAACGAGGTGTTTTATAAATTAAGATTACACAGAATCAACAGAAATAATCAACTAACTATTAACGTTTAAAAATAAGGCCTACACGTAAAAAATAGGGAATGTCAATTTAAACATGGAAATAAAGGGGAACGTCAGTGACCATACCAAGTGACTAGCTGTGTTGATTTGTTGTTCGACTTAATCCCGTGTTTGGTTGCTTGTTCCTTATAGGTTATTTATATTGATTTTAGTATGTTTAAATTGTGTTGTTGTATTTTGATATAATGAAAGAAGGATTGTCGTATAGTAATGAAGAAAATGAAAGTAAACTAAAAAGACAAAAGGACGGAACATTACGAAAATATTAAGTAATGTAAGAACGAATCGTCGCAACATGAGGTAGATCTATATTGTGAATGTGTACGTTTGAAATGATTTCAAACCATTGAAAAAACTACCAATAATATAAATATTATAGAACATTTGACCAAACTCATACTCATAAGGACAAAGCTCGTATTTAGCCGGTCTTTTAATATTAGTCACTCTCGCTCAACATAGGCCACGACAGCCTGAAGAGAATGCTAAACTTCATAGTTATTGTGGATTTTCCTGTAGAGGGCGTGTGAAAAAACAAGACATTATTGAAGATTTCTTTCTGCTTCAAAGTCTATTTACTCCCTCCGTGGAATAACGAAAAATAAATTTTAGTTAATCCAAAATACATCAAAAGGGGTGGTCAAATTTAAGATGGCCGTGGTCTGGATAAAAAGGAAAAACACAGCTTGTCCAGACAGACATTCGATGTTGTCTGTGCACATACGGTTTTATTTCAGTGTAAAGGAGACTTTAGTCACTACATCCTTAAGGGTTCTACAAGGATAATATGATCACTCAACTTGCTCAAAGAAAAATATCCTGAAAACAAAGTTTCGTATGAAAAATATCGCATTTTTTTGGTATTCAATGAAAACTTTAATCTTGCTTTTGGTTTTCCTTGGCAGGATACTTCCAGCACTTGTGACGTTCATTTGACAGAAATGCAAGGTATAAAAAGTGGGCTTAAACTGATGGAAGTAAAGAAAAGTTGAAGATACTCTCCAAAGAGAACAAACTATATCTATTAATAGCTCTCACGTTTTACGTTTGAAAGTTCATCACGGCTGAAAAGCCAAAAGTCAAAGAGAGTGTGAGTCTACCAGAATTTAAAAAAAAATAACTATTCTTAGTTTAATATTTATATTATGTTTAATATTCATGTGCTCTCCCACAGGCGATTCGTTTTTTTATGGATACGACGAGATCTTTTGTTGGTAAAGGAGCTAATGACGTCACTTTTCTTTCTTTCTATTTCACAATTTTTATGTGCAAACTAGAACAAGCAGTTAAAAACAGGATATTTTTGTGTGACTTGTGTGAGGAACAAAATAAGAGCAGGACACTCGATTATTTATTATTTTGTTCTTCATATAAAACGGTTGGATAAAATTAGACTGAATTTTTCAACTATAGTCCACCATCATCTAGAGTGTAACCAAAATGCGGATAGTATAAAAGGGCATTCTTCCTTCCAGGCCCTGGTTATCAGAGCGAGTAAAAATTGTAATTTGTTACTGTAGTTGAATTAGTAATATATATAAAACATTCACTTTTCTGTAGGATTTTACATTCCACTGTTTTCACAATATTTTACTGATTACATAACTCTTTTGTGAAAATATTTTAAGCAATTTAATTTACTGTAATTCACAGTAGACGATTCTCTTCAGATGCTATAACAGTGACATACTAAAAATATAAGGACCTAACAAAGTGGTCTGCGAAGTAAGGATGGAAATATGTTAATGGCTTTTCAAAAATGATACATTGAGAATCGGAAAAAGAAATCATTGACACTTTGTAACTTTTTTGTATATTGACTAATAAATTTATTTAATGCTCTTACACAAATTTTGCATTGTTATTTCAAGATATTTCTCCTTTTTCTTTACAAAAATTTTATAACTCAATATTTATGAATATTTTCACAATACAAATTTATTTATATTTTTTACTAAAACTTAAACAAGTTCAGACTATATAGTATTATAATAGTAGTATAAAAATTAAAGTAATTGGAAATTAATTATTACTGTAGTATTTGGCTACTAAATCCTAATTTCTGAAAAACGGCAAAAATTTACATTATCGATTTTACCGAGTACCCTAAACAATTAAATGATATATGATAAGTATAGTCCATAACGAAGGTGATATATATGTTTTATAAGGAGAAAACAACTTGTTAATGTTTAAAACTATAACCCCACATGTAACACGTGTGCATGTTAGATCCCATTTACATTAATATCAGAGAGATCCTTTACAGATACAGTTATTACCTACTGTTTGTAATTCTATGTCGGGAGGGTTGGGATTTTGTTGGAGATAGCCAAAGGGAAAAATATATAATTACAGGAAGGGTACATTATCCATCCCCTTGCATCTGTGGGTCTCGCCAAGACTGTTATCTCTAGAGTTAAATAGCTTTATTAGGATAATGTTAGAGATGACCGGGAACACTTACAACTCTATTACGTTTTATTTTTGTCTCGAAGCAGAAATTTGTAATATGTTTAGCAATTACGTAGTTGTTGAAACACATTCAACCTGACCCCGACTAAATAAAATGTTTATTTGGTTATGGGTGTAAAATACGGTTACAATAATGTTTATAAGCACAATAATGTTTGTAAAAGTTGAACTAATATTATATTTATTAGAATTGATATATTGTTTTAAAACCTAGGTTGATAATTGAATTTATAATTTTTTCAACGATAAGCTCTGATGAATTCCTTCAGAATTTAATATATATATATATATATATATATATATATATATATATGTTTAAATTACTTAGATTTTGAAATCTTTTAATTAAATATTGTTAAAATAGCTATATGGATTAAATATTTGCCTATCTTTGTTGGAAGATCTTATTAACTGTATAAATTCAAATTGAACTACGAAACTAATTTCATTATACAAATTTTTATTATGTAAGAAAAGTTACTTCCACTGAGGTGTAAAAAAATTGTGTTATCACTTGTTCAGATAAGGTTAGCGTGTTCTTGTTGGGAGCGGCTTACTTTTTAAATATCCACCCTATTCTACGAGCTCAGGAAAGTTACAACAATTTCTATAAAAAAGCGGTTATATAATACTAAAGTGACTGTTATTTCAATAGTTGTAAATTCAATATTTAGTCGTTTTTATTTTTATACGGCATTCATTATTTTCTTTACAAATAAAATACACTTTTTAATTTAATCTCTTTTGTATTGCAAGTATTTGGAAAAAGTTTCACTAAAGTACACAAAAAAGTATAGAATTAAAATAATATTCAAGACCTTTCGGCTTGCTTCTACAAGGTATCTAACATATTTCGGAAAATGTATTTGTTTGGTTGTTTCAAATAATTTAGCTGGGTTGAATCATCAAAAGAAGCATTTTTTTCGAAGTTACGTTAACATTCATAAATAATTTCTGCACTTATAGCTAATTATATAAAATATGCTTGTTCAAACTGTAAGTTTCTGTAAAAGCTCACTGAATAGACCAATTAATTTTGAATTCATTTCATAGAAAATAATAATGTACAAATTTGTTCGTGATAATTTTCTTGTTTGAAAGTATAGAAGTGGAAATATATATATATTTTTAAACGGATAAGGTACCATTTTGAAAATTAAACTTATAATATAAAATTATACTTATTCCCAAACTGGTACAAATTGTTAGTATATCTTTTAATTGCCCCTAATAAACGACTTAAACAATAATATATCACTCCCCCAGACTAAAAGGATTTTTATGTCTTATTTTACCCGATTAAAAATAAAATCAAATAAAATGAAGTTCATGCCCCACTCTTGGAGAGGAAAAAAAAGAAATACAAAATTGTTGAATTTATTTAGAGCATTTGGTTATGTATATGCTGTTAGATGAACTTATACAGTGACATTGTCCGTTATGAAGGCTGCTTGGGTCTTGCTGACCATTTTGGTCATGATCATTAGACAAAGACGTACAAGGAATCAAATACTTTCGGCTAACAGGAATGGTAATTAATTTATAATTATTTATAAATATGCGTTTTATAAAAAGAAAAGTGAATAACAAGCAGAAAACATAGATAACAATATAGTCAGTTCTTCATTTCAATGTCAAAATGTAATTTTAGTGAGAAAATAATATCCTAGTAAACATTTATTGTATTTTATACGCCAACAGAACGTCTACATAAATAAAAAAAAAAGTTTACTGCATAAAAACAACAACATAAAAATAGGTTTGAAGTACGTCCGACTTGTATAAACAATAGCCTACAGCAGACACATGCCTACTTGCCAATCAAAATGTTTCTACCAAAACTGAAACGTTTTGAAATTTTATAATTTCCCTGTCAATGAAAAAATGTTTTATTAACCTTTACATTAAAGTTAGAGAAAACTAAATTTTAACTTTCTAACATATTCATCGGCTACCCGTAAAATTTGTAGAGAACATAATTCTAGTACATTTTATGTATTTTATTTTATAAAAAATAAAATCAAAAATGTAAGTTACAGAAATCGATTTGCAATAAAGAAGATTTTTGTTTAATTTATTATATTTCTCCTTCATATTTTTTTTATAATATAGTTGAACCTGTCTTTATTCACTTTATTTATATCAATTGCCTTAGAATTATTTCTTTACAAATTTGATTCAGTATTTTATGCGTTTATTACCCATTAAGCTAATTATTTTACACTAAACGTAAATTATTATTTTTCCACTTTTGTTTGATTATATTTTACACCGGTTTTCTAGGAAATTACTGAGAAACAGTTAAGATATCTTTAAATTCAATTTTCAATTACAAGCATAATATTGCTTAATTTAGTTCCCAAGAATTACCGTATGGCATCATTTCATTTTTGGAACAGAAATCAGGGATGAAATATTTCGTTAGTCGTAATTCCACAACGAAATTATTAACGTAATTCGACTCGAGTTATTATTGTGGTTGAATGTTTGTGTGGAGCTCCGTTGAAGTAGGTTCCGTAATTTAAAATAAAATTGAGTGGATGGACAGACAAACATCGAGGATTTTTAAATCAAATTTTGTTATATGTTTATTTACACAACTATAAGAAATTCATTTTATTATTATTTATATGATGTATTTTTTTACCTGAAGTAATAAAAAGTAAAAAAGATAAATAAATAATAAGATTTCCCCATATATATATATATATATATATATATATATATATATATATATATATATAATATATATATATATAAATTAATTAATTATATTCATGAGAAATCCAAATAACTTGTTAACGCAGAAGTTAGAATTGAATAAATGCACATAGTAACTGAAAATATAATGATTTTATGTATTTTAAACTGTTTCCCTTCAAAAATGTAATATCCTCTATTGAAATTAAAAAAACAACTTTTACAAACGTTATTTTAATTTAAAATAGAGGGCTCCAGGTTATGAAGGGATGGCAATTATGCGTTTTATAAATGTATTTTTTCTCTTTTAATTTTTAATTAACCTCATAACATAGGTTTCCTTTGAATGATATTTAATTGTTACATTTGAAGTAATTGATAAATCAAAAGAGAGGAGAGGAGACACGTATCCATATATGTTGTAATGCATATTGTAAAATTGTTTTTTGACTCTATATGATGTGTGTCCTTTTATTTCAAAGCAAAAGGAAATTTATTTTGTTAATACATAGTCGTGAATAAATATAGATTCTACTCTACCTTTTTTATGAATTTAAATTCATTATTTGACTGAGTATCGGCAGCAATTTAACTCCATTTTTTCCCTTTGTTTTGGAAATATCATGTATTATTCATTGTATCTTTATAGTAATACAAATACGTTGTCAATTCCTAAAAAAATACACAATTCGTGCAGGATCATAAATATTTTGTTAATTTAATTTTGCTGCCGTGTCCTTTTTATACGAGTTTAGAACTAACTAAGAGTGCACATCATTTCTCTATTTTTGTTAATATACAGTATCTCATCTCGGCCTGCAAGGAAACGTGCAAGTTTACAGTATAAGTTTTGTGTACTATATTTATATTTGCGTACAATTTAATTTAAAATATTATAACTCGAATTTTAGGTATCAAATTACAACTCATATTTAACGATTTAATTGAAATAAGCAAAATTCGTCGACTATTCAATAACCAAAACACAAATACTCAATACATACATTTTATTTGACCAAAGACGTCATTTTAATGACTAAGTAATTTTCTGTTTACAATATGACGGAGTTGTGGGGGGTGTTATATTTCATTGGCCATGTTTAACATATACTTAAATGAAATATTTAGTCAAGATATCCTTTAAAGTATTTACGTAAATAGGAAATGCGTACGCATTAGATACATTTAAAATTAAATTATTCTATGAATACGTTCTGATAAAAATCTTACCATGATCAGAGGAATAATAACACTGGCAACGTGTATATTTTTGTATAATTGTATTAGTTTCGTTTCCAAAAAATGTTTTATTTATTTGCAAAATTTTATTTCTACCAAGACATTTAACAATATAAAAGTTAAAAGAAAATATTTAAATATTTTGTTTTGATTTTCTCACATAAAATTGGTGTAGAGAAAGTAATGTGAAGGGTCAGAAAACCACATGACTAGTTTTGCACATAAATATCAGTTTTTAGTTCCTCTGAATCCAAAAAAGTGGTTTTGTTTATGATGTCTGTCTAACCTCTATCGTTTGTATTGTACTCTACAGACAAAGCTAGTTAATTCAATAATTAGTATATAGTCTTATTTAACCATATCTTTGACTGTTTTCTTCATTTTTTGACTAACTCAAACATTGGTGTATCTGTCATGATACAAAATACAAAACTATGGTTTACTCAAAATCGGCTCTACTGTTTTTTATCAAATTAAAATGTAATCCAAATACGCCACCCAAACAAAACGTATTGGGCCGTCATCGCTCCATTAATGTCAGATCGTGAGTAATTTATCAATATCGGCTGCACCAATGTCATTGAAATTTTAGAATATGAATATTTGTAATTATTTTACGATGAATGGTATTGTTTGGTTGGTATTTCAATCGTGAAAGGCGTGTGACAAAGTTTTGCAATGTTTTTGCAGTGTTTAGTCTTAATTGTGCAAATACATTAGAGTTTATTTTAAATAACATCAAACACAACTTTAGTCGTCTATGAAGCTATTAATAGTCATGGAAGAAACTATAATAAGATAAGTTTTAATTGGAATGGAAGTTCTTATTCCACATCTAACAACTTTTGTTTTTCGTAAACTTAAAACAGTTTTCTGGCTCTCTGTTTTACTAAAACGCAAAGGGAAAAAAGGAGAATATATAATAATATCGCTTCTAATTATTTGAACTGTCATTTTTTTGTCGTGTCTTCAAAAACTTTGTATACATTGGTGTCGTTAATATGGGGAAAAAACATTTAATTTGTATTGTATCGTTTTGTTTCATATTCGTATTATATCAGAAGTGAATAATTTAGTTCTTTTACATTTCTATCTACAATTAGGGAATAATTATCTATTAAAGGGAATAGAACTGCAATAAGATTATTTTTTATATTTACTTCTTGAGTCTCCTGTTTTCCAATAAAAAATAGCGATTTATAAATAACCGTCTGTATGTTCTGCTTAGATTTCTCAGAAACCGAATTTGATCCGGCGTTTAAGGGTTTTTGGAATTCTAATTTGGTTGTAAAATAAAATTCTCTGTTGAAATTTAAAAGTGCCAGTTATAAGCCAATAAGATTTCCCTCCCTTGTAGTGACATCGTATATGGCTATTCCGAGGGACCTAGCTGGATCCTACACTTTTGATGTTTTCTTAGGTGTAAAACCTTTTTCACTTTCATCATTTCTATCGGTTCCCTATTATCAACTCTCGTTGCCTTTCGACATCAATGCTGTTATAGTATTTCAGGGCTAGAGATCTTTATTTTATTTTAATCCCTATTCTTATAACTGGATGATTACCAAGAGGTTTTTCACGTTTTAATTTCTGAAAATCCTCTCTTATGATTTTGATAAATTTTTAATCAAATGTAGCCCAAAGGAACTCATCTAAACTTTAAAACGTATTGGACACTAGCTTCTTCAACAAAAATTCATTGTTACGTATTTATCAGTAACAAACACAAAACCGTACAAAGCATCGACATTAAAGGTAGAAGTTATGTAAATCGTGAAATGTGACAGTTATTAACTTAAATAAATTCACCTATTCAAAAGTAAAAGTATAATAACATACAATTAACAATTTGTTATGCAAGAGAATGTTGTTGTTTTTACAACTCTAAGAATGAGATAGTTGTCCATGTTTGTTCCACATCTATTTACATTTTAATTACAAAGTTTAATTGAGAAAATTCCCTTTAGATTACAGATCAAAATGAAACCGGGTATCAAATTAAATTTGCACTGTTCTGTTTTCAAGAAGGAATTTAATATGTTGGATCTGGTCGTTCTTACCTGACCCAGTTCCCTAATACAAAAATTCCGGCGGGTGTAAGAGAAACCTACTTTGACATATTCCCTTTCTGTTGCTCACCTCAAACACTCACATAAACTGATGTAATTAAGCGGAGTGATTCATATCGTAAACTTCTTCCATAACGGCAAGTCATAACAACAAAAACAGGACGTGACTATTTACAAAACAGGAATTACAACTTTAAAAAAATCAACCATTTCTCATTTTAATGTGTTCTTGTCCGGCGGCTGATACTTATCTCTGACTACAAACAATGGGCTCAACATAATGTAGAACAATTAGATGAAAGATCTTTTAGTCGGCAAACTGTTCAATCTTGTTTTTTATGACTACCGAATTTGATAAATCACTACATAAATAGACTCCGTGACGTTTATTCTAGTAATAAAAATATGAAAAATACATTGGACAAACCTGATTTTATACATGCCTAATATAACAACACTTTCCAGGATATGGTTAATGATTTCATAAAATTAATGAATAATATTGATTTAGAAATTAATAAATTTTTAACATTTTATAACAAAGATAATGTAAAATTTTAACTATCTTCAAAAGGAAATTTTAAACCTATAAAAATATTATTCACTTTTTTTTTCTTATTTGTAACTAACTGTATCCGTTAGTTTCCGTAAAATCTGTTTACTTACGTTTCTCAAAATACACTCGCCCAGTTGACAAGGTGAAATATCTTCAGTAATTTACCTTAGTCTATAACAACGGCCGTTTCATCTTAAATGAGACATCATCAGGCTTTTGTACATTGTCACAAAATTATTGTATACAGAACTACACAAACATATAAACATGTCATATAGTTTAAAACATTTTATGAATTGAATAACTATAAAACTGTTTAAATATAATAAACTAAAATCAACACACATGTTGTTGTCAACTCACTATCAGTAACTGAAATTGTTTCTATTTTCTGGTCAGTGAATTAATTGTGTCATATATAGGGTTTGAAGCAAAGTTCTAGAAAGTTCTAAACTAAGGTAAATTACTGTATATATATATATATATATATATATATATATATATATATATAAACAATACATAGGTTTCAACTAAAATTATGAAATGAAATATCTTCCTCCAAAATCCATGAATAATTAACACAATGTAAAAAAAAAAAAACAAACCTTATACAAATCGTATTTTAGTTTTGGTTTATAGATAATTAGTTGTATAATATACCAAGATTTGAATTGTTTTAAATTGTATAATTTTAATTATTTAGTTTACAATTTCCTGTCATTATGTATTCCACTAATTGAACAACTCAACTTATTTGTTGCAGGTAAAAATACAAGAACTGTTAGAAATAGATGCCTCATCTCCAGTAAGTTATTACTTTAAGATTTAATTTGATTAATATTTGAGTTGAAGTTTTGCTACCGCCTCTCTGGAAAAAACATTCTACAGATTTTAACGGAAGTTTGTTGTTGAGTATTATTTTAGACTTTGAATAAGTATTTTTAATTTGCTTAAGAGTGGTAATAATTACCACTTTTTCAATCAAAAAGCATATTTTAGTGATTAAAATTAATAACAAATATTTATTTTACTCGGAAACAGTGAAATGGAACATATTTATACAAAATAAAAAATGAATCTGATTGCTAAGATTTAAGTGCAAATAAATTAAATTTACGTAGTTGTAAACATTTAAAAAAACAAAGAACAAAAAAAATTGTTGACAAACAAAACAATTTTGTGGTACGCCAAATACTGGTTAGGCTTATGGGAACTTCACATCATCAAAACATAGAGAAAGATAAAAGGTAATGCTGGAGATTAACCGAAATTCAGTCCATTCTCATTTCGGAAAATTTCTCTTCCCGTAGTCTTCAAAAGTCGTGGGTCTGCGGAAGTAAGATTGTACTGTTCACAACAACCTTGTGTTTGTGGGTTATATAAAGTATATTTTCATAAATTTTGGCTAAACAGATTGAAGTCCTGAATTAATTTAATTAAAATTGTTTTTCAAATAAAACACGGTGTTCCATCCAAGACATATTCTAAAATCATCATTGTTGCTTCATAACATTGTTGTTAGGTTTCTATTGTAAAAATATTATATTCAGAAGCTATAAGTTGCTTTTGACGACCTAGATCTCAGAATTCCACCCCCACAACTTTTGTAATAATCGTTAAGATATCGAGTATTTAAAAACTATGTGGAACAATGCCCCATATGGGCTTTTTTAAAATCGGTTATTCTCTGTATTAAAGGAAATGAATTGTTCAATCGCCTCTTGTAAAATGGTTATAATTATGTAATTATATCTTCGACTTATTTACATTGAGCAAAATTTGTGGGAAATTCTAAATCAATAATTATCTCAATATCTAATTAAATTCATCCTCAAGGAAAGAATAATAATCCTCACTTGAAACTGCCATAGAAATATATTTATAAAACATTATTGATTATAGTTTAAGTTGTTATATTATTATAGTCAACCAATAAAGAATAATACTATATTTTTGTAGCGTTTATGTTATTGCTACTCAAATTTCATATCGTGTGTTGGCCATCCGTATCATATTGCGTGAAAACAGTTTGAGATAGAAATTTTGGTTAATTTTTTATAAATTTGAATAAGATGAATTATGAAACGTGCATATCAATTATGCGTTAAATTATACTTAAAATAAAAGTCTCGAAAAGTTGTCTCCGCCATTTGTAAAGGACAAGAAATATCACAAACTGTATGTAGATAAAAAGTGCAGGTTTGCACGATCTTTTGTTTTATGTAGAACACAATATGTATCTTGATTTTTTTAGATATTTGCTAATGACGTTTTAGGTATAAGGGTCGCCACAGATCTTGACCGATGAATCGGCGCGACTAGCCATTCTGAAACAGCAAACCAGCGCCAGCGGTCCTCGTATCAGGCTATAATACGGCAAAACGGAGTAATCCAGAGCGGTGAGCGCGTTGTCGTTTACACGTTCCTAGACATCTTGAGAATAATAAAACTACAATTAAACTTATATATGCCTTTTCTGCATGAATTTCCGCATACAACGGTATAAATATATTTTAGTTTTAAAATTATGTGTAATTTTAATAATGAAATCTATTAGAAAGTTGAAACAAAATGATATGAAAAAGACAGTAAGCCCGAAATATATTTTTTTTTGTGGTAGAAACAAACTTCCAGCGAGAAAGTTGTAGCAAATTAGTTGATATTAAAAACGTATTCGAAAATATTTTTGATAGAACTTCTAGTTTGTTCGATACTCCGGCGTAAATAACCGCTATGTTCAGTTCTACGCTTACCGCACCAATGTTTTTAGGAAAGTACCCGCACTCCTCCCCTCGCCTAACCCAGCGCTTGCCAAACCATCAGTCAAGATCCGTGGCGAACCTTATAGTTAAAACATAACTCTAAATGAGGCGTTTCATTTTAAAGGTATGTTTATACTGTAGCATAATTTGAATTTGAATAATTATTTCTATTAAAAAGGAAATCAAGATGCAATCCAACGTAAAATACAATATTTTAAATAAATATTACGTATTAGGAAATGATGGTGTAAGATGAAAAAGAAAAAAAAAACTTTACGTTTAAAATTAAAGTAGAACCGACCTTTGTTTACTTTTGATAATTTCTTAAAACAAACTCTTACCTTATCAATATGCCAACATTAGGTTCCTAAATAAAAATATAAAATAAAAAATCTTGCACAAATTGTGGTCTGAAACACTGCATACTATTATATTTTAAACCTAGTAGCCTATAATTTTTGCACCATTAGGTTTATGAAATTTATTCCGTTCAAAAACCTGCTACCGAATTCGTAATAGGTTAAAGGTTAGAGCTGTTAATTTGGAAATAACTGTCATAAATGGAAATATAGATAATAATCTGTATGCAAATATGAAGTTATGGCTACAATGAAATATTACCGGCCACGTCACGGTTGCGTGCCGGACACGGTATAACATGCGACACAAGGAAGACCGGTCGGCAGAACATTATTTAGGACAATTCCACCTCTGTTCTCTGCGTCGTAGATTTTATCAACAAATATATTTGTCCTTTGTAATACCGACGTCAGTTATGCGGATAATTTAAGTAAAATATTGTCATTACGGTTTTTGTTTTATTATGTTAAACATTTTGTCATCTAAGCATTAAAAATATTGTCATGGAAAAATCATTCAAATAAGTTTAACTTCGGAAACATGGTATTTACTAAACTCTGTCATTCTTGGGAACCTCTCAGAGATTATAATAATATTATAATAAGAACTGAATATTATAATTGACCATGTTGCTACTGTCGTAAAACTTAAGGTGTCCTGAAAGTTCTTTCGATTTGTGAACATGTTAAACAGTATCCATACGTTTTATATCTGTTTGACGAATGTATTTACAACTGTCTTTTTTTTTTAAAGTTCCACAGTACGATATTTTCTGCCTTGTTCCTAATATTGGGTTTCATAACTATGCAAATTTCATAATTTAATGGGTTTTCAGAGATCAGAATTACTAAAACGTTTTACATGTCGCTAAAACGTTTCTCTAGAATTAGGTAAAGAATTAGATGAGTCGGTGTAACTGGAGCCTTTCGGGATAACAATCTTACTCAGGGAGGAGGGGGATTGTCCATATCAGCAGTACCATTATCACTAAGACCTACAGTATTTACGTTATGACCTAATTTATCCTGTTGTAGGTTTCATTCATCCAAAGATTTATTTACACCTGCGCCTTTTTTAATTTTTATTTGAAAGAAATCTAATAGCCACTAGAGAATCCCGTATTAAATTTCATGCTCCTAATAACAGACGACATGTAAATATTACTTAGCTCTTATAGGGCCAGCCTAAAAACGAAGATAGCTCAATTTTATATTGGACATGTGTTTAGAGTAAGTGCACTAAATTGAAACAAATGTTACCCATTCTACATATGAATTTTGTATTTTCAAAAAAATATTACTGTCCATAATTAGTACATTTACTTGCTGATAAGAAAATATTATAGATTTGGTCAAGCTGTACTTTGATATGATTTGGTCAAGCTATAGATTTGGTTTGAAATCACTGTACTTTGATTTAATCAATAATATATATATATAATAAACCTGCCACAATATTTAGTTTTAAAGAAAAATAATTTCATATTCATTTCTTTCAGTATAAGATCATTGTCGAAATAAAAAAATTGATACAATTTGAATAAAAATAAAGTTTATTAAAAGTTTAATTTCCTTACAAAATGATTGTCAACTTTTGACGACAATTCAACACTTTTAAAACCCTCATCTAGTCTAAAAGCTTTACAAATAGAAACTTGAGTTTATTCGAAGAAAACAAGAGTTGTTAGTTCGGAGCTAGGATTTTCTTCCCAATTAAAACTTATCTCATTATAGTAACTGAGTAATAGTTTCAAAGTTACATATAATAGGTTTCTTTTTTAAAACCACAGAATTTGTTTTGTGTTTATTGCAACAAGGAATAAAAGTATTAATTTAAATTATTATTTTTGCAATAATATTAATTTTACATTTAACTTGTATCGTATTTATTACTCTAACGAAAGTTTTGCCAATATATAAAATCTAATAAACATGTCAAAGCTAGTTTAACTTAATATTTCAGAGATATTGTAACGTACACGTATATTTAAGGCATAGAATCGAACAATAACGAAAATAGTCACATTTCATCTGGTTTAGTGGGAATGTATTTAGCTAAAGCTTGATCCACTCTAGTCAGTGTCATTTGATGACGAAGTATTTGATACACAATTAAAGAAAATGGTGTTGTATACGAATACAAGATGTAGGAATATTCTGACAACAGTAGTGAATTAGGAGACAATATTACGTTTGTGAAATTAAAACAATGTAGATTTTCGTAGATCAAATAAAATTTGTTAATTATTTTTAAATATGTATTAATATTAGAAGTAAAATATTGTAAATCAATTACAAAAACACTATTTTATATTCATTTTATTTGTATTGAAAAGGACAAGAGCAGATTTATATTATATCGGTTTAACATTATTCATTAAAGCATATTTATTAGATTTGTTTTGAATTTTGACAATGATTTAATAAATAACTCGAAATATAAATTAAACATTTATTATTTTTAAACCAACAAATTTAGAAAATGTAGATACAACCTATTTAAATATAATATATTTTTTAGTATTTTGATAATAGTTGTTTACAAGTAGAAGCATTTTAACAATTGAAAACATAGTAATAATTGTTTACTTTAATCATTGGTTTACTTTAATCACATGGTTATTAATATAAAAATACAGGCGACCAAGTTATAAAAATAGTTGAATTTTCAATTGTGTCTACAAAATTTAATATAGTTAAAGGCAACTTAAAGGTAAAATATAAATTAAATATTTTAAATTACTTTTCCTCTTGTCTAATCCAAACAGAAATGTTCAAAGAAGCATTAGTTGATAAGCTTATTTGTTTGAACGTTCGTTTGTTTTAACCTTCTGGGTATTTAAAAAGGATGAGACATAATATTAAGGATAAGGCATTCATAGACATCAGGTCTAGTGAAATAGTTTATTGTCTTCGCATTTAATAGTGAAATTAAAATTGTAAATTAAAGACATTTTTTGAAACATTAATGTACTATTTTGTATACACGGTTAATAAAAGGCGTTATTTGATTATCGGAGGTTTAATTAGTTTAATGGCGGATGTTTCAAATATTTGCATGTACTCGATTGAAAAAACCTACATTTATGTTAAAATAAGCGATTCTACTTTAATTGATAAAAAATATTAAATTATTGTTATAATAACTTATATAAAAATGGAAATTTTGTAGCTTGAATTTTAAATTTATAAACATGAATAGAGAACATGTAAAATTTATAAAGCTTACGCATATAAATAATATAAGCTTAAGATAATATTCGTTGGCAAGAGGAAAAAAGGTGTCCAATATTAAATGTAAGTTGAAAACTGTTGTCCTCAATTAAACAAGACTGTTTGATGAATCTAGAATGAAATAATTCACATTTCTCAAGTTAACTTTAGGTTAACTGCATATATAACGTAAACATAAACCTCTAATTCAACGTAATTTGAGGTTGCAATTTAAAAATTTTGAATCGCAAAAAAAGTAGACATTCAAACTGCGGGGTTTAATTGAATCACATGTTGCATTCGCGGTTGGTTTGTTTGGCATTATGTAAATCGTGTTGACAACTCATCCAACTTGTTAACTTGTACAATTTAACTCGCTCGGCTTCTCTTGAACAACCTTCAAAACGGTTGACAGAAGCTCTGCTTTCACTTTGTCCGAGTTTGCGCAGTTCGTCACAAATAGTTAAATCGTGTGTTTAAATACTTTGCTATTTTCGTTTTATACTTATTATCTTAGCGAAATAAAGTTTATAACGTAAAAATCTTTATTATAAAGATCAAGATAGTTGTTATGAGCAATATAAATAACGAACGAATAGTTCAGTTAACAGCAAATTTGAACCAGATATTAGAAATGATTAAACGCAATCTGATGGTATTGATTTTGGGGAAATTTAGTCTTCATATTTCAATATGGCGGCCGCTTAAGTTGTTTTTTTAAATTACATTGCTTCTATATGTTCACGTAATAACTCACTTTATGTAGCTTTAAAATCAACACCCATTGATATTCATTTACCTATACAGAAATTAAGAAATTATAATATTTAAAAAAAAAAAAATGTTTTTAAGGGATCGAAAAATTAAGACAACAAAAAATATTGTTTTGTTGTGCGTGATACTTTACCATCTGATATACAAGTGGATGTAATATGAATAAGTTTCCATTTCAGTATTTTACTTTTTGTGGATACTTAAACAAAAAAAACTGTATTTTAGTTAATTAAATGTATCAAAATAACTAATGTTTTTATCTTGTCCATATATTCTGCATTAATTCAAAAAGAACGCACTAAATGCATGAAATGTTAGTTTCAATCTAATCATCTTCAATGAAGCACAACGTTGTTATCACCTAAATGTTAATAACCCACCCTGAGTTGAATCTGGAGTTTTGTAATACAAAAACAAAGTAAGGGTTAGTTGATAGAATTGAACGTTAGGTTTGTGACTATAGAATTCTACTTCTTCATCATCTCTAGTAAACTATGAGTGATTCAATAGTCCACACAATTAAAAGGAAATCATACAATTGCATGTTAATTAACTCGTGAAATCTTTCATTTTTCAATGCACATCTTTGTGCGTCAACTATCCTTTCTGCGAAGTTTGAGAAATTTAAATAAAATATCTCTTGTATAAGAAATTGATTGGAACTTTCAGATATTATTACAAATTTTTGCTTCTCTTGTTTAATGGCAAAAAGGTTTTCGTTGTTATCTCCTTAAAAACACAAGAAAGAATAAAATAGAGCATCTTAGTCTTCGAATACTCTAATGCAGTCAGGGTTGGAAGAGTATAAGAAAAAGAAGAGAAAATTGACAGGGAAAGAGAGAGAGAGAGAGAGAGAGAGAGAGAGAGAGAGAGAGAGAGAGAGAGAGAGAGAGAGAGAGAGAGAGAGAGAGAGAGAGAGAGAGAGAGAGAGAGAGAGAGAGAGAGAGAGAATTCAATTCAATTCATTTGCCTTTATTTAGGGGCGAGGTTAGGACTGTATAGTCCTCTCTACCACCTAACCCCATACAACATAACAACATATTATATAAAAATATAAAATATAACTTGATAATAACAAAAAAAATTTAAATCGATTAAAAATAACTAAGATAATATAAAAAATTAACAAACTTAAAATTAGCTACAAAATGAAATTAATAATTTAAAATAAAATAAAAAGTAACAATCTTAAATTTAAAGTGACAAAATGAAAGTTATAACTTAAAATAAACTAAAAATAAACAAATTTAAATTTAAACAACGTAATAAAATTAAAAATTTAGAAACAAAAATAAAATAAAATGAAATACTGTAGCTTACACTTGTAGATACAGATAAATACAATCACACATACACACAAGCACATTCATACATAATAACATTTAAAAAAGACACCACATAATTAAAAATCACTATTATTACTACATAAAAGCTAAAGAAAGTAACAAATACTTATTTCAATCATTCACAGTTATTACAACAAAAAAAAAAATTAATAAAATAAAAAATTAAAAAACACTATTCCGCCACACCCAGGGACGAGGACACCAAATCCATTCTATTCAAAAAGAAAGTCTTAAGTAATTTTGAAAACTGGACACGACTGTCAACAGTTTTAAGTGACTCTGGAAGTAAATTCCACAAGCGGCAAGCGGACACAGTAAACGATTTATTAAACATAACAGTTCTATGTAGCGGTATCATAAGCAAAGTGGAACCTCTTCTAGTGCTCCTTGCACTGATATCAGAGGTGAAAACAAACTTTTCTGCCAAGTAATTCGGCACTCCAGTTTTTAGGACCGAATGCAAGATAATTAAAATATGAAATGATCGGAAATCGTTAAGTTTTAGAAAATTAAGTTCTTTATAATAAGGAGTTACATGAGCATCGCGTTTTAAGCCAAAAATAAATCGCACGCAGTAGTTCTGTGCCCGCTGCAACCTGTTAGCCAGAACAACAGACATGTCATTGACTACAGTGTCACAATAAGAAAAGTAAGGAAATATTAAAGTCTTTACTAGGAGTGCTCTAATTTGGAGCGGCAAGCAATCTTGCATTTTTTTCAAAGAGTGGATCCCAGCAAAGACCCTGTTACACGTCTCAGTCACGTAATCATTCCAAGTCATTCTACTGTCAATTATTAGTCCCAAGTCTTTCACTCTATCATAGTAGTCCAAAAAATGATTGTCAAACTGGATTCTAGGAAATGTCGTTACATCTATTTTATTTAGTAGTCGAGAATAACCCAAGATTATTGGCTTTGTCTTAGCTCTGTTAATCGAGAGTCCATTTTTCTTAACCCACAATGAAACATTTTTCAGATCATAATTTACATTATCCACTGCTCTATCAATATCACCAATTTTAAAATGCAAATATACTTGAAAATCATCAGCATACAAATGAAATTTACAATAATTCAGCACAGTATGAATATCATTTATATACAAACTAAACAACAAAGGTCCCAATACTGAGCCCTGTGGAACTCCACTACAGACATCCCTCCAACTTGACCTATCATCACCAACACTAACGCACTGACTTCTGCCAGAAAGATAGGACTCCACCCATGCAATGCATATAGGCGCCAAACCCATATTTCTTAATTTCACCAAAAGCAATGAGTGGTTAACGCAATCAAAAGCTTTAGAAAAATCCAACAAAGTTAGGATAGTCAGTTCTCTACGATCCATTGCTAACCTCACATCATCAGTTACCTGAAGCAAAGCTGTGGTAGTACTATTTCCAGTGACGTAATTATTACGTCTCTGATACTGAGCCAATTCATCGTGACGATCTAATAAATTAATTTCGAGTTTTTCATTTATAGCTCGTAACGACACTAATTCATCTTTTAAGGTCTTAATTTCGGCGTGTGCCAATTGAAGAGAATGTTCAAGATTTTCAATAACTTTATGAGACACCCTATCAGAGATATCAGCTATGACGTCATCACAGAAACACAATTTGACTGCGTCCATCACAGCAGCAAGCATGTCAGGTGATAAGAACTCTTTAGCCCCGCCCTTAGGAGGGGAAAGAGATGCCGGTTCTGATAATGCCTTAGATAACGTAGGCTTATCTCCTTTAATCTTACCAGAACGAGTTTTTGATGGCGAATGAGTTACCGACATAATTATTAATTTCGAATATTAACTCAGTTAAAACACTCGTACAATTAAATTGGAGTCAAGAATACTGTTCACAATAAAAAGTTATTTCACTATGACCAGACTTATACTTATCTGCACAGTATGTCCTTAGTTATAATCGTCAGAAACAGGAGCAGAAAAAAACACGTGCACTCACTCACAATACATCTCAGAGAGAGGAGAGAGAGAGAGAGAGAGAGAGAGAGAGAGAGAGAGAGAGAGAGAGAGAGAGAGAGAGAGAGAGAGAGAGAGAGAGAGAGATGTAACTCAAGGCTAGATTAAGAAAGTACAAATACCTCGAGATTGCCTGACTTATTATAAGTAAAACTCTGAGGGGAATTTTTTGTAAATATAAAAATAATAATAAGAGCCCGTGACGGACATAGGCCTACAAGAAAACATTTGGGGGTAAAGAGTTGTCAGAACCTTCATCGTAATTCTAACCTATGCATACAGAATTTTAAATCGTAACCATTATAAATCGTAAATTCCCTTATCCCAAAATACTGGGTAAACACCCTAACATTCTGAACTCTCTCTCACAATGATTGAAACTAGGATTTCTCACATTTCAAGGGAGAGCGCTTGCCACTAGATTATGGACTCATATTCAAAACAAACATTCAAAGTCTCTAGTCCCATTGTGTAATAACGATAATATGTCAAATAAATTATTGTTTTAAGTTCGATTTAAATATAGATTTCCGATTTCTATTTAGTGATGTATTTACACTACATCAATGGTGTAGTGTAAATATTGATTGTATTATTGATGATGTGTAAATTTACACATTGATGATGTGTAAATACAATGATTGTAGTGGTGTATTTACACTACATCAATGGTTTCATATGTCAGGATACGTTGCTCTGTATTATAAAAAGACATCGAATGGAATCATCTGCTGTTTCTTGATTTAATTCGTTTACCAACTCCTTTATATATTAAATTACTAAAATGTTCTATATGTTGACATATTCTATCTAAATCTACTTTTATTTGGTACTAGTAATTTTGGTATTTTCTAATCCATAAGAAAGAACTTGGTGAGACCATTGGTTGTAAGCTAATAAGGTTTGGTATATAAAAACTGCCCCATTTTATACAAATATACTGTGTTCATACCTGAACTCTTGTTTTAAAATTTTTAATGATACCATCGTCTTTAATACTTATCTTTAAAAACCAGTAAAAAATTTTATGTTTTCTTACGCAAACGTTTGTGATTTTCAAATTACACTCATATTTTTTTAATAGTACGGGTTTTAAATTATGAAGCCATCCTCAAGTACGGATCAATTAATACAAATAGAAATTCGCTTTCGTTGAAGTATAATATTATTTTTATATTTTGCGTGAATTAATTAATTAATCTCATTATTATTAATTATTATGTAAATTATTTAAAAAGTTTCTCTTGCGTCGTTATAAATAAATTATACTATGTTTAAAACGAGATAATATATTTAATTTATTCATTGTTTGTAATAAAATAGATAACTGTATTATATATTCAGCGCTTGTTTGTTTTATTTTAAACAAATTTTGTCTGGGAAATATAAGTTCACATTGTTACATATTTATCATGTTGATGTTTTTAACCAAAATAATTAAATTGAAATATATTATATTCTGTTCCCGGTATGGTAAAATGAATATAATAATTTGGTAGACGTAGTTCAATTATATTTTATTGGAAAATAATATTTATGCTAAAAATTTAATGACTAACCAATTAAACTGTCTCGTTGTTTTTAATAAAATTGTCTTTCTTGCGTTAAACCACAATTATTATTGAATTAAACCAATTGTTTTTCTTCGTGCTATTATCATTGATAATCGTTTTTAAAATATAGTGTTTGTTATAAGGTGATGTACATACACTTCTAAATACATTTTACAATATGATATAAAAAATCGTTTTAAAAAATCTGGTAAAATATTTTAACGAGTTATCCATGTTCAGGTAAGCCTCTTTTGACATTTTTCCTAGTAACGAAAGTAACAAATTACAAGAGCTGTTGACTACACAGTGGGTAAACTAACAAATTAAATTGAGGTTAGGTTAACAAGGTAGATCCGCAAATAGTGTTCAATAATTATCACCATGGAAACCTCATGTGTAGTAAATCGTTAACAACAGATTCATTGATTGATTCTGTATAAGGTTTAATGGTATTAAAACAATCAGTAGAAAAAGTATTCATGATTTTATATCGTCCCAGGCTGTTTATGTTTTTGTTTTTGTGTAGTCGACGTCAACATGCAGTTATGAGGGTCTTTCGTAGAAGTAGCAGTTAAATAAGTAATATCCTCAAAAAGAAGAATGAATTACTCCATCTTTTCAATATAGATTACAGAGTGACAGTGAAAGTATAACGGCTCTTTGTTGGTTGGCTAGAACGAGTCTCGTCTTGTCGATTCTCGTAGAGAACAGTTTAGATTTATCTTCATCTGGATGCCACTCAATGTTTCTTGTTGTTTCTGTTCTACTGCTTCTTGTTTAAAGAAGTTCCTTTTATTATTATTTTTTATTTGACGTATCTTCCTTTGGGTATCACGTCAACGTTTGTCTTAGACATGTAGAGGGTGCTATTATTTTTAGATCTGTTGACTTATTTTCCTTAAAATTTCTACTCGGTGGTTTGTGCTAAGACTTTTATTTCAATTGGCCTTTTCCCTTAAAAGTTGATAGTTACACTCATCTGATTACTACGTTTTGATTACTGTACTGACTTACTGGGTAAGGAAAACCAGGTAACATGGAGTGTACCGTCAAGTCCCAGACGGAACATGAAGGAACACCAAAACTGTAGTGGTCGTAAATGGTGGTCTGTTTACGGTCACGGGCCCGCGACTATTCTGGCCATCGGGATGAAGCTGAGATATCAGTTATAGCTAAAAATGGTACCACGGGACATGGGAGCCCGAACGGAGCTTCATTCCGTCACCCATGCAGTTGAGGTTAGACTTGTGGGGGTAGTGGTGCTGCTGATAGTGGATATTCTCCTTCCTCCTTCTTTTCTCAGGGTGGGTGTCGGTGTTGTGGCAAAAGGCTCTATATACATCGGCACTCCTAGTTCTAGCAACTAGTTCTAATGAAACTCTTTAAGTAAATGTACTGACTTACTTCACCTCTGTTTCTTAATCTGTCATTATATTACTTCTCCTTCTCCTTCTTCTTCTCTCTCTTGTATTAATAGCGGTCACAGTTTTGAATTTTCTTTCCATCCCTTCACCGGACGTTAAATAAATCTTCTTCCTCCTCTTCTGTGTTCCGTCCTTTTGACATGTTTCTTTCAGGCATCCCTCTAGTTATTATGTAACACTTTCACACACGGATCTACTTTGAATTTTCCCAAGTCATATCCATTTCTTCTTATCGATGGTTGGGAGGAGGTTGGAATTAATAAGCTCATATTTCAACTTTAAAAGAGAACTAAACTATTAAACTTAACAATGAAAACAATGAAAACAAAACCCCAAAACACACAATTTAAACCCGTTTTCTGAATGTATCGTGTGTTTTTTGTTTTACGAGTATTCTGAACGTTCAAATCGAACCGACAAAGACACTTGACAAATATACACTACAAAGCCACACGACGAAGTCACACGACATATCACACGACAAAGTCTCAAAAGAAAGTCACACGACCAAGTCACACGACAAATCCAGACGGCATATCACTCGACAAAGTCACATGACATATTACACGACTAAGTCTCACAAAAAAGTCACACGACAAATTTACACGACAAAGTCACACGACATATCACACGACAATGTCTCACAAGAAAGTCACACGACAAATCCAGACGGCATATCACACGACAAAGTCACATGACATATACACGACTAAGTCTCACAAAAAAGTCACACGACAAATTTACACGACAAAGTCACATGACATATCACACGACAAAGTCTCACAAGAAAGTCACACGACAAATTCACTTGACAAAGTCACACAACATATCACACGACAAAGTCTCACAAGAAAGTCACACGACAAAGTCACACATTATATCACACGACAAAGTCACAAATCATATCACACGACAAAGTCTCACAAGAAAGACACACGACAAATTCATTTGACAAAGTCACACAACATATCACACGACAAAGTCTCACAAGAAAGTCACACGACAAATTCAGTTGACAAAGTCACACAACATATCACACGACAAAGTCTCACAAGAAAGTCACACGACAAAAGTATATACATACGTGAGAGCACATGCGTATATGTATAGATTTCGAAGATTGTATTTTTCGAGGGCTCCGAAGAAATAGGAAAAATATGGAAAAAAGACAGTCCTGAACTCAAGTTTTCCCTAATTTATGAAGTTTGAAGATTCTTTTCCGATTTATGGAATCTGGCTCAAATTGAGAAATTTGCTCCTGTCCGTCAAAATTTTAATTTTATATTTTAACATACCGTTGTGTTGTAGAAGAATTTGTTTGTACGACGTTTACATTAATACATTTTGTTGTCTCTTGTAACACAAAACTAATCACGTTTTATAATTAAATTTTGTTCTTTGTATCGATTTTGTTATGTTGTTTGTCATTCGAATAGGCACAGAAGATACTTAATTAACAAAGTACTGTCAAATAAAGTTTGTTAACATGATGATATAATTTTATTTGAATACAAAATTAAATTTTTAAATGTCAGAGTGGTGAAATTTGTAAAAGCGTTGATTTTTATTAGCAGCCACATTAATCGTAAATTCCTGGAATTTTTTATAAGCGAACAAGTAGGTGAAACAAATTACACATTGTGGAACAAAATATTCAAACTAACTAGGATTTGGTGGTTTATTGTTTTTCATTTTATTGAAGCATTGTTGCTAAACATAGAATTTTTTGTTAATTAAAATTTTTATCTAGATTTATGAAGTTTATATTGGATAAATGAAGTTATTGAAGTTACTAGTCGTTCGATATGAGTTTTAAGTTGGTCACAATTATAAAATGTTTGTTTATATGTATACATTTCAACTGAGAACTAAGCAGCAACTGGAGACTGTAGCTGAGAAGTATCAACAAAAACGTAGCTTGGAATAACAGCAATGAGTATACCTACAGAACAGTAAGTAATAACTACCCTAGAGAAGAAGTATGGTCAAAGTAAAAAGAAGAACGAGAAGAAGATGGTAAAACATGAGACCCTTCTATTAAAAATAGCCTCAATAACAGAACAGAACGAGTCAATAGAAAGATCCAAAAATTTAAAGAATATTCTGTTAATTACTTCCTTGAAAATTTATAGGGTACTAATTGTGGAAAGCACGGATAAAACTAAAAATTCCGAACACCCAAATTCCTCCCTTAGGAATGATAGATGACACTTGGCTAGAGACAGCAGACATTTAGCTAAGATGTTCAACACTAATATCTGCTCTGATGTTATCATAAGTGTGGAATAATGCCTTAATGAAAGGGAATTTATATTAGTTACTTCAAAAAAAGTTTCCAATGATATTAAAACTAACCGAAATCCTAAGAAAACTCCAGGGTTTGACCTTAACTGGTGAGATCTTTAGCACCTACCCAAAAAAGGCGTAATATTACTTGACCTACTTAATAAACGCAGATTTCTGACTAAAATATATTCCTTGTGTCTGAAAACTGGCAGAAGTCATCTTCTTTCAAAAGTGTTGTAAACCACCAAATTAAACCAAATTATATAGGCCTATATTATTACTATGGTTTTCAAGTAATTACTGTTTCAATGGCTAAAACCTTTTATAAAAAGTAAAACTTTAATTGCAACCATTATTTCGGTTTTAGACAGAAACATTCAATGATAGACAAAGCCTATCAGATATCAGACATAATTGAAAAGGTATAGAAGAAAAATTAGTTTCCTCTCTGATCTTCCTTGATGTGGCCCAAACGTTTGATAAAGTTTGGCATGAAACAAGTTAAACAGAGTACTACCCAAACAATACGTGGATCTGCTAACGTAATACTCGCTCGACAGATTATTTAGGGTTAAGCTGGAAGGGGAATATTTTGAACATTATTTAATTTGATGAGAAAGATCATCAGTGGACTCCATCACTACCAGATAACTTTTTAATCTGACTTCTGCAAAGAAGTCCGGAAATTCCTTAATATGCGATGCCTAGGTCAGAGAATAGTCGTGCATCGCTTATACGTTTGATTCATCTTGAATTAATCTTGTAGGTTTTTTGAAATTAAATGTTACCTTCCGTTCTCCATTAGTTGAGATATAGAATTTATCACAGCTGCAGAAGTGACGTCTGATGTACTGGGAAGAAATTGACTTCAAGTACGATGTCTGCCTTATCAAAAATGGTGGTTACATCTAGCGATATTAATTGTTTAAAGAAAACGTGATTTGTTTTGCTTTTAAATGACGCCTCAATCGATTATGAATTTTGAATATGCAGTGTGTAACTGATTTATCTAAATAAATTTCTTCATACTTTTAAAGTTGGGAAGTTCTTTTTGAAACAACTTGTATTAATGCTGTATACACATTTAAGCTCATAAAATCTGGAACGATAACTGCGTTATCTATATAAGGACATTAAACC
Source organism: Aphrophora alni (assembly GCA_963513935.1). Taxonomy (NCBI): domain Eukaryota; kingdom Metazoa; phylum Arthropoda; class Insecta; order Hemiptera; family Aphrophoridae; genus Aphrophora; species Aphrophora alni. The sequence goes on from OY740771.1 coordinate 25,565,017, forward strand.
AGTAATAAGCATAATAGTTATTTAATGTCAGGAAAAATATCTCCTGTGAAAAACACAGCTGAAACTTTATTGATAATTATTATTTTTTTAGACCGCTATTAATAATTTTTCATACCATTGTGTTTAACTGTACGCGTGGGAGCACAATCTTCGAGACAGTGTAATAACGTTTCTTCTAAGAAGATACTATTTTGTTGGATGTTTCTGTAAGTCTATGAGTTAGAAATATAATATTTATAAATTGGTAGCAAAAAAATTTGAAAATTAAATTCATGTGGGTGTTTATGTTTTTTAAATGGTATTTTACGAAAATTTCCGAAATACATTTTATTGGATTCAATATTTTATCCAATAAATATAGTTTTTACAAAAAGAACAACCTATATAGTTTTATTAAAACTAAAAATTCTCGTTCAACCTGTCGAATCTAAAATAACGTTTATAATATCGTAAAAATTTGAATGCAGGTCACAGACAACATTACTATTTCAACAAAACATTTTAAACGAATCAACAGGATTTGCATAATTCCTAACAAACCCACACTAAAGTTTAACAATACGTGTAAAACTCGGCAAAAGTTTTTATTTACAGTTCACATTTTTCCTCTTACAAATTGAACCTAACAATGTTTCCCACTCTCGTTGCAGAGCTTTATTAAATTTGTCTATTTTGTTAACTCCACGAAAAAATATAAACGTTGTAATAATTATTATACTAATACCAGAATTGATCAATAAACTGCATACACTTCATTTAAATCAAACCCTGGAGGGAATGTATATTTAGATCAAATTTAATAATAATTTTAATAAAATTGTAGCTGTATGTGTGCATAGTGGTTGAATTAGAATGAAAATGATTTATATTATAACGCAGTTTCAATATACGGATAATTAAAAATATTATTGTTTATTTGACATTTGTTTATAATTGTTACAGCATATTGGAATTTTAATGGTTTTATATTTCAAATAGAACTAATTTCGTTCTCTTTTTACAATTTTAATCTATTTCCACTAGAGCTGTCGCATGAATTTAATGTAATTAATTTATTAAAAGTGTTCTCTGTTGTAATTGTACTCTTTTTTATTGCATACTTTTTTGAATGGGAAAATATACAACAATAATTCAAATTGTTAGTTTAGGTCATACTTCTTGAATCTTAATGTCGTAAAAGAGCAACTATATGTTACTTTTGTTTGAGATGGTTTTAAAGATAAGGTCATGTCCGACAACTCTCCTAATTTATAATACACCACAAATCGTGACGATACTTGTATATGTTGTGTATGTTTGTTTGTTTTAAGTTTTCACACGAAGTGACACTCCGTGTGTAAATTATATTTTATAGTGGCTCAAAAAATGAACAGTAGCTGTCGCTTCTTGAAAATCTTTACATTCAAGTAATCGTTCTTGTAAATCCAAAATGACTACTACCTAACAATCTAGTTAGAAAAACAATATCAATTGACTAAAAAGTAACTGTAAATAATATTACAGTAACTGTACAAATGAATAAACAACATTACTCATTGAGAAATTGTAAAAAAATACCTTATTTATGATTTGCTGCTCATTGAATTATCATTGTTATTAGAAGTTAGTGGGATTATAGTGATCAACATATTACTCTGTACCGATAGATGTATATAAACGCCGTGACGGAATGTTTGGTAGCCTTAATTAAAAAAACTAAATTTACTTTCACCATTTGTGGGTTTTGGTGGCTGGTGATCCAGTTCTCTGTAGCTTAATCAATTACGTAATCCTATTACTGTTTATACATATTCAACGCGGTATGGTTGCTTGGAGTTCAAACTAAATAATATAATAAAGCGATTGGGTGAACTAATAAAAACTTGGTCTTGAATTATTCTCTTTGCGGTTTAAATACACTTAATCTCCCTTAAACCAATAACCACTCTAGGTAATTAATTACTTTTTTTAGTAATTTAATGTGTTATTTATTACAAATTATGATTGGTTGGACATACATTTAATTATAAAAAGTAACTGCATACAACCGCAAAAGTCACAGCGGTGGTGTAAGGTGAACAGCATATTAAAACACACATCTCGTTATAGCTACCGCGGTGGGAGATAATATTTAGGCATTCCCGAGAATTTCGTGAACGCCAATTTCTGAAAAATTAGTCTACATAATAAGTTAGACAGTTTTACATGAATAAAATCATTATATTTGTAGACTCGGCTCAAGTCGGGGCTAGCTGTTCCGCGGGTCTACTCTCAAATCCACTACTCTACGACATAGGCTTTACTCTTATCAGTTGGGAATGAACTAACATTTTGCGTTGTTAACTCACTGTCAAGGAAACTGTTTCTAAGTCCTTGATACACGCTGGCGTATTACAACCACTATTGACAATCTCGGTTGCTCTCAAACCTGGAGTGCAACCAACGCGACTCAAACCAGTAACCGTGACTCTAAAGCATCACAAATAAAACATAAATTTGTACCTTAATTTGTTTAAACAAAAATCTATAGAGCAAAATATGTAGTAAGCTAGGAAATAAATTACATTAATTTCTAATTCAATAATGTTTACAGAATGGATAATTCTATTACAATCTGAGTATATTTTAAGTACATTAAGATTTTGCAGACTCAATCGGTATATTAGATTCCAAAGTCCATAAGAAAAATATCAGACGATTAATTAGATTAATCAAATATTATTCTATGAAAAATTATGTTCGAAATTTCATTTTAAAGCTTAGAACAATACAAATATTCATGGTTTTCAATTAAAAAAAAAAAAAACATTTTGCTGGAACAAAAGTTAGATAAAGCTGTGATTTGTTTGTTGATTAATTAAAAAAAATTAAATATATTCTTTCAAAAGAGGTTTTTTCAATACCTTTTGTAAAATTTTGAAAAAAAATCGACTTTATTTTTGTAGCTTTTCTTCGCGGAAGTTACATATGTCATTGAATGGGAAAACTCGTGTCGTCCAAAAAGGCGTTCATGCTAATGCAATGATATTTCTGTTTACTCTTGCAAAATTATTTAAAATTCCTCAAACATTTCGTAAACAGACCAACTAAACACCAATCTCACCACGGTAAAATAACTCAATAATAAAACAGAGAAGGATAAATTATATCCGAAATAACGACAGTTTCCAACTTGTATCCTGATAATTGACGTTTGTTCTTTTTATTTCTTTGCATTTTGAGGTTGAGGGCAAAGGAGTGTCTCTTGGTTTTATAACCCTCACCGGGACTTGTTACTGTCACGCAACGTGGTTCGACATAACTCATATCTCTTGTCTTCCCCTCCCCTTTCGTAGAACACACCATAAATTATATTATGACGTTCATAATGTTGCAATAAAATACGAAATCTATTTTAATTATTAATTATTTTTCTGTCATTGTCGACGATTTTACTTTCTCACACTTAGTTCATGATTATTTATAAAATAGACTGTTAATTTTTTTCATGGATTTATTCGCTTTCGAAGTTTAATCATAAAATTTGTATTTGTTTTGTGTAGACAGATTAGTGGAGTGACTTTGATCAAATATTATGTCGCCATATTTTGTTTCATTTTCTTTTTTGGCACTTTAGATAACTCAAAGTTTTAAAGGTAGCTGCCTTGAAACCAAAAATAAAAATTCAGATATTCTCAAATTAACTTTAACCATTTTATTAAAATGCGGCCACTCAGAAAAAAAGTTCAAGTCTCTAAAAATTATAGTTCGTGTGTTATTCTATAACGAATGCGAATAAATCACTATCAAAGGTATTTTGAACAAAAGCAGTATTTTTAGATTCCTTAAATTTCTCTCTTTCGTCGTCTCTACATTGTTTTAGGGCGAAAACTAGGAGGCCGATTTTGATCAAATTTGATATGTCGGCATATTTCGTTCATATCTCAAGATGTTTTGTATATAACTCAAAATTTAGAGGTAGCCAAGGTTTTGCCATAAGATCAAAGCTGGAATTTACGGTTTTCTTGCAATCAGCTATAACCATATGGATCACAATTTGTTTAAAACTTAGATATTACTCAAATAGTGCCTGTTCTAGTGTTAAGGAGAATGAACCATTGTAACCTTAGTAGTTCGAATATTGAAATACCTATGAACAAGATTTAAAAATGAATGTTGATTTAAATTTATACGTAAACCAATATTCCAAACCGGAAGAGGGGAATGGCGTAGCTAAACTGGCAGAGCGTGCGATTATTTTGTAGCAGTTACTATTCTTGAACGGTCAAAGGTAATGTAGGTAGGTGGCTTTGCATGCGCTTCCCCCCGTTTTCATTAGTCTAACGGACATAAAGTGAAGACGTTAAGCACCAGAAAAAAGACAAAAAAAACGTACAAAATAAAAAATATGCTTATCAAAAAAAAAAAAAAAAATAGGGAGATGTAAAAAAATTGAAGATTTGGATTAATTAAATAAAAAAAAAACTTAAATGAGTAAAGAGATTGCTCCCAATACCATTGGATGGTGGCCTCTTGTACCATACATTTTATCAAAATAAATAGTGGAGGTTGTGGTTTTATGGAGTCACAATTAAATTTGGCATTGATTAGAATCTTATTTTGTGTATAAAAAGGACATACAATGTTTATTTATTATACTACAGCATTCATAACAAAAGTTTATTTTATAAAATAGTTATTTATATCAATGTTACTTTATTCTATTACAATGTGAATTACCTATGGGCAATCAGTTGATTACTAAATATTCAAACCCAATGCTATCAGTTCCTGGTTAGTTTTTAAGTAATCAGTTACGTACAGTCGGCAAAATAGAGTGCTTTTAGATGATAACATGGAATTTTTGTGAAACCGTTTTATGCATTGTGAGTTTGTAGATATTGGAATAATTTTTTAATCTATCGATTATCTTTCGAACTGTTCCTTATTCGTAATACAATATATTTATTCATATTGTATTTATTTTTATAATATGTATATCATAAGTTAAGTGATATTTGGTTTAAATTGTGCCCTACGTATCTTCAGTTTAAAATGGTTCAATTTTGAAATTTTATATCGTGTGCATTAAAATTGAGTAATAGAGATAGATAATTGTGTATAATGGTAATAAAATAAATGGTGCATAAATAATTATTACACAAAAGTTACTCACACGTAAAACCAAATACCAAATCAAATTTTAGAAAATCAAATTAAAAAATCTGAGTAGAATATTATATTTGCCAAAGGAGAAGGAAATCGCAAGTAAATGGAAATTAGTTTGATAAATTGTAAAATACTAAAATTTAGGTAACGGCAATCTGAACACATTTTGATATTTTATAATTTCTTTCTGAACTGTGTTATTTGGTACTTGCATTTTAGCGCAATAATTTGTATCATAATCCATTACGTTAAAATAAATTAAATGAAGTTGTTGTGGCCTAATTTGAGTTAATTTTCTAAAAGCGGCGTCCGGTTTAATCTCTAGTTTTTGGCCTACAACTCCTGAGCCGTCTCTTCTTAGGGGTTCACTATAGTAAGTAGACTACTAGCATGATCCTAAGGGGCAGGATTTAAACCTTTTTTAAATTGCCTTGTATTCAATTCATCTCTTTCATCTTTCCTATCATGTCTCTATTTACCAACTCTTGTTCTTTTCCGATTTTGAGGTTATTCAACAGTATTCAAAAGCTAGGAGTCTTTTTAAAAGTCTTCTTTCTTTCTTTTTTTTTATAAGGCAATGATAACCGAGAAGTTTTTACCTTTAATACAAACAAGATAAAAAATACTATGTACGTGAAAATGTTTTTTAATTACCAGTAGAACCGATTTAGAGAAAATATAAATATTCAGTTTTTCCCTTTTGATAGTTACCAAAATCTTTGAGTTATCAAAAATATATATGAGATACACAAACATGGCAAAATATATCCTAACGTTTAAGTCCAGTTCAATGCACAACATACGACATATATAATCGTAAAAATCACAGTTTTTTAAGTTAGGGACTGCCATAAAAATATATAGTTTTACCCTTTTAAATGATCGAAAATAATATGTAAGAATAAACCTTTTAAATAAATCCTAGTTAAAATGTAGTCAATTATTTTGTTTAATTCACCATTCAAAGATTAATGCATGTTATAAAGGTTAATGTATTGTTTTAATATTGCAATATAAATTCCTTGCACTACGTTATCCAAAACTAAAACAAGAACGTGTTACCTGAATATAATTGCGAGCTACAATTCTATAGAAATTTGTGTTGTTACATATTTTAAACAAAGGTTCACAAGTAAGCCCAGGTGTGTCAACAGTATAAATCAAACCTAGGCTAGTGTAGACATAATAACGACGTAACGTACAATTTTATTAATTGAACACCAGAAATAATTATGCTTACATGACAAAAGAATGTGTGGTTTATGAATAATAACAGTTGTAGCGGAGTAAATAACGAGACTGTGGAGAGACTCTACTCGCATGATAATCATAGGCTCGACTCTGTTGACTGCTTATTATCTTTCTACAATAGACCTTTGTCTCTCCGGCGGATCTGTATTCACAAGACCTTACTGTTAATAATATATATCGCAAGATACACTGTCTGAATCGGAAATGTTCTTTGATTTATCGAAAATGATCCTATCTAAAAACAAATACCCTTGTAGTCCTTTCACTATCATCAAACAGGACAACATTTACACCGGACTAAGGGTGTGGAAATGGTTTAAACATAAGGCCCTTTCCAGTTCACTTATTGCAAAGTGTCAACAGTTGGTTGGTAAAATTTAGAAGTTTCATGTAATAAAACCCATTATTAAATTTGATATTTGCAACGAAAATTAAATCAATGTGATTTTAATATACTGACAAAAGTTTATTTCGATTTTTTTGTCTTTTTCCGTATCAATAATTATTGTATTTTAGTTATGTGTTGTTGTTTTTTTTTTATATATATATATATATATATATATATATATATATATATATATATGGGTTCTTCGAATTAGAAACAAACGTTTCACAATATTTCTTTCATTTTAGTACGAAGAAAATTTATTTTCTAACTCTTTCAAAAATTTCGTGAAAAGAATTTCATAAAATTTTACTAAAATTTAGACTCTAAAGACTCAAACAAAAGTGTTGTTTCCTATCTTCTCAACAATAGCGGTTTAGGAGTTATTGGTTCAAAAGGAAATATTCACTTAGCATGCCGTCGTAAAGGTGACAATAACTTAAAATTTATTTTAATAATTTCGATCAAATTTAAGTGCAATATGAAGATCCACAACCGATACGCCAAACCTCAAATTAAAAGAAATTATATTTATTGAGTAATTTGGAAAGTATCTAATTTACCCCTGACCGCAGGATTTTTTCCACAAATTATTCTAAACTGTAAGATTTTTTAATCTTACTGCGGCTTGATATATTGATTTATGTTTAAATCTTCACACGTCAATAACATTTAATCGAATAAGCTTTCACAGTTTTTAAAAGATTTTGAGAAAATATATTTTTAGAGAATTTTAATTGATGCTGCTCATAGTTCAATTTCATCTTTCAATGGACGGGTATATTTAAGGAGAATCCAATTAGCAATCAAGAAATAGTATTTGAGCGATCTATAAGTAGTATTTGAGCCATTTAGGTACTAGGTTTTTGCAAAATGTTTATTAAAATAGTACCATTTTTTTTTTTATATCATAATTTTGACTTTTGGTTGTATAGCAGCTTCCGCCTTAAATTTGAATCTTTCTTAATTTTATCATTACTCTCAAGAGAACTTGAATCCAAGATAATGATTATGTATGAAGAGCCTTAAACATATTTGTAAATACTTTTTTAGGCACTAAAACATAAACAGTTGGAATATTCGTTTGTTTTTATTATTATTACTATTTTTCATTGATTTGTAAGTATTTAATGGTTTGTATATTTTAGCTTATAATGATTTTGATCTGTGACAAATATTCACTCCAATATATTAAAATTTGTATAGGGAAGTTCAAAATATATATCTTCCTAACAATTACAAATTCAAAATAAAAGAAGTTTTATTTACTAATATAAAAAGTTTTATTTACTAATACAAAAAGTTTTATTACTAATATAAAAAGTTTTATTTACTAATATAAAATGTTTTATTTAGTAATATAAAAAGTTTTATTACTAATATAAAAAGTTTTATTTACTAATATAAAATGTTTTATTTAGTAATATAAAAAGTTTTAATTACTAATATATAAAGTTTTATTTACTAATATAAAATGTTTTATTTAGTAATATAAAAAGTTTTATTACTAATATAAAAAGTTTTATTTACTAATATAAAATGTTTTATTTAGTAATATAAAAAGTTTTAATTACTAATATATAAAGTTTTATTTACTAATATAAAAAGTTTCATTTACTAATATAAAATGTTTTATTTACTAACATAAAAAGTTTTATTTATTAATATAAAAAGTTTTAATTACTAATATATAAAGTTTTATTTACTAATATAAAAAGGTTTTAATTAATAATATAAAAAAGTCTTAATTACTAATATATAAAGTTTTATTTACTAACATAAAAAGTTTTATTTACTAATATAAAAAGTTTTAATTACTAATATATAGTTTTATTTACTAATATAAAAAGTTTTAATTACAAATATAAAAGGGTTTAATTACTAATATAAAAAGTTTTAATTACTAATATAAAAAAGTTTTAATTACTAATATAAAAAGTTTTATTTACTAACATAAAAAGTTTTAATTACTAATATAAAATTATGTATTATTACTAATCGTTAACTGAAGGTGTTCTACAATTAATGCACATATATGTGTGACCTCAGTTTGAATGACTTGCTTTTTTTTTAACTCATGACCCTACAAGGTGTATAACCCTCTATCATCCCCCTAGCATGACTTGTCCCTCATCCAACTGAAGCTAACACTAACAAATGGAAGGCATATATCACGTGACATGCGTTCGACATTTCCGTGATTGTTACCAAATATAGATTAAGTGAACAACTGTACGGTTTCATGGACAAAGAGGGGTGAGTGGTCATTTAGTCATTTGTTTCTATGTCCGGTACAGATGATAGAATTCCAATAGGATGTTATAATAATAGGGTTGGTTTAATGAAATAGTTTTTTTTTTTTTATAAAGAGTTATTTAAATTATTGAGAGAGATTGGTCAGATAGAAAATAATAAAAAGGTATACAGATTAATTAGAAATATGAAATTTTGGAAACATCTCTCAAAACGTAATCAGTGAGTAGATATGTCTTCACTAATATGTATCCAATAATTAGGGACAACTAGCTTTTCACCTACTTGAAAAACAACAAGAAGAGGAACAGTAAATGAAATCAAAAACCTAAATAATAGAAGGATGGAGGTGCACTTTATTTTATAAGCTCGTAAAAAATATTTCTAAAAATACATATTTTTATGTTTTATGGTTGAGAGTTGATTGTTTAAAAAAAAACTGGATTCATTAATTGTTTATCATTCATAAAATTTCATGTTCCTAGCTCTGGACAGCTTACAAGTTACAAACCATTCTTAGAAAATTTAAAGATTTGTATTTCGTGGCGCTAGGAAATACAAAATCTGTTCAATAATCACAACACTCGTTAGGCAACTTATAGTCAAAACTAAACCTAAAACTGAATCGGGAACACAAACTACAATGTTAAATGTGTTTGCTATAGGCAGTGCATTAACAAGACAAAATAAAATCTAAATGTTTATAATAGTGATTATAAAAAAAACATGCTATTTAGTATTTGAATCGAAAATCTTAAATTATTAGCAAATGACGAAGATAATACGGTTGGGGTAGTAAAATAATATAAAATTTAAATAATTAAAGTTTAGTATTTAAACTAACGATCCGATCAGCCAAACTATTGTAGAAATAAAACTATTTAAGTACACATAATTAAACACTGAATTAAAAATTATAAACCAAAATGCTTCCTCCTTAAGTAAGGCATTTCTCCGGTTAATTCTCCACAGAGAGTGACTCCATGGTCGCACGTTACACTCTTGAGGAAAGAGTCAATAGTTGTTACGTAAATCCGTGAGGTAATTACCCCATTGGCACTTCAAGGGTCTTTATTTTGTATTCTCATCTTCCTTTTTTTACAAGGCTATGAGGATCGACAGGGTTCTTAGTTGATTTGAGAGCTAAAGCTCAGTTTTCGCTTCGAATTCCTTCATTAGATTCCTAGTTTTAGTTTCAGTTACTGACATGGCTTTATTACCTCTTGTTCGTGCTAATTTCGTTCATCTCTTGATAACGAGAGTTGATACACACCCTCAAAACGTCGTGTAATAAATTGTATGTATTCAAATTTATACTAAAGTATACTACATAAACTTTAATTGGACACTATTTATAACAGTCTAATATATAAGCTGTAAGGATAAAGTACTATAAATAGGTTTTCATTGAACCTGTAAGGAAACCAATGATAGGTTCGGATGGAAGATGTTTTCACTTATCCTGACGAAAATGTTCGTTGCCGATTTATTATTCCGGATCTCGCTGTCAGCACATTGTTTGCCAATCCCTCCCTCCCCCTCAACTTCTCTATGTGTTTAACGGAATGTAAGTAATACAAGACTTAAGGGATGAAAAATATTTCCCCCTTCCTCTTCCCAGGCGATTTCTAAGTAAATACACTCTAGCGGAATGAAAATAAAAGAAAAATGATTTCTCAAATATATTTTCTTGGAAGTTCATTTTCTATAAACCAGAGAAGCTTGGGGCTTCGTCGTGCTATCAAATGTATTCTTGGTCGTAAATTGGCTCATAATGTTTCTTGCCTTATCGAATTCAAAGTTTTTTAGGAATCTTGCATAAGTTGACGAGTTATATCTCAGTGGATTGTAAAATCAGTTTTATATGAGATGAGAAAACATAATATTTTCTGAAATATTTTAAATATCTTTTCTACAGAGTATTCAGTTTTATATTATATAGCTGTCGTCTCTTGAAAGAATTGTAAAATTACACAACGAGCAGGGAAATAAGAGAAATAAAATACATTTTTAGAAGGCAAGGCTTAGTTATATGGGTATTTTTATATTTCTAAATAATTTTACATTGTATATTATGTTTTGAATATTAAGTTTGCAGGCTATTTTAACTTTATTATTATTTTATTTTAAGGAGAAAAACCGTCTGAGTCATTATCTTTTTCAATATTACAATTAGTTACCTTACCCCATGGCGTTAGCTCTGGAAGTGCCTCGACCTCCAGGATAACTTTACCCCACTCTTGTGTGTCTCTTAACTTTCCTAATCCAAATTTTCTCAAATGACATTCGACTTTATCTAGCGAACGTTTGATTGGTCTTCCGACACTTCTTTTTCCCCAAGGAGTACGCTATTTTAAGGCCTCTTTAACGTTCGGTCTTCCTTCATTTTCTCCCCAATATCCTTTACGTGCCCCAACCTTGTAGTCTTCTCCTTTTGACTTCAGTTACCTGGTAAAAGTGATAATTACAGAAATAGAAAAATGCTCATTAAATATTTTCCCTGATCCTCTAATAGTCTTCCTTTCATTCTGCACTATATATTTTCCCTCACGATTTTCTTTTTATATATTCGCAGTTTATATTCTTCTTGTTGAAATAGTGTCACCCTCAGGAACTTACTTGTAGTGAGTAAGGAAGTGGCAATCCCTTGGGACCCTACCTGGATCTACTATTTTTTACGTACTCTTGGGTCAGATTTCTTTTGTTTTTCCTATCAAGTGTCTGTTGTCCCCCCCCCCAAATTGACTATTAAAGTATTCATGGACTAGGGGTCTTTAATTTCATTTTCTGTTTTAAACCTATGATGACCGATAAGTTTTTTTGCCTTTAAACAGCAAGAAAAATAAAGGGTAAAATATTTTTAAAAACCGACGGTTTAAAAACTTAGAGTGTCGTTTGCAGTGAATTAACATCTTATTTTTGACGACATTACTTTAAATTTCAAGACATAATATGTGAAAAGAAAATTTTTAAATAGTGCGTAGAAATCAAAAAGTCACTCTTACCATAAATTTCTATCAATTTTTTCAGCCTAACGTAGTAGGTTCCCTTCATGTGTTTTTATTGTTAATTAATATTTTTAAAATTTGGCTTTTTTTAAATGTCACAGTACAGATTTTTATCAACAAATATCTGCTTATTAGATCGGTTTATCATTAGGATTACGACAATAAAGTAGAAACATTACAGATATCTACATGGATAATTTTCTTCTTGATATTGTGCCTTTTTAAATGACTTCGATATTACTAGAGTGTTTTATTTATTTTATTCATGTTTTTGAAAGAGAACGTGCAATGACATATTTATTTCACAACCTTAGTTGTATATATGTGAGAGGTAAGTGGGTACATTTGAAGGGATAATGAATATGTTTCTTTTGTACAAAGAATTATTGACAGTAAACGCATTGCATATTCTTCAATTAAAAAAAAAAAAAAAAAAAAAAAAAAAAAAAAAAAAAAAAAAAAAAAAAAAAAAAAAAAAAAAAAAAACATTACTAAAATAATTCAAATCTGATTTAATTTTAGATGAGTTTAAATTGTATGCACTTAGAAATGTTTGATTACTTTAAGAAATGTCATTTTATTAATGAAGAATGTTTGTTTGAATAAGACATATTTTCCAATACGTTATGTCATGTATGAAAGAAGCTACACAGCTGAGGCAGGTAGAGTTATAAATTACGGAAATGAAGATAAACTCGGCAATGTTTTACTGAAGCCTGAAGCGTTACCTTATATGTTTTAGACGCTGGAAAGTAAGGATATTTTTCTGCATCATTACAGAATATCCTTTGGAGAAATATCAAAATATTGTAAAATAGAGTTGTTTTGCAATGTAATAAATTATACAATAAAACACTTAATTTGTTTTTAAAATAACATAAAATCTGAAAGTATAGTTTTAAATTAACAAAAGCTATGAATATTAATATTCATATTTTATTCGTCTAAAAATCTCCACTTCTTATATAACAATATTAATAATATTCCCCCACATATCAGCACTAAATGTGATATTACCTGTATAACTGTAGAGATATTAATATAATATAACAACAATAAATATATAAATATGGACAAATTGACTTTACGTATATATAATTATGAATTTAACATATTGATCTAAGATACTATTTGTTAATGTTTTTTTAAGAACTACTCTATTCGAAATAATTAAAAAAAGTCTTTGCCTTTTGCATCAAGAAGTAGTTTTTATCTGAAATATTTTCCTTAAACTCATTAACCTCAACTAGAGGCATCTTCAGGCTTAAAACAATTTTAAATTTCGTTTTAACCAATTGACAGTGGACAACAATTACAGTTTGTGCACACAGTTTATACATACTATGAATTGATATTACACGTGAAGACGTCTCTAGAAATGTTTAAGAAACGAACTATATTTGATCAAAATAAAGCATTCACTAACTATTCTTCTTCTAAAATCATATTTTAAGGGTATTCTGTAACAAGCTAATAATTAATTCTAGTGAAAGTTTAATAATGAACAATATTATGTTTTCCTAATTCGTATATTATGTAGTAGGTTAGCTAGTCACATTACTTAATGTCAAAACAGAAATAACAGTCGCAACAAGTGGAGTATGTATTTGTAAAATAGAAAGAAATTAACAAACTGCATAATCAAAAGTAAAATATGAACATAATAGATTTATTTGTTTCCAATTTCAAAACTAAAATGAGAACGTAAATTGGAAAAGTAAGAATAGAAACGAAGTTTTCAATTAAAATTAATAAATCTGTAAACTATTATGATGAACAAAATTAAACTGTAATGATATAAGTAAAGGATGAACAAACATTGAAAACAATTTCTCATACACCCATGAATAAAACAAAATATTTAGCAAACAAAAACGTTCGTCTACAAAAATATTAGTATTGTAGTTCTTAAAATTGAAAATGAACCATGACACCAAACCAAGACTTTACGGAAATTGATGTTTTAATGTTTGTAGGCCTAAGGTAAGGTTATGTGTTGCCAATTATCTGGAAACATATGTTTCATTCATTTTTATTTTGAATATAGGTCGAGTCAAACATCTTTAATTTCAGTAAAATTAGAACGAAATTGTTAAAGCCGATTTTAGAAAATCACGTGTGTATCTCCATGACAATATTTTGGTTTTTGTTGGTAACACATGAACCGAATATTTGGGGGGAGGGATATGGATTAATATGTTATTTTTGGTTCTTTAGTTGGTGTTAGTTAGCAAAGTGTGATTAAAATCGTTGGACCCGATTTTTGGAAAATACAATATTGAGTTTTTGTCTTACCACATTTACCCCCATATTACGAAATATGTCCAAGACCCTTTTATTATACCAATTTGCCCTACTAGATAGAACTCTTTCATCTCCCAATAGAAGTTATCATTTCCTATAAGGTCCCATTAAACTAGCATTTAAAGGATTTTTTTTTTCATTGAATGATGGGGGTTGAGTAATTACTATGGTGACACCCATATACTTGTTTCACTGTAACGTAAATCTATTTATGTATAGTAATATGAAGTGAAATTATTTTTAAAGTTTTTTATATTTTAGAAACAATAATAAACTTTTTTTTGTATCTAAACAAAAATTCAACTACCAATTAGTGTTATTTTGATTTAAGTTAAATAAAAAAATTCACTATGAGGCAAACTCTTTTAATAACGGTTTGATTATGTAATGAACACTAGGCATTCCTTAACAGGGCAGTGAGGCAGTGTATTGTTTATGTCGGCGAACATTTTAGTTTACTTATTATTTAGAGAGGGGAACACAATGTCCCCCTCCCCTCCCTCTTTACCGTTAGTCCTTGTTTGCACGCCACATTGTCAATATGCGAACAACGTGGAAAATGTGCTGTTTAAAGGATGATAAATTGATCACAATGTTGGCTCCGATGTGGATTTTGTACCAGGTTTTCTGTAAAATAGAGGTGGGTTTATTGGTTGTTAAATTGTTTAGTTTATTATGGAATATCTTTAAATGGAAGTGAATGTTCATTTGTTCATTGAAAATTAGACGTAGAATAGGAATTTAATTGTCCAAAATTCCATTATAAAGAGATAGGTAAATACAAATTTTCTTTTCAGGTCCGAATTATTACTTTTAGAACTTTTCTTCTTTCAATTAAATTATAATAATTTAATATATTTATTAATATATTCTGTGTATAGCCAGAAAATTTTTGTAAATTAAATAATTTTGTTTAGCCTCCATGCCGTAGATGAAATTCTAATAACGTAGTCTAGAGAAAGTTATGTAATAGGTTAAGCAATTTGTAAATATTTTTTACGAATATATCTACCTTGATATCCCTGTCTGTCCGGCTATTGAGCTTTCATTTTTACAGCATTCTACAGCCAAAACGCATTGACTGATTTTAATAGTATTTGGTTATTTGGTATAAGGATATATTTGGCTTTATCTAGGATCTATTTGTACATTTTTCATAACTAATAATTTTTGTGCACCTGATTTAGGAAAAAACCACAAAATTACGCTTTTCTCCAAATTGGTTCTAACGAGATTTATAAAATATTGCCTCACAGATGTCAAACTAAACGTATTGGTTTTCATCTCTCCAAAATCCTGGTTACGGTAAAAAACCAAATTAACCGGCCGTGGTGGGTGATATAAAAGATGTAATTTATCTTTATTGACTATAAATTATATCATTCTAATATTAGCGAAATATTAATTTTTATGGCCTATACCCATATGCCAAATCACAAGTAAATATTACAGTTTAGTAATAATGAACACAAAATTGAAAAAAACTTTGATTGTCATCATTAGATTGTCGATTTTAATCAAATATTATTTTCGCTTAGGACCTATTTTTTGTCAAGCGAAGTAAGTTTACGAGCTTATTTAAATATATAAATATTTGTTCAATGACTCCGTACATTGTTCAGTTTAATTTTTAAGATTGAAAATTGTGTAATTGTCATTTTAGTTGACATTTAGTTTTTGATTCGTTTTCATAATTTTTTGGTGTTTGAGAAAGTCTATGCAATGTTTTTGATGTGTTTATTTATTTAAATTTACATTGCATAATTAACTGAACTATCTCAATTGCAATATTTACATTCTATGTAGAATTATAATTTTGTTCCTTTTGCCTGGTCTCTCAACTGATTTAAAATTCTTTCCTCAGGCTACGCAACCTTCATCTGGTGTAAAACAGAGATAATTACTTTTTGCAAGGAATTAGAATGACGCAGAGGAGTTGTGTTTGATTAATTAATGAGTAAGGCTTTGTTTGAATTCACTTGTAAGATTTTTCTTTTCTAAAATTACAAATTTGTTATGATAATTAATAATACATTTTACGCAAAAAGACGCTTCCCCTTGTTTCCTGACATTTATTTGTACAGGTGTGACAAATTTGAGAGTTTATAAAGAATTAATCACCAATTGATTTTGTAAGTTTCTTATGTACTGTTTTTCCAAGATTAGTCGTCACTGAAAGAAATGTTGTAGCATGTTAAAAACGAATTATTCAAAGATTCACTTAACCAGCTTTAACAAGAGTTAAAATATTTTATAACAAACAGGAAAATGAAATGTTTTCCTACTCAACTTTTTTATAGCAAATTGTCAATAGTTTGTCAACTAATATTGAAGATTTTTTAACATTGGAATTACAATATTTTTATAAAAGTGCATCTTCAACAAAAGTATAATCGTCTAGTTCTAAAATTATTATTACATTATAGTAACAAGATTTAGCTTTTCTAAAATTTAAATCTTGCTTAATTGGTGCTATAAATTCGTTCAGAACGTGAATTTTATTGGATTAAAATCAAGTTTTAAATGACTGCAGTCAATGTTTATTTTATTTTTAATTTTGCTAACTATTCATGAACCGTAATTCTTTTACTTGAAATTTGGCATACTGTTTTTGTCATGAATTTGTATATTTTACCAAAAATTGAAAAATCGGCAAAGCTTTAGAATATTTTTTCGTTTCCCGATGAGCTGCATTTTGAGGTATGTTTTATTTAGGACGTTAGAAGCTACAAATTATAGTTGTCTTTAAATTTTGAATTATAAAATATGATAACAAATAAAATTTCGAGATGTGCGCAAAATATGCTGATATTACAGATTTGTATAATTGGTTAAAACAAATCAGTTTAATTTTTTTTCCTCTAAAGCACTGCATATTCGACAGACGACAAATGATAGATATAATTCCAAAACACAATATTATATCTGTTACATAACTTTTTTTTTCTAAATGTGAGAAAGTGAATGATAACAGATTAATTAATATATAGTTGTACGATTCTAAAAGGAATGAATAAGATTGGTCGAGAGAGAGAGAGAGAGAGAGAGAGAGAGAGAGAGAGAGAGAGAGAGAGAGAGAGAGAGAGAGAGAGAGAGAGAGAGAGAGAGAGAGAGAGAGAGAGAGAGAGAGAGAGAGAGAGAGAGAGAGAGAGAGAGAGAGAGAGAGAGAGAGAGAGAGAGAGAGAGAGAGAGAGAGAGAGAGAGAGAGAGAGAGAGAGAGAGAGAGAGAGAGAGAGAGAGAGAGAGAGAGAGAGAGAGACATTATGAAACGGACTATTAACTTGTTTAAGACTGATTATGGACAATACATTGACGCAGTGGGGGTGTATCGAACTTGACAGTATTGCCTTTGTAGCAACTGACATATTTTTCCACCAATCAACTTTAGTCATCGATACAAAGTCATTCATAATAGAAAAGAGATATTTTGCAATAACTGAATTGTTTGTGTAGTTTAGAGAAATATTGTTGAAGAAAATCAGCTGTCAGTAAAATGCACATACATTTCTTAACAAAACATATAAATTGTTATCTAGAACGAATAGTATCGGGTGAGCGGTTTGATCTTCATATTTGTATTGAGTATTGCTTATTATTATTTAAAATGTAAATTAAAAATTTCTGTATCTGGTAGCGGAGAAATGAAGTCATATCCAATGGAATAGTTCGTTGATTATTAGTAAAACTAATTATTTAAACTTTAAAAATACGTTCCACATCTAGTAAAATATATCTGAAAAGAAATGTTCAAAACAATATTAGAAATAAAAGCTATTGAAGAAAGCTGTAAAAAATAAACATTTTATTTATTAACATTAGGATAACAGCTGTTCACAACCAACTATTTGTAACTTAATTTAAACCCAATTCATGTTTTATTTCATAAGGATTCAAATTCGTGTTAGGACAGATTCATTATTGTAAAAAGAAATATGATTTTATTAATTTTTACGCTAAAATTAATTACTGTAATTTGCATAATTTGAGCAAAACATATTAAAAGTATTAAAAGGTTTTTTTTAAAGCATATACAACCGTGGAAAAGCTGTACAATTTAAAAAAAGTCTCTATGTTGAAATATTTTTCTTCAGTAAATCGTAAGTAATAATTTATCATTTCAGCGTTGGCGTCTCGTGGATTTTATGAACATTAAGATGTTGGATAGCGTCTAAATTTTTAGATTATTTGCTGGTCATATAATATTAATTAGCTACGAAATTTACACATAACTTTCTAGAACCTTTATTTTAGTAATTTATATAATTCATATAATTATATATTCTATATTACGAAATTGCGTTACTGGTAAACGACTTGAGAATGTATTCCTGGCTTACCGAATTTAAACTAATATAAAAAACCGGCGTTCTTGCCACTCCTTTCTAAACCTGAAAATTCAGACGAGAATGGAAAACTACATCCTTAATATTATTTGTATTGCTTCACTATAATCAACCATTATGGGCGCAACTAGGTATATGCCATTGTTTTTCAGTGATAGACACCCTTATAATGTCTTACACGACAAATAGAGCCGATCTTAGTCTTTAGCATTGCTAGTAGTAACGGTTCAGTTTTCAATTTAATATTAACAGAAATGTATCAAAAAATAACTAGAAAATGTATTTCAAGTCTAAATTGATTGTCATCCTATATGTAAGAATCGCCACTGGTTTATTCATATAGGCTACGACTGCTTTCTTAATCGGCGTTACAATCTTTGAGATTCAAGTCTCTAATTGTGTTTGTAAATGTTGTATATAATCAGCAAAGTATTCAAGAAGTTTTTTAAAGTTTATTTTGAAAAGTATTGAAGAAGATACGCTGTGTTGTAAGACTTTAGAAGTAAAGCGTTTGACAAATGACGGAGCATATCTTTTTTACCTAAAGCGACTAATTAATCAACAGAACAAATATGGGCGTTTGGAGACAAATCTTACAAGTGGGTTCAAACACAAAACCTTACTCATTAATTAATCAAACGCAGCTCCCCTGTGTTGCAAAAAGCAATTAACACTGTTTCACACTTGATGAATCGTAGTTCTGTCTGCGGGCATAATAAGATGGAGCAAAACCTAATCTATTTAATGTTACGAATAGGATCTGTGTTTTGTATTGATTGTATAGTTTTAAAGTATCATTAAGATATCACTTACTTTTGTTGTACAAATATGTGAATAGTTTGTTATAATGCCGATCACTTTTATTTTGTGCTCTTGGTTTTGCCTAAAACAAAAAGCGAAGAAATTTGCTTATTTTACAATATCCAAATATTTACATACTGGATGCGAAATAGTCTCAGAGTAATTAACAAATTTTTAAATTAGGATAGATAGAAAATTGAAAATATGCCCATGTTTTTTGGAATATAGAAAAGTATATTTCATCAGTAGGACCAAAAGTGAAGCTTTTCGATACAAGCTCATGAACATTTTTACGGCTTCGCCTCGGCCGGAAAATGAGCAAGGATCGAGAAGCTTGTTTTGGTCCAAGTGATGAACTATATTTTTCGTTAACCTGTATATAATATTAGAAAATAATTTCACAAAAACTAAAATGTTATAACCGAATTACCTTCATATCGATGGTATCAGCTGTTTTATCGGTTGTTTTTAGAGATGATTTACAATCGTTAATTAATTCGTATAAACGAAGGACCTCGACCTCAGCTGATGTTTTTAGGTCCTAGGACTAAAAGAACAACTTTAGCATCTCAAAGTATGTATTGAAAACAGCTGTATTTGAAGCAGTATGACGAAAAATATTTTATGGCCTTTTTGTAATTCCCCCTACTTTAAATATTGGGAGACAACACAACATTGTTATATATAAATCACTATCGAGTGATAATTTATTTTAAGGTTCTTGTGTAGTAAACAAAACTGATCTAACTAGAGGTTGTATCTTGCTCCAATACAAAATGATTGCTGATCTAGCTTCAAAAAAGGTCACCTAAATTTACTTTTTATTCTAAAGTAAACAGTACCAAACCAAAAATTTAAACACAAACAAAATTACTAATTAAAACTTCCATGCTTGCGTTTCAAAACACGAAGTGTATCAAAAGTCTGTGCTCATCTTACTTTTTTTTAAAAAGAATGAAACATGTAAATTGAATATCTTTAAAAGGTTAATTATTTTCTCAAATAGATTTTTTTTTTTAAAGAATTTGTGCATTAAAAAGAAATCCGCTTCATGTGAATTCTGTAAATTGTGTTATCATGTATTTCCGACAACTCTTACATGGGACGAACCAATCAATTACCATACTGCAATACACTTAAAGGGGAAGATCCCCCCCAATTTTATACAAATTTTTAAATACCATTTTTCTTGGTTTAATTTCATCAAAAGGGAAAAAGTTGCTGTATATTTTGCTTCTTTATTTTATTTCTAATTTTAAAAAAAATCGAAATAACTTGGCTTTTTTCTAAATTTTGCCGCCATTGTATTGAGACAAGATAGCGAACTCTATTTTCAAAATTTTCAAGTACACTAACCTATAATATGATGTTAAGAAATGGTTTAACCATCCCAGGATATTTTGGCGACACAGTACAACACTGCTATCGAACTAATAAATAATTGAAATAGTTCAGTTATAGTTACGGGGGAAAATAATCTTCAGTCACTTGTAAGGGAATCAGGTTTGACCAAATAAATTAAAAAGCAAATACAAATTTATATATTGTAGCATTCCAAGAATAATGTTTTTAGTAATTCACGTAGTTATTATAATTATATATTCTATCGTATTTTGAATTTTTAAATTAACAAAATAAAACAAACTCTAATTCTTCTCCACTCTATCTTTTCATGTAAATAATTATTATATTAGAAACATTACTCCATCTTTACACAACATACATCGTAAACTGTCGTATTGTATCTTTATATTGGAAGTTCCTCACAATTACGAGTAGCCTTTCCAAGTTGTAAATAAATTAGAATTGTCGTTTACCCCTTCCGGGTACAATTAAATCCTTTATAAACTAAACTTAATTTAAGTGTTGTTTCTTCGAAGCTATAAACAATGTTTGCTAGACTTTTTTGCCTTGATTGATTTTCTTGGAAATGGATGTGTGGGTGTTGACATGATTAATAATCAGTGATTTTCGTTGCTTATGTTAGTTACTTATATGTTGTAACTAAATAAATTTATAGTACGTATTGGATTTTTTATAATAATTGGACTTATTTATAATATTTTTATTTTTCGATTCATTTCTGGAAGGGATTAATTATTATAATTATATTGTTCCTTCTCTTAGTCCTATTTTTCATCTTCTATTAATCTATGGTGGCAATCGTTTCACCTATTACTTCAAGCATTGTCAAACAGTTTTCTTTGGATAATCAATGCAGATTTATAATAACGTAATATATATATATATTTATATATATATATATATATATATATATATATATATATATATACATATATATAGATATATATATATATAAAACGTTTATATATATAAAGTGTCCTAAAAGTTCCACCCCCACCGATTATTTTTTTTTATGAATGTGAATTTTACGTTATTAATTACACCGGATATGTACAACAAGCTTTTGAGTCCAGAATCATTTCTGCCAAAAAGTAAATGGTAGCCATTTCAATAACTTAGTCTGAGCTAAAAAAACAAGTTAAGGATCTTACCATCAATTTACGAACATAGATCAGTTTGTAATGTTATAAAAACACCCAGAGTTTTTGGTTAACATTAACAATTCGATTGGTCGCTATGTTGGGTAGGATGAACTTAGAGACCTCTAGGGGTTGCTATTTAAAATTCTTGACTTACCCCCAAACTACCTCATTTTGGGGGTAAGTGTTGAAAATTTTGATACTTCAAATAACTCCTCCTTTGGTTATCTAAACTTTCCCCAAAACAAATCTGTCTATTTCCATTCATAAAAAAATAATATTGGGGGGGGGGGTCTTTTAGGAGACTTGGTATATATATATATATATATATGTATATATATATACATATATATATATATATATACACTAAGACCTACAAAAATCCCAACAATAATAAAAAGACCTTGAGCACATGTATTCCTAAGTTGCAGAATTCTCCTATACATTGTTAATGGACAGTATGCCTATAATTAAATTGTATTAAAATTTTTTAAACGTAACCTAATTATTATAAGATGTGAGCTAAATATTGGAGAAAACGTTTTTAAAAAAAAAATTATACTAGTTTGAATATTTAATTTAAAATTCACAATAAAACTATTAAGTTAAAGAAATAATTGTCATATATTTGTAGCAATATTGTAAAACGAAAAGAGTCCTGTACATGTTTGGCGAGACGAGGTAAATACACTATTTAAAAACAAAATCCTGACAAAATAATCCATTATCGGTTTTATAATAACTATAAATCCTTTCATTTTTAACTTTGGTTTGAAATCTTCTAATTGGTCTTACCTCTACCAATCCGGTACATGACCATTAATGTACTCTGGTAGGAATTACCCCTCTCGCTACATCACATCTCGTGTAGATATAATTTCTGATATTACTGTTAATACAATATGAACATGATCACGAATTATGCGTGTTGGTGATTGAGATGAATTATTCTGTTTATATATTGTTGATGGAGTTACACCAACAACCCTCCCTAGACATAGTTTAACACTTAGTGTATATTTGTTTGTGTGGAAATGCATTACAGATCATACATCACAAATGCATTAACCACAGATGAAGGAAATGTTTATTACTGTTGCCAATGTTTTTCAATTTAAAATTTATTTATTTTTACCTGACCGAGCTTTATTTTGTTATAGTTTCAAGAGGGATGAAATAATTTAAATATAACGCCAAATATTGATATAATTTCGTATATATTACTTTATTACGTATGTTTTTGAGAATAGTTTTTGCAATTTTTTTTTTTCGTTACCGAATTTTAAGGTTTAACATACTTGTTAAAACCAAGTGACAACGTAAACAATAATTGTCGATGCAAAATAGTAACACATGAATAAATATATTCACGAATTTTGACCGTGCTGCAGTACTAACTTTGAAATATATTTTTACAATTAAAGCAGTATAGATAACCTAATACGAGGATAATTGACACAAAACAGTAGGTATGTATCTAAAATCATACTATAGTAACATACTATTCTAGAATAATACGTAATAAACATTATATTGTATTTTTACCATAAACAGTTTCAAGTTTACTTGTAAAACTCGTTCTAGTACTATAGATAAATACAGATTAATATATGCGGAAATCAATAAGCTACCTTACAGTTCCAGCGTAATATTAAAGTTCAATCTGCTACGATAATTTAAAATTCGGCTGTAATAATATTGACTGTAAATATCATAGTTTGACTATTTCTATTTTTTTTAAACCAAGGCTTTTATTTCTAGATCTTAACAGTGTTAAGGGTGGTAATTTTCTTATCATGGATTTCGTTTTTTTTTTAAATAAATTGAGAGATTTATGTTTAAAAAAAATCATATGCCACTATGTTACGTACCGAAATATTTATAAATAAAAAACTAACCACGTTTTAATACTTCCCTAAACGTAAAGTATTTGAATGAAAATAAAACAAAAATGAGTTAAATACAAAAAATTGATAGTTCAATATACGTGTATCCCTATAAGTTGCTTCTCCCAAATAATCTTCAAATTTAAACTGTATATCAGTAAATCACCTAAATTTTTAATTTCATAAATGTTAATGAATCTTCATTTACGACTATATTGCATTTTTAATAACTCATTAAAACAAACTAGAATGTAGTTTTTATTTTATCCAATCTTGATACCATACATGTGATTGATATAAGTATATGCCTGCTGTTTTACTTGAAAAGTATTTCATATATTTAATAAAGTCCAATGGCAACTCCCTGTAAATTTTATCTTGTCTTATTTAGGGGTTTTGAAATTTAAATACTATCAGCCACTTTATCCAATATGACGGCCAACTTAATATTTTTTTTTTTATAGAAAACATATTTTTATGATGGTTTTAGATTCTACACGTAAAATTCCGACTTTTTTATTATTGTGTATACATTGTGTATTATTGTGTATTTTGTGATACATTCAACAGTTTAAAAGCTACAGTGGTTCAAACAAGATTTTAGGTCTACAGTTGAACCGAATTACAATTGAGTTTAATATCATAAAAACTACTAGAAATTTGAACACCATACCAAGGCTTAATCCAGGTTTTTAAGTAAGATTACTTTTATTTAATAGCATACTTTGAATAAAACAAAATTATAAATTACATTGAAAGATACATTTTTGTATTTACAGTACAAAAATGTGTAATGTTATTGAGGAACGATGTTTGTAAAAAAAATATTATAACTATATCTTATTAAAGGAAATTAAAATTAGTACAAACATAGTTGACTAATATTCCTTAAAAATTAATCTTATTTCAAGAACAGAAAGATTGCAACATTCTACTTTGATGAAAATAAAATAACAGAAAGTATTACTAGGTAGGAATCCAGATTGACATTAAGTGTTCAAAATAAAACCAGTTTTGTTGGAAAAAAAATGTTCCGGAGATACCATTCTTAGTTGAACGTTTCACAGACCTATTCTATAAATTTCCATAATTTATTACATTTTTTTTAAATTTAAAAAATCTCTCTTAATCCTAAATAAAATCTACAACCATACAGGTATTTTTGATAGAAATTTTTAATTTGCCCGTCGTATTGGGAAACATGGTAGATGGTATTAAATTTTTAATACAGTACCTCCAAATAAGACAGTATTCATTGGAGTTGCTATTATAAAATTTTTTAATATATTTCATGTAAACGTCTCGCATAATTATATCAACCCCTCTATAGGCCTATATCATCTTGACTAATTTATCCTCTACAAATCGAGATGAAAAATAGATCCAAACAATAATTTTATATGCTGTGTGTAGAAATAACTGATAAGGGAAAGTTAAGATAACAGACTATTGCGTAGAGGAAGCATATTGTTATACTTACTTACACAAATCAGCTAATTGCACTATTAGAACAATTTACCCCCAGATAATTTTCTCACAATTTGTTGCGCACTTCCGTATGACATAATTTCTACAGTTTCAATTCGAAATAACTTCAATAAAAGTTTATAATCTTTTCGTTGGACTCCCTAAGCAACAATTTCCTTTAATTGCCTGCCAGTTCAAACAGTAAGGTAATCAGAAAGACAAAGCAACTAGACTTCGTAATGGTGTCCAATGCTCACTCAAGAACTGTGGCGAACATTTCGTCTGAATTTCACACCTCAATGTATTTTACTTTTAACATAGTGATTAGTGTACAAATTTTAGAGTTTTTTTTTAATCAGTTTTAGCGGAAAATTAAGGTAAAAAAATCAAACATTGCATTGATGGGATCAACTCTAGTTTGTTATCGTACTATAATGCTGATGATTTAAAATCATTGTCAGTAAGTTTTGTTTATAATTATTTCAAAATAATGTACTAATAATATTAACTTTAACGTTGCCAATTCAACACTAGGCAACAGTGTGACAGACGCAATAAAAGTAAGAAACACGCTTTTATCTACAATAATTAAATATATTCAACACTAGGTAACAGTGTGACAGACGCAATAAAAGTAAGAAACACGCTTTTATCTACAAGAATTAAATATATTCAACACTAGGTAACAGTCTGACAGACGCAATAAAAGTAAGAAACACGCTTTTATCTACAAGAATTAAATATATTCAACACTAGGTAACAGTCTGACAGACGCAATAAAAGTAAGAAACACGCTTTTATCTACAAGAATTATATATATTCAACACTAGGTAACAGTGTGACAGACGCAATAAAAGTAAGAAACACGCTTTTATCTACAAGAATTATATATATTCAACAATAGGTAAAAGTGTGACAGACGCAATAAAAGTAAGAAACACGCTTTTATCTACAAGAATTAAATATATTCAACACTAGGTAACAGTCTGACAGACGCAATAAAAGTAAGAAACACGCTTTTATCTACAAGAATTATATATATTCAACACTAGGTAACAGTGTGACAGACGCAATAAAAGTAAGAAACACGCTTTTATCTACAAGAATTATATATATTCAACACTAGGTAACAGTGTGACAGACGCAATAAAAGTAGGAAACACGCTTTTATCTAAAAGAATTATATATATTCAACACTAGGTAACAGTGTGATAGACGCAATAAAAGTAAGAAACACGCTTTTATCTACAAGAATTATATATATTCAACACTAGGTAACAGTGTGATAGACGCAATAAAAGTAAGAAACACGCTTTTATCTACAAGAATTATATATATTCAACAATAGGTAACAGTGTGATAGACGCAATAAAAGTAAGAAACACGCTTTTATCTACAAGAATTATATATATTCAACACTAGGTAACATTGTGACAGACGCAATAAAAGTAAGAAACACGCTTTTATCTACAAGAATTATATATATTCAACACTAGGTAACAGTGTGACAGGCGCAATAAAAGTAAGAAACACGCTTTTATCTACAAGAATTAAATATATTCAACACTAGGTAACAGTCTGACAGACGCAATAAAAGTAAGAAACACGCTTTTATCTACAAGAATTAAATATATTCAACACTAGGTAACAGTCTGACAGACGCAATGAAAGTAAGAAACACGCTTTTATCTACAAGAATTATATATATTCAACACTAGGTAACAGTGTGACAGACGCAATAAAAGTAAGAAACACGCTTTTATCTACAAGAATTATATATATCCAACAATAGGTAAAAGTGTGACAGACGCAATAAAAGTAAGAAACACGCTTTTATCTACAAGAATTAAATATATTCAACACTAGGTAACAGTCTGACAGACGCAATAAAAGTAAGAAACACGCTTTTATCTACAAGAATTATATATATTCAACACTAGGTAACAGTGTGACAGACGCAATAAAAGTAAGAAACACGCTTTTATCTACAAGAATTATATATATTCAACACTAGGTAACAGTGTGACAGACGCAATAAAAGTAGGAAACACGCTTTTATCTAAAAGAATTATATATATTCAACACTAGGTAACAGTGTGATAGACGCAATAAAAGTAAGAAACACGCTTTTATCTACAAGAATTATATATATTCAACACTAGGTAACAGTGTGATAGACGCAATAAAAGTAAGAAACACGCTTTTATCTACAAGAATTATATATATTCAACAATAGGTAACAGTGTGATAGACGCAATAAAAGTAAGAAACACGCTTTTATCTACAAGAATTATATATATTCAACACTAGGTAACATTGTGACAGACGCAATAAAAGTAAGAAACACGCTTTTATCTACAAGAATTATATATATTCAACACTAGGTAACAGTGTGACAGGCGCAATAAAAGTAAGAAACACGCTTTTATCTACAACTATTTAATTTATTGAACACGATTTAACGACAATGTCGTCATATTCAGTTGGTTAGAAAATTGTTATAATAATTGTTAGAAAAAAGTCAGGTTTTTTATGTATTTTATACTTTCCTGGATTTTTGGTGACGATTTTAAAACTGATATTATGAAATTTCTGTTTTCAAACACCTAAACAAATACATTGTTTCAATTTTGTTTTCGTTGTTATGTAAACGTTCTTTACCACGTGATACATATCATATTTATATAGTACGGATATGAACTTCTATTGACGCACAATGTTCAGTTTGTAAAAATTGATAAATTTTGTTTGTTTTTCAAATTGAAACATTTCACAACAATTGTATAGATTAAGGGTAACACACATTTGTGATAGGATTACTGTAGGAGTTGGTAGTCATATATTATCGGATTTACTGTGTCTTTATCACTGTAATTATCACCTTTATAACATTATATTTAGTTGTTGTTTTAGTCATCCTGGTAATTAGATAATAACCATCGACAGTAAATTTTGTATATCAGAAAAAATTATATTGTTATATTTTTTAAATTTTTTAATATAACAATTTGCGTTAGTAGGCTACGCTGCAGATGTGATGATTACTATGTAAGACAATTGAGAATCATTTTATAATTTTATTCGTAATAAATAATGTCCAGTAAACTGTATACCTTTTTTCCAAGAGAAAAATAAATGTGTATAAAATAATCTCTTCCTGGTTAATTCAAGCCATGTTTGTTGAGTAATTTTCAAATGAACAATTTGCACATTGTGTTTCAATAAATATTTTAAACTGTTATTTTCTTTTTCGTTAAAAAAAAAATATATATATATATATATTTGTATAATAATGTTAAAACCAGTTACAGCGTTCACATGTATACTCTTTTTACAAATGTATTTTTTCAAATGCTGTTTTATTAAAAAATACACAACAATTTTGTTTTCTTACTTTTCTCATAATGATATCAAAGTGAATTTGGACTGACAAGATAATCATGTTCCTCAAAACAAGATTAGTCTCATGGTACTCTGTATAATTTAATTTTCTTATTATTTTGTTGTTGCAGATGACTTCACTCTGTAAATCTCCGCCTAATTCTAACGTTTCTTAATATCTTTAGTAAAATGTTGATTTCGTTTAGGACAAGAAAAATATACAAATAAAACCTGTTGATAGGCTGGGTGTGGAACGTTTCTCTCTTTCCATTTTTGCGTGTTCTCTATTGTCAGAGTTCCTCATCACACATAAAACCTTTAGTTTAATAAATATAAATACATGCATTTGTATTCAGAGTATATTACAAGCAATCTAATTATAACATTAGAATTTTTCACTAAAGTCTAAGTGGAAAAAAAATAATAGTAATAGTAATCTATTTAGTTTAAAACAAATGGAAAATTATTGGATGCTTTAAGGATTTTTGAGATTTGTACAAGATATTGAAATTAGTGATATTAACATATTGTGCATCTGGCATTGTTGTTTCATTTGATTATAATTCATGAAATTCATGAATTATGTTTTATAATAAGCAAATAATTTATTTACAATTTTGATTGTGGTAAATTTAATATTAGTATTGAATGTACGATATATTTAATTCGTTTAAAATAGCTAACATTTTGGCAAAAAGAAATAAGTATAAACAAATGAAATAATTTGGAAGTATTTGAATTTTTGAAATTTAACTTTTAATTATTTGCTCCTTAACTGATCCAATGCAATAATTTTCAGCTGATTGACAACGTTATTATTTTTTTAAGATTAATATTAAGTTATTAATCTTTAATTAATTAATTAAGATATTGCCTTGTTTTGGACTAGTGCATCAAGTATGTCTTAAATATCGAAAAAATTACTCCGTTATTTCCTGTTACAATTTCTCTTAGCTCGATTTTCTTAGCCTACATTAAAACTCGTAAGTGTCATTATTGTTCATAAAAATGTCGATACTTTTACAGAAAAGCTATCTTGGAATTTAACGTTTAAAAATAAAATGAAATGTAAATTCAAAATAATTGTTAAATCTATCATAGATGTCTTAAATCAAATTATAAATTAAAATAATTGGTTTAGAATCTAAAAGCAAATCACATGTCACGCTATGTAAGTTAAAATCAATAAATAGCTATAGTGACTGAAGAATATTACATTATCAAAGCAGATGCAGATTGAATATTGACGTCGCGTAACTGTAGTGCCAGCTGATTGATTTCCCTACATAATAATCTTTATTTATCCATAGTGGCAGAGAGGTTTTATAGGAAATTGAAATGGTGTATTTGAAAATAAGAACAGTTTTTATGAGTATTAAATATAAAACCCGGATAACAGGGTATAATTTTGGTATTCTGAAACTGCAGAATAGTATTTAACAGTCGTCACAATACGTGATATCATATACATTAAACACACATGTATATACATTAAGAATTAAAAATAGTATAAATCAATATTCTCCTAAACAAATTATATTGTATTTTAGAAAAATTAGAAATTTTACCCATATGTGGAGTTAACTGTAGGTTATTTATTCTCACTTGAAATTATACCAAAATAAAGCTAGATGTGTTAGGAATATGTCAATAAGAAATTACAAAACATTTGCAAAAGTATTGAAATATTATTTTTGTGGATAATACTTAATTTAAAGTATGGCCTGTAATGCTTTTTTGTGCAAAGAAATTTATACTACGTGTTATATTATGTCTAGCCTGGGTTGTGGGTTTAACTTCTTCAAAGCGTATGCAAACAGAATAATTCATCACAATTTCCTATACGTGTAATTCGTGGTGAATTAATAGTAATATTAGGTATCACATCTACAAGAGATATGATGTAGCTTGGCTTAATTCCTGTCAGTGTACATTAACGGTCTTGCACGACAATTACACCTTGTATACTTAATGGACGATCTGATTGGTAGAAATGACACCCATTGGAAACCTTCAAATGCATTTTTAAAACGCAGGATTTTATAATTATAGATGCACTAGTGGATAATTTGTGTTATATTTTTTTGAAAGATTTTATCTCCTGTTTCTCCTCAAATTTTGGCGAAACTTTTTTTTGTAATACAAGAATACCATTTCTGTTATGTTTGAAACATGATATTTGCATAAATATATTTTTTTAAATTCATATTTCGTGATAGTTTTATATGTTGATTTGCATGAAAACGTAACTGGTAGTGTTATAGCTGAAATAAAAATAAATTAAAATTATGATATTTTAAAAGTTTCATTAACAGGTTGCCTAAAATATATATGTTTTTGATTATAGGTTATGTTTTAAATAGATAGTTTAAATTTAGTTATTTTCCCACAGCCTTCAATTACAATGTATATAGGACAGGTGTATACAAAGACAATAAGAGAACTAACCATGTTGTCATTGTTCTTCAAATGACATTTTACAAACTGACAAACAAAGAAATCAAAATATGATAAATACAAACTACAACATTCAAAAAAATTGTGTCCTTATTAGTTCTCTTTCCTTTTACGAAATAAACCTCAGGTTCAATTTCTCAATCACAAAATTACCCTGGATTAGCTTTCTGAATATTACATTGAAACCTGTTTATTAATATATTCAAATGTATATATTTTTATAAATAGCAATAAAAATATTAATTTAAAATCTTATTTTTTTTACTGTTGATGAATATGACGAATAGAATAATAACCAAAGTAAATGTTAGAATAACATTAGTTGATGTCAAGTTTACTAAAATAGTCTATTGCGTATAAGATAGCATGTAATCACTTTTAAAAGTCTGTTAATTGGACTCCTAGCATAGTTTACACATGATAATTGTCTCAGAATCCCTTCAGAAAACATGGCTACAATAGTTTTGATTTTAAATAACTTCAATTCAAGTTTAGAATCTATTCCCCGAACTCATTGACTAGCAATAACTTTCCATTACCTGTTAGTTTACATACAAAGGTAATTAGTAAAATAAAGCAACAAATTACAAGCCATAGCTTTAGCAATGGTGTCCACTGTTTACTCAAGAACTTTGGAGCGCAGTAGTATATTCGCTTCATTCAGATGAATCTATCACCTATGTTCATTTCTTTTCACATTGTGTTTTGTATAATATTGTTAGAATACGTCCATGATGCGAGTGTTCGGTTTGAGCGTGAACATTCAAATCAGAAAAGCTGCCGTGGAAACACGTTTATTATTAAATTATTGCAGTAGATGCAGATTGAATATTGACGTTGTAATTGTAGTTACAGCTGATGGATTTCCCCATATATTGATCTTCACTTATCTATTGTTTCAAAGTGTATTTATATTGGTATAGAAGTGGGTTGCAAACAGTTTATATTAAAATAGGTACTTATATTGTTTCCTAAATATAACTCTAAATTAACACGATTGCTATAATAAATAATGTCGAATAGTGTCACACTTCTGTTTAGGGAAGTTTTTAATTAAAATAGCAATTCGTACATGTTTCAATTTCAATTTAATTTACTTAGATTTTATCGAATCAATATCGCTTTTGCATTAGAAATATTTTTAGACTTTAAGGTTAAAATAATTACAGACTATTTTGAAAAGTTTAAAATATATTGTCAAAAACAGATTTAAAATGCTAAAGATCGTTTGTAACTAAGTTGAGTAATATAAATTAAATTTATGTTTATCTTACAAAATGCACTTCGTTATTTTATTATAATAGCTATATATTTTATTATATATTATTACATGTAATAATATAGTATAGTATAGTATAGTATAGTATAGTATAGTTTAGTTTAGTTTAGTATAGTATAGTATAGTATAGTATAGTATAGTATAGTATAGTATAGTATAGTATAGTATAGTATAGTATAGTATAGTATAGTATAGTATAGTTTAGTTTAGTTTAGTTTAGTATAGTATAGTATAGTATAGTATAGTATAGTATAGTATAGTATAGTATAGTATAGTATAGTATAGTATAGTATAGTATAGTATAGTATAGTATAGTATAGTATAGTATAGTATAGTTTAGTTTAGTTTAGTTTAGTTTAGTTTAGTTTAGTTTAGTTTAGTTTAGTATAGTATAGTATAGTATAGTATAGTATAGTATAGTATAGTATAGTATAGTATAGTATAGTATAGTATAGTATAGTATAGTATAGTATAGTATAGTATAGTATAGTATAGTATAGTATAGTATAGTATAGTATAGTATAGTATAGTATAGTATAGTATAGTATAGTATAGTATAGTATAGTATAGTATTGGAAGTATAGTATAGTATAGTTTAGTATAGTTTAGTATAGTATAGTATAGTATAGTATAGTATAGTATAGTGTAATAACTATATTTAATTTTTGTGTCTAACAATTGTAATAAGTTGGTCTTGGTCGTATCGAAAGGGAAGGTAGTTTACACGACTCAAAGTGTAGTGAGGGCAACCTATCGAGTGAGACTGGGATAACGGTTGTTTCAAAAAATACGCAACCCTATTTTTGATGACGTGAATTTATTACATTAAAAAAGTCAATATAATATTATATAATTATACAATATCCAAAAAACTTTTAATCTTTTATAATAAATGTTTAAAATGACTTCCTCCGTTTGCAATGCGCGTTCGAACACGTTTAACAACATTTGCAGCCACTTTTTGTCGTGTTTGCAGATTAATGTTTAAAATCGCACTTTCAGTGTTATTCTTCAGTTCCGCAAGTGTATGAGGATTGTTTTTAGAAACCTTACTTTTTAAATACTCCCAAAGAAGAAAATCTGCAAGAGTAAGATCTCGGGATACGGGTGGCCACAATCCTTTTGATATCACACCGTGGCCAAAACATTCCCGTAACATATCCAGCGTTTCATTAAAAGTATGACATGTTGCGTTATCCTGCTGGAATGTAATAATTACATTTTATTTGTAATTAGGCTAGATTTTAAATTGGGCAGTGAAAGAATGTACAAAAAGTTCTGTAAGGTTATGTTTGTTATTACAAAATGTTTATACTTTTATTTTTACGAAGCGTCTGGATATTATAAGTGGTACTAAGAACTCTACACCACATAAAAATTTACAAAACGATAAAACACCTCTGAAAAATTACCCTCTCTTTTTAGTTAAATTTAAATTATTAAATTAAAATAAATTATTTGTCCCCACAATTACGCAAGGTCAACTATTAATATATAAATTACAAACAACAATATTACACATTTCTATCATTTCTGTGTTTAATTCATTTCTGTTGTATGAACTGTAGTGCATTTCTACACAAACAAATTTACACTAAGTGTTGATCTATGTCTTTGGTGGATTGTGGGTGTAACTTCATCAACAATATACAAACAGAATGATTCATCTCAATCAACAACACGCATAATTCGTGTTCATGTTCGTGTTGTAATAACAGTAATATCAGAAATTATATCTCCAAGAGATATGATGAGCAAGGGCTAATTCCTGTCAGTGTGCATTAACGGCCATGTACGGCAATTATACCTTGTCTACTTAATGGACGCCCGGATTGGTAGAGAAGGGACAAATTAGAAGACTTCAAACGAAAGTTAAAAAAGCCGGGTTTTATAATTTTGCATGCACTAGTGGATAATTTAGTGTTTAACAATAAAGTGTTTACTTTGACTTCCCAATCGTTTATTGAACTCTTTTTGTTCTAAATAACCGTTCTAAACATATATTTTTTACACAATTGTTAATAACCAACATATTGACAATACTTATTGTGTTAACATGAAAACCCTAAATTTTCAAAGACGAAATCTATTTCGTTTACTTATTTTCTTTTCAGTAACAAGTTTTCTGTCATAATATATCTTTTGGTTTTTGGTTTGTGTTCGTATAAGATATTTAGGGAATTTAAGGTGTTCGTATAAGGAATTCCAAAAACTTGAGTTATTTAAACAAATAAAAATAGTAATAATATACATTTTTGTAAATAATTAAAAATAAATAACACATTTTTATTACACAATTTATTTATAAATTACCCAATTATAATAAAGTTATAATTATTTCTAAGAGCAAATGCTAGCATATAATGTAATAATTGTTGAAATATAGACTATAACGCTGATGCAATTAGAAAAATATGAGACATATAATAGATGACTTAAATAAATATAATATGATATTTTTTAACCTGGCTGGAATACTGACTATCGAATACATTTTCATTATTCCGTAACGTCACAGAAATAATATTGTTTTAATCCAGTACGTATCTACCTAAATTTATACTTCATATCAATCACTTTATTCTCGTATTATCTTTAATTAACAATATAGTGCATATTTTACCCTAAACAGCTTCAAGGTTTTTGTATAGTAATATAAAAATCGCTCTACCGTTAAAAATAAATACAGATTTATATGTGAGGAAATAAACCAAATGTCACTACAGTTACAACTTCAATATTCATTATGCATCTGCTGCTAAAATTTAATAGCCTTCAGTCATTACAGTATTTATTAATTTTAAATTGAGTAGTGAGACATAGTTTTCCAATTTAGTTTCTAAATTAAATTTTTGAATTGTTCAATTGATTACTGTTATCGATAGTAGATATTTTAATAACGATTTGGAGTTTACAATTTTATAATTTATTTATTAATACGATATTCCAGTCTAATATTATCGACTTTGTGGTCGATAATAACAACAATTGGGACTTTGTGTAAAGGAGTATCGAAATATATACACGATATATTTCTTTAAAACTAGTCATATTTCATGGTTTCAAAAGAAGGTAATATTAAGAAAACAAAAAAAAATAAATAATAATAATAATAATTAAAAACATCCTTACATGTTCCTGCTCTGTAGTACACTTCTTTCTCTATAAACATTTTATATTAGTTTAAATTGGCAAATGTCAATAAAATTTCGTTGGTGACTATTTTATATTTTTATTCCCATTATTAAAAAACTAGCTTAGAAAATAATAACATTTTACTATGTAAAACTGTTTTCATTATAATATATATTAACTTGAGTAATTTAATCGTGAAGTATTTTTGTTTAAATTCCCAGTATACCGTTAAAACTAGTCTTTGCTTGACACACTCCTAATTTGTATTTAATTTACCAAAATAAACTTAAAATGCCAACTCCACCCATTGGTGTTTTGGAGGGGCAGTTGACACTACAGTCACTTCACTATCACTAAACCTATTCAAGGATTTATGTTTCATTAGTCTTTTTTTTGAAATTTTGGTTGTTAAAACGAAAATCGCCTCAAGGTTGGTCAAATCGTTTGATCACCGTTTCAATATCATCAATGTTAAGGTTAATAGAGTAATAATAATAATGATAATAATAATAATAATAATAATAATAATAATAATAATAATAATAATATTAATATATATATATATATATATATATATATATATATATATATAATTATTAGACTATTATTATCATGTACAGTATTATACATTAAACCGAGTAGAAGGTAGCATAATATACTAAATTAAACAAATCAGTTAATTGCATATTAGAAACGTTTACACAAGTGAATATTCTCACAGAATCTATTACGCACTCCAGAATAACACCGCGACTGCAGTTTGAATCTAATTAACTTCGATACAAGTTTAGAATCTTTTCGTTGAACTCCTGGGGAAACACTTACATTTAATTAGCTGCCAGTTTATACAGTAATGCAATTAGACAGATAACAAATTGCACCATAACATTCATAGTAGCATCCACTGTTTACTGAAACCTTTGAAGTATTGCATTCGCTCCATTGGGTATTAGTCACCTTCAAGCATTTCACTTGTAATATAAGAATTAATCCATAATTATTCTAATAGTGTCTGTCGTGAGGGGACGGTTTGAGCGTCAACTACGGTGAATCCGTTAAACAGATCATGGGAGAGTTTAACAGTAATATCATGTAGTATTGTGTAAATGCAGTACTATGCAGCAGGGTTGAAATATTAATACTGTCAATATTCTGGTTTTAAATGATTTGATATTGGATTGTTCATATTAATTATATATAGGATATTTACCATCTTGTTTATATTTAAAAATCTAATTACACGACTTGACTTTTTGAGAGTATATATCAACTCTCGTTATCAAATTTTAAATCTAGAACATGAAAAAAGTAAAAAATACCAACATAGCCACCAGGCTATAAACCAAGGGAAACAAATTTAATACAGGAACGCAGGTCTAAAGCGAGACATGAGCTATCAAAATTAAGTCTAAATACAATCATTTTCAGAAAAACAACTGACTGATAGTTGGTGTGGTGCCAAGAGAATAGTGACCTAACGGTTTATTTGAGTGAAGCGATAAAAAAGTTTCCTCTTTCAAAAGTTTAGTAAGTGATCTAATTACTACTCTGACAATGAGATCTAAGTGACCCAATTTTAATATAATTTAAAGAGAAGGACATTTGATTTTAAATACAGTTTTAATTAACGGAACCATAAAAACGGCCATTTCTTCACAAATTTGACTAATAAGATTGTCCTATTGGTTTATATATGAGGCTTCAATTATTTTTCATATATATGTCCTGCCCCTTCCTGTTTATTATCTTTGACGCTTCGTAATTAAATTTATGCTTTTCGGAGCAAATTAGTTTGTATATTTTCAATTTAACTGTAATCATGTGTAATCGCAAGTTCTTTTTTCGTTCATAAAATTTATATGTCTGTGTTTATAACATCAAATTGTACAGTTTCTTTTATTCTTATAATATACACTTAAAATGATCAATTATACACTTAACATAAATTTCCACATCAATAATTTGATTTCTGCAAAGTTATGTTTCAACGACCAAATCGTCATCCTCAATTAATATATAAACCGCTGGACCTAGTGCAGTGATGTGCTGTGGATCAGCCGAATGAAGCGAGTGTTAATGTAGTGAAGTCACTCATTGGAGTGACTTTTAAAAATGTGTATTAGTTATGCAAAATAAGCTACTAGATAAGATTGTATCTTAGTTGTAGTTAATAAAGAATTTAAAAAAAAAATAAATAAATTAATATATATATATATATATATATATATATATATATATATATAAATAATAATAATAATAATAATAATAATAATAAAAGTGTGTCAGTTATTGAATACACTCTTTACTTGAAAGTTGCTAAACTCATATAAGCGAGTGTTAGTACTTGTGTATACTCAATTACAAAAATTATAAAACTGCATGAATATAATTCCTGTTTTCTAATAAGTGAAAATCAATAACACTTGTATCACCCATAAAGTTTTGTTGCACACCTAAATAAATTGTCACCTCTTAGAACATTGTAAAATGTTATAACATAATAAATAGTACGAGTGTTTTTAATTTTTTTTTTTTAATTTGACCTCTATTAAACTAGTGTTTTCGATCAATTGTATTCTAGTACAGCACTTAAATATTGTTTTTAATCATCAAGAAATATCAATTGACATCGATGATTTCGTATAGTTTTAAAATAAAACACTTTGCTTCAAAGTTCTTTCTAAAGATGAAATAACACAATGAGGTCACTATTAATGATAGGATTACATGAGGCGGGCCTTGCCCGAGGTGGTAGTCCTACACCCTCGGTTTTACACCTGTTTCTACTCCTTTATCGCTATAATTATCACCTTATAACATTACATCTTGTCGTGTTTTACTCATTACTAGTAACTAGATTATCCTTTGCGAAAACAAACATTAAGCGTAAACATCCAAATTTATACACCCCAAAATACATAATTTTATTTCTACTTTTTTTCCTACATAAAAATTATATTTTTCAAGTGTAGGATGAAAGAACCTTGTGCTCTGTACTTTTAACTGTTGGTAATTAGTTTGTTTACACGCATAACAGCTCATTGATTTTAAGTTTGTATTATCAAGGGGAAAATTATTTTGTTTTGCTGTTATTCTCCTGAATGTAAATGAAAGTCACGTTCACTAAAAAAAACTACATTTAAACATTCTTCACATTGTGTTTCCACAATTATTTAAATTTACTGATTATGTAAACAAAAACATAAAAATATTATGTAGATTATTCAAGTATATAATTGAATACTTTTATAAATATAATTCAGTTTTATTTTATTAAAACAAAACGATTATATTATTTTTTCCCAATAATGATTTCAAAGTGGATTCAGACGGACAAGAAAATCACAAACCCCAGACAAGATAAGTCCTATGGTTTTCTGTACAATTTACATTCTCTTTTATTGTTGCAAATTTCCCATTGGCCAAGAACCTCCCCCTATTTCTAACGTACCTTTAATATTTCTAGTAAAATGTTGATTCCATTTAAGTCAAGAAAAATAAATAAATAAAACCTGTTGATAGGCTCAGGGGAGAGGCTGCGGAAGGAACGTTTCATTCTTTTGTTTTTGTCCTCAGTTGTCAGAGTTCGCTCGTCAGGTAGAATTATACTTTATAACGAACGGTATAACAAAATATAATTTGATAATAAATTTGCTTTTTCACCTTTTAGTATTCTAAAATAATTATCAAGTAATAGCTTTGTATTAAGAACACACTTTTACAATCAAATTTGTAAAGATTTTGAATGGTTTGTACTTTTCTCTTCATAAAAAATAAATAATTTTTGTAATTAAAATCACCTTTACGATACTTTCCACGTATTCAGCTCAACGATTAAAATTCTCAAAAGTTGATATTACCAGGAGAGCTAATTTTAATAACATGTATATTTCAAACACAAACAAATTTCTGAAATTAGAAATATTATAATGAATGTATTGTTATCAATCTATTTAATAGTAGATGTAAATTCAATACTATTCAATCGCTTACAATTTTTACTCTTTCACATAATATAGTTAGTTATATGCGATAGGTCATAAAATCAATGTCGCTTTTTTGTAGATGTATTTATGATACTCTAAGTTACTAAAAGTGATTTTTTGAGTAACTATACCGCTCTCTATCTGCGGTATGTGCAGTACCTTGTCAAATTTAATTAAAACTTTGCCCGTTTTACAAAAAACAATTAAGCCATATTACATGGATAAAAGTAAGCTGATGTTGCTTTGAGAGTGATGAAATTATTTAATAGTTCAATGAATGCTAGTGTAAATTTGTTTCTTGTTTTGTTCCTTACTTGTTAAATCAGAAATATTGTAGGCCTATTAATATTATATTTTCTTTTAATTTAGTATTTTTACTACAAAGGTGTAGATTTTATTTCTTAACTGTTATTGTTTATTTCTTTTACTTGTTTATTTATTTGAGTAAAAGGTAACAAAATATGCCCACGAGCAACGAAGTATTTGATTAAATAGGTACACGCGTACAACAGACGCCTGATGTATAGACATCTTTCTTAAAAAATAAAAAAAAAAAACACACACACATTTAAAAACTTAAATGGACCTCAAATTATATATATATATATATATATATATATATATATATATATATACTCGGCATTTATTTTTTGACCTATTACGTCAAAGGTTTTGAAATTAATGTTTAGATTATTTAGGTCTGGATAGAGGAGTTAATTCTTATAAATCGATTACCAGAACTGGGAACACAAATATAAATGTGTAGTACATCTATAAACACGCCAAGTCTGGATTGCGTTGGTTAGATTATCTATAATGTGATTATATATGTGAAATGAGTTAATTTTAGAACAGCATTTAATCCACAGCCGTAAAAGGATACTG
Source organism: Aphrophora alni (assembly GCA_963513935.1). Classification (NCBI taxonomy): domain Eukaryota; kingdom Metazoa; phylum Arthropoda; class Insecta; order Hemiptera; family Aphrophoridae; genus Aphrophora; species Aphrophora alni. The sequence continues at coordinate 25,605,469 of OY740771.1, forward strand.
TTAATATAATTATATGTCAATAGTTTTAATTTTTTTGATTTAAATGGGGGTATATAAACGATACGTTATTGTATAAATATTTGTAAATAATTGCTATTTTAATTTTCTTACATGTAAAGAAAATTTATATGATGGTTAATAAAATCGATTATATTTTCATTGAAATCTCTACGACTTATACATTGTTTGTTTTTTACTTTACAAATTAAGACGATGGCCACCGTCAGGGTTTCTTCTCCTTAAGAAAACATCTGCAAGCCAAACGAATAAACAAATTTTGATTAATTGATTGTTGCCAAAAATATTTTCCATAAAACAAAACTATACATTAAAATTTTCCCGAATTAAACTGACGTGATTTCAATAATATTTTTATAAAATAAAGTTTCTAGAGACCTAATCTCGACATCTCTAAAATACCAATTCGAAAAAGTAGAAACTAACCTGGGCACGTACGAATATCTCGAAATCGGTGCAAGTTATTTCGAAAAACTTTCCTTAAATAAGTCGATTATAATCCAAACCCATTGGTTTAGGACTTATATTATATACTAGAAGAGTACCCGTCCTTCGTAAGGGGTAGACGTTTATTTGTATGGAGTGTTAAGGGAGTTTTCAAGGCCAGTGGGGCAATGCCCTGATGGAATTTCTAAATAAAAATAGGCCTATGTGTTAACCAAGACTCTAAGAATGTCCATGTACAATTTCAGCTCAATGGGTCAAGTAGTTTTTACGTGATTGAGTAACACACACACACAAACAGACAGACGCCATTAGATTTTTATATAATAGTATAGATTATAAAGTAATGATTGTTGACTATTGTTTTAGGGAAATTTTCTATCCTCTTTTCCCCCTCATTTAAGATGTATTCGTATACGATTTTATGTATGGTTGTGTGAGAACGTTTATACACCGTGTTATTGTCTGTGTACGATGTAACTGTATTAGTAATATGTTTTTGTGTTGTGTAGACATTGTATAAAGGGAAAGATATTGAGTTATTATCTGTATTCACCTCACAGTCTGTACGGGCTAGGCGAGGAAGAGGACGTGTTAATGAGAGGACAAGAATGCGCGCTCACGAAAAGGGATAAAACACACCTCTCTTAATTAATACATCCCTACAGCCGACAGATACTGGGTATGGACACTGTGTTTGAAATTACACGGAACCAAGGAAAGCTTACGTGACTAACATTACGTGCTTGTAATTTGTCTCCGATAGAATTCCGATTGTGTCATGGATTAGAAAATAATGAAAGTATATTATCATATCAGATAGGTTGTGTATTTTTTATAATAATATCAACATTGTATTTCAGAAGTGTTGGACGTTTATATTGATATGTTTGATGTTTGATGTATATTATTTTATTAGTTGTATAAGTTGAAATTACATTTTTACCATCTCTAATAATTAGATCCAGATAACTATATCATATTTATACTATCACAAATAACTAGTTTGAAATAAGTGTTTAACATTTTTACTATCTCAAATAGCTAGGTCGACATAACTATCTCACGTTTTTACTATCTCAAATAACTAGGTCCACATAACTATCTCACATTTATATCTCACATTTTTATTATCTCTAATAACTAGATCTACGTAACTATCTCACAATTGTTATCTTAAATTACTAAGACCACATAACTGTCTCATATTTTTACTATTTAAATAACTAGTTCCACATAAGTCTTACATTTTTACTATCTCAAATAACTTGGTTCACATAACGATCTCGCATTTTTAATATCTAAAAAAACTAGGTCCACATAACTATCTCACAATTTTACAAATAACTAAGTCCACATAACTGTTTCACATTTGTACTATCTCAAATAAGTAGGTACAACTAACTATATTACATGTTTATTATCTCAAATAACTAGGTCCCATAAGTATCTACCATTTTTACTATCACAAATAACTTGGTCGACATAACTATCTCATATTTTTACTATCTCAAATAACTAGGATCGCTTAACTAACTCACATTTTTACTATCTCAAACAACTAGGTCCACATAATTATCTTATAATTTTACTCCAATAAATAAATCTACATAACTGTCCCACATTTTTACTATCTCAAATAACTAGGTCGCCATAAATATCTCACATTTACTATCTCACACTTTTACTATCTCTTATAACTAGGTCCACATAATTATCTCATAATTTTACTCCAATAAATAAATCTACATAACCGTCCCACATTTTTACTATCTCAAATAACTAGGTCCCCATAACTATCTCACACTTTTACTATCTCTTATAACTAGGTCCACATAATTATCTTATAATTTTACTCCAATAAATAAATCAACATAACCGTCTCACACTTTTACTATCTCTTATAACTAGATCTACGTAACTATCTCACAATTTTTATCACAAATTACTAAGACCACATAACTGTCTCATATTTTTACTATTTTAAATAACTAGTTCCACATATATATCCCACATTTTTACTATCTCATATAACTAGGTTCACATAACTGTGTCACAATTTTATTACTACAAATAACCAAGTCCACATCACAAGTCTTACATTTTTACTATCTCAAATAACTTGGTTCACATAGCTGTCACGTTTTTACTATGGGGTCACTCGTTTGGGCTGTAGATCGCTTCCCGCTCTCAAAAAGGATCCATTACATAACTTTCTCTATACTAAATAATCTTTGCCTATAGACGTGATTTTTTGAATAATAGGGTCCACGAGTATACACATATTTTGAAAATTCAGAAGTAAGAAAAAAATTCCGATTTTTCTTAAATCGGCTCAAGTCCTTGTAGCCTTCAAGGACTTAAACAAGTCATTTTCGCCATCGTCCCCAAAATATCGCATAATTGTCTGCATACATTTTTGATAATCCTAATATACAAATTTAATTATTATTGAACTTAATTTGTAAAGTCAGACACTTATTAACACAAAATTTAACACATATATACTATATTTATTTACGTAAACGCGTTTGATTAACAATGCCACCATATTAAGCTCTAATAACCAGGAGTTACTTAGAGGATACTTGGAGGTTAAAATTGGGCAAAATTTTATCAATATCGTTAGTAGTAAAAAAATTGTAATTTTGTTATATTTGATTGTAGTTATTCTTAAATTTTGATATTTCAAAACAAATTTTTCCAATATATGGTCAAAATATACCTACGTATCACATTTTATTAGAATTAATCCTCACATATACTCTGTAGAGTATTGCACAGACAACCCACACACAGACATCATTTCAAATATCAAAACGTGCTCAGTTACAAATTTTATTAAAAAAGGTTTACGCAATTGACCTGTAAAGAACAGCACACAAAATAGAGAGTCATCATTCCTAAAAACACTGTTAAAATCAGCGGACTTAACCGTAAAAAATTCGTCATCGGTTTTTGATTAATATCATTTTATTTTCGATACAACGTATATGTGAGAAATTATAAAGACCGTATGTCAAATTACTGCGTTGAGTAGTATCTATAGATATTTCATATATCGGTGTTTCTATAAAAAAAGATGGCAAAAATACAATTTCTATTTTAAAAATTCGCTATTAATTGTATTTTTATGACAAGTGTCTTACTCACCATGCCTGATTTGTTTACGTTGAGCAGCATTCATTGTAAAATACATAACTGTTCAGATTGGAACTGGTGACGTCAGATTCAAATGTTGTGCAGCAGAACACTCCCTGTACATCGTTCCAAATATAAGTTAATTAAATTCAATTATAAATTAATATTACATGAAATTTGATAAACTTAGGAAATGTCATTAAAAGAAAATAGAAGTTAAATGTATCAGACTTACCTATTTGAATTTCAAATCGTAGGCAGTAATGTTTTCCAACTACTCCTGTAATTAACTAACTCACCTGTTTCATTTGTTTGATGGAATATAAGAAGGGGTGGATTGGTCGGGCAAATCTACACTTTAATTAAATTCCCACCTTCCATGAACTCCACTTTATTTAATTTGGAATTTGTTTTATCTCCTGTAATATTGGGTAAATGTCATTTCATTGAATTTGTTAACAGCTGTACTGTAGAGGTAGCTTGTTGAATAGAATTCTCCCCCTCGTTATGTCAAAGCTTGTACATCAAATGAAATATAGACAATTTTAATATTTTACTTAATAATATCCCTTAGTCTCTATTTCTAAAAAAAAGTTTTGGGAACTTGTATTTTTGTCTCCTAAAAAAAGACTAATTATATGATACTATTACGCTGATGTAATTTTGAAAATGTAAAATTAAAGAATTGTTTCTTTATTATGTAATCAAATATCCACAAAAAACCTCTTTATTTTAGAGGGAACAACTTTTCAAAGTTTCATCTTCAGTGTTACATATTTTGTGACTGAACCAAAAGTCGTCGGTGTTTCATGGTGTATTTCATTAAAATGATAAATATGTTGTTATTGTTGTATTGATTAGACATTTATGTGTCGTAATGACAATGGATAAATCTGTATTTTTAAAGTTTATATTGAGATGGGAAAGGCCTTGGAGGTGTGGTTACAATGATTCAATCATACTCTCTGCATGAAGCATTAGTCTATCCTATTTGGTTCAGTCACATAAAATTTGTGTACATGTGAGAACCAAAGATAATAATCTATTGTTTTATTTTTATTCAAATGATGATTCCACAAGTCTTGTTCATTTCAAGTGATTGGATTTCTAACTATATTTATTGATATTTTTTACGGTTCTAATATAGATATAAACAATTAATTACCTTATTTACCCATGGTGGAACAACGCACATCTAAGCCTCCGCCAATTGATTTTGTATTATCAGTGACGATTCTTCATTTTATCCAATTAAAGCCGTTTTTCTCATACTGCTACAATGTTCTCGTACCTTGTTGATGTGACGTAACCATGAATAACGCTATTTATATCGGTTCATAAAATGTCCCACGGTTGTTTCTTTCATCAAAATTTATGATTTGAAGTTTAAGACAATCTATTTGCTCTAACTTCACTAAATTTGCCAAAATTATATTCATATTTTAAATCGAATATAAACTTTTTAAATATCTTGATTAAAATAAATTGACAATTGTTACGATTTATAAAATAAAATTTCACAAATTTAATTAAGCCTTTAGCCAGCGCGTGAGTGATATGAAAGTTATGAATTGACATCACCGTACTCCAACGCTTAGTTCTATACGCCTATACTTAGATTAATCTTTTTATGTGCCCTACTACATGAAAGTAACTTTATATGAAATGTATGTGTTAAAAAACAAAATAAGTTGAATGTGTTTTGTTTTTGAAGCTTTAAATAAATTCCTGCTTTTATTTAGTTGTATGTTAATAATTAATGAATTTTTTTTGATTTATATGAGTTTTTTATTTTTACAAAATAATTGCAAGTTTCTAAAAAAAGAAACATTCGTTTTTTAAAACGACATTTACTTTATATTTCCGATAGTAAAAATTTTAACTGTACAATGTTTGAAGTTTAACGTTATTGTTATAGTCTATAAATTCAAAATGGCGGAAGGAAGGCGGAGCCGTAAATATATATGCAAAAATGTTTACTGGAATTAGTAAGTTTATGTTACTGATTTAATATTATTTTTGTTAAATACTATTTTTTATATATTAGTAGGGAATTTGAGGGGGGGATTATTATATTTTTAAAGCTGATCAATTTAAACATTTTTGTAGCTTATCAACATTTTTTTAAACCATTTTTTTCGTTCTATAGAATTAGTGCAGTATATGAAAAATAATTGGGTTTTTTTTTTTTAATTATTTTTTTTAAGTTAGTAAAATATACAAAAAATATAACCGGGTATTTATGTTAAATACTTTTATTCAAGTACTTTATACGCCTACATAACACAAACATCAAATCGTTATCCCTACGTATGTAATCGTTACTGCAGCTACTATAGTTGTTGTCCCATATAGGAAATTTCTTAACAAATGAGTATCACAGTTGTTCCAAATTAAATGTAAGTGAAAATATCATAGTTGAATCCAAATTTCAGTTTGTACAAAAATTTCGGTATAAAATCTTATAATAGGAAAATGTCACAACTTAAACAAATTGACAAATGATCCTAATCTGACTAATTTCATTTACTAAACGAAAAAGCAGTTAGTAATTACATTTTGTATGATAGAAACAAATTGACGTTTAAATGATGGTGGTTACTAATTTCCCCCAAGCACGTTCAGAAATTTTAAATTTGTTTGAGTTTAAAGCAACAGCTTTGTGATCGTATTGGTTTGACATTTCAACGTTTTGTTGTTGTTATCTAAAGGGATTAAATAAGGCTTGTGTAAAACAGCGAGGTAGGTCACTGGTTAGGATTAAGGGATATGGGGGCGTGGTGGTGTGATACCCCTAGCTTTACACCTGGGGATGCCTCTTTATCAACATTATAAATCCTATTACTGAACATACATTGTTTGTTAATTAATACGTTCAGTTATGGTCAGCTCATTTTTTGTTAAATTTGAGAATGAAATTAATCATGTTGTATAAAAAATCTAAGAAGTTGATATGACATTTCCTGTAAAAAATATAATTACTAAATATAAGTATAAACAAAATGCTGGCACAGAGAACCGTATGCAGATCTGAGTCTGAATTATTACTTATTTTCCTTTTGTAATTGAATGGTAATATAATCCTTTTTTTTGGAGACCAATGTTATATTTTATATTATGTAAACAATAATAATTAAAATTATTCATTTTTAAAAAGTGTTCAAAATTTTTTACAAAAACGAGTTATTCCCCCAAAATCAGTTTACAACGGTTTTTTAAGTTTACCAAAAACATTTTACACGAATGTTCGTTATAGGTATATTAATCGTTAATTTAACAAAACAAATCACTTACATTTGCGAGAGCGAAATAGTTAAAATTTCGTTTTTATTGATAATTTGTGCTTTTTCACTTACAACAACGAAATATTTCCAAACTGACAATTTTGTTAATGAAACGATTTAGTTGTTTTTAATTGGTTTAAGAAATGAGCGAATGAGCAAGTTTGTTCAGGGTTTTGCACGGTTTATTAATGGTTAACATGATGATATTATTATTTTGGTCATTGATTAAAGAATAAAAATTCTATAGTTAATTTAATGATAAAAAGTTTGCAATGACTTGCAAATGACTGCAAACCCAGTGGTTTATAATGCCGGGTATACCTTTATAATTATTGTTGAATTAAATGTTACGTATCTATATTACAAAGTAGTATAGTTTGTGGGTTTGAAGTGTTAATTGAGAAAACTATAAAATCAGATTAATTTTTTTTTGCGTTAGATAACCTGCAACAGTTATAACCTGTGAAGGTTATAGGCTATATAATATCGCGGTATGACTCGTAGGAGGAGAACAGAAACCATAAAAGCTACAATCTGGCAAACTATCAAACTGACAAAGCGAGATTGATACGCATTCGATAACTGCCTAACATCAACGAAAACGGCTGAAACCTAACCGCTGACCTATGTCTACACCGTACATACAATCAGCTGAATTAGTTTGAATTTAGTAATTTCGAATTTGATTGGTGTTTTAATTGGACTGAACAAGTAAGGTTTTAGTTATTTTTTCCTAATATTTATTGCTGTTACTTATTTCACAATTGAGTTGAGTTGTGTAAAATAACAATCGAGTTTCGGTGTGTAAAAAAAAAAAAAAAAAAAGAAAAGCTGGCATTTTGATATAACCTAATAGGTAATTAGAGTGTTTATAATTTTAATTAGGTCTAGGCCTGTATTACACTATCAGTTCTATGTAAGAGAGCTAATATCAAATATGATTGGTTCTTTGTTAAACATATATTTCTCCTATGGTATTTACTTTATAAGATGCACTTGATGATGTACTCAAGTGTATGACATATACATGAATTTACCACGGGTGAAACCGCTGTCACAGATAGTTATAAATAAAGGAACTGTTGTAATAAGTCGAATATTCGGAAAACAAAACTATTCTTCAAAGCCTAGGCATAAAGTAGCCTAAAATAATTTTAGGTTTTATTGTCGTTAAATTTTAAGAAAAAAGTTCTCAGAATCCCAAAATATCCATTGTTAAGTATATTAAGCCATTATTGGTTACAAAGGCAAAGATTAGCTTAGTATCAACAGAATTTTTTTAATTTTGTATTTTCTGAGAATCTCTATTCTGAAACAAAGTATTTCTACTACTGATAAAAAGTTAAGTAAAAATTAACATTAAAAATCTGGATATAAATTTGTTTAAAAAAACACAAACAAAATTTGAAAAGGAGAATAAAGTATTTTGGACGTAAGTTTATAGAAACTTTTCTTTACATTATCACCATGAGCCCATCCGTGAAACGTTGCGCATCTTAACTTTATTTTATAAATAAATACAATTTTATATTTATATACAATGTATTTTCTATTTTAATCATTCATATTTTTATGTTTCAGGTAATTATGAGATCCAATACCAATATCATCTACGTAAGTACAGTAATAAAACAAAACCTATTTGATTATCAAATGTACAATCATCATCTAACTAGTATCCGTAAACATTCATTGTTGCTAAAATATGGAATCAACAGATTGTGTTAGACTTGTTAACATATGCACACAAATACTTTCACATCAAGTATGGCAATAGATATATCATTTGAACTCCTGTACAATTTATTATCTTATAATAACAATCAATTTTGAAACCCCCTCTCCTTTCTTTTAATTTTAAGAGGAAGGTAATGCGAAAAGAAAGGACATTGTATGTATGTTGGCCCCGGCAGTATAATACACTCACAAAAAATTATCGGCAACTCGATTCGCTCGTTTACATCAAATGCATAAATTAAAATTTATAATTGACATATTTCAGCGCTATTTTAAACATTGTTTATTTTTGAATGATTCGTGGTATCTATATAAATTCAGTTTAACACATTCTATAAAATTTATTTTTAAAAAAATAGAATTTTTGATAATTATTGTGAATGTATTAATTATCTTATTGATAATCGCTGATTTTGATGAGATCTTGTTAATAAATTCGACTGTTTGCTAACTTTTCCAATTGCTAGGTCAATTAGTGTATATCAATTAAAATATGCTTTCTGACGAAACATAACAATAACAAAAAAGCTGAACTTTTATGAAGAAATACCTTCTAAGAACTAGTAAACTGTTGTAGTAAAATGAACATTAATTTAAAGAAAATATTGTTTAAGTGCCGTCCACGTTTCCATTACACTATTCACTGACACTTTAGTTATAATTTGTTGCAGCTTTGTAATGTTCGATAATTAAATGTTAGTTTGTGTGTTTTAAATTTATAATTTTAAGAAGATCAATTTGAAAGACCATTATATTATTCTGTTTTAGGCCTAAAACATTAATACAAACTTTGCCTCAAGCGAATTAAAAAAAAAAACTTTCGTAAGAAATAGTTTTAGCAAGAAAAAAGATAAGATCGAGAAACAAATATTTTAAAATAGACATTGTCTCTAATATGTATTTAGAATACATTTTTGAACATCCTTTTAAAATGTATTATATTATATATATGATGATTACGACGGAAGTAGCATTCTTTGTACTGGTAACACATCGCAAACACTCATATTTTACCCTTTCTTATGTGACATTTGTTTACATCAGTGTAATACTCCAACTCGTGATACCACTATGCAGACATATATTAATTTTATTTTAATTTTAAGTGACAAGAAATCACAAGAAAAGAGACAAGTCCATCCGACCCTAATGTCATCAAGTTCACTTTGCTGTTTTATTTCTGCTTAACGTTATCTCGAAATACTAAAAGCTTTTCTCCTGTTCCCCCACTTTGTTGTCTGTCCCTTCCAAGTCTTTATCTCTTAAAGTGGAGAAGATTGTTTATAAATGAAAAGCAGTGAAAACTTGATTGGACTTGTCATAATTCTGTCCCACTTTCTCTATCTTAAATCGCTTTGTTTAAGTTTGGGCGGTTGTAAAAATAATTTGATTCGAAATAATATTTGAAATTCGTTTTTATATTTTAATATTCTCTCATAGATTGATCTTGGTTCTAATTTCGTCTTCTGTTATTTTGTTCATTTATGCTGATCGATATTTATTATATAGATCGCTTAAATCTTTTACTATCAAAGACCTATTGCTACTAATATACAAAATTAAACACCTCCAAATGAATGAAACACAATTAAATACAAAACAACGTTTCAATGACTATCATCATCTTCAATTGTTACATGAACACAAACCCTACTGATACTGGTCTGAAACTCTATTGTAAAAATAAAGATTTTCTAAAAATTGTTTACAATAATTTGTGATTGAAGTTTCCACAAGTATAGCTTATAACAGTTACACAAAAAAAAGATACATAAGATGATTTTACAAAAATCAGTTACGTACACAACGTGATGACTTCATTAATACAATTTTACCGTAAACAGTACGGCAGAACCAGAATACATTATTTGATTTTTATTAGATTTGGCTATTTGAATAAAAATTAATTGAAATTCCTTCAATAATATCGTTTCAAAATGGATAAAGATTTGAAGTGCGAGTCTAGATTATTACCAGTCCTTTATGTTTCACCTTTTCAAAATTTTTAGACATTAAAATTAGATTCTAAAGCTTGATAGTGCTGTTTAAGTTTACCATCTCACAGCATAAACGGTTAAACCTATTTACCATAACGTTTTACATTTTCTCTCCTCTTGTAGTTTGTTTGACAACAAAAAAACCCTTTTTTAATTTTATTTGTTTTAAAACTTGATATGAGATATCTGGATTTATCATCTTTACAGCACAAACAAATGAACCAATTTATCATGCTGTTTTAATTTTCTCTTCCTTTTCCAGTTTGTTTGTGCACAAAAAGTCAAATTAAAAATATTGTTTTTAAACCTCGATAAATTCAAATTCAAAATATTTTATAATGATTGGTAAGAAGACCTTTCATGTCTTTTGTAGTAATAGTTTTAATGACAGTACACAAAACGCCTTACTTCTTCTGTATTCAAACAAGCACTGAGTGTATGCGGGTATTGGGAAGTGGAAATTATTTATTAAATAAAAATAGTAAATACGGGAAAGGATGGGGCCTGTAGCTGACTAACAAACAACTTAATGTTGATACTTCAATTCTTTGGTTTATTACATCTGTGTTTACACCAATGTTTAGTTTTTTTTTTTTTTTTTTTTTTTTACATTATGTTATGAAGTACACCTCTGAATTTTAACTCTTATTTAAATTTTTTTAAATAAATTAAATGTTTACGTGTTACTAATATTTGCAAGTTTATATTTTTTATCCGATAGTAAGCACATCTAAATAAACCTAAATCTTACAGAATAAATAACTGAATTACATGTGTCTTAATATACAATTACATTATCTGACTCAAATTGTTGTACGAAGATTTATGAAATGTTTTGATATCTGTTGTTTAGATTCCACGACGTCTAATTTTATTTTTAACAGCCGTTTTGTTACTCGAGCACTTAAGATTTGCTTACAGTAAAGTCTAAATAATTGAATTAGAGTTGAAATTTAGCCTAATACCTCCAACGCTCACCGGTGTACTCTTAGCTAAAATTAACACTTTGTGCTTTTTTGGTGTCGCTATGTTTATCTTATCTCAAATGTAAACGTACATTAATTGAATTATCTAACACTCGAGTGATATTAGGAGATATTAATGCACTTATTCGAGATACAGAGAATTATAATGGAGTTAATGCGAAAAGTGTTTATACAACACATACATGTACATTATATGAGACGGGAGAATTTGAATTGAACCAACGGTATATTTGAAATTGATATCTATTGATATGCAATAACTAATTTCTTATTGATTAACCAGAAACTTCAAAATGGAATAGGGATCGGTTATTAATAATAATAACCTCATAAAAAAACGAAGTAAAATTAAATAAGAATAGTAGTACTGTACACTTAATAATAGTAGACATATCTCTTGGTTGGAGGCGTAATCAATTCAACAATTGTTTATATTTCACTCTAATTCAATGATTCATATATACTTCAGGTTTTACAGGACATATGTACATATTAGGAGCTAAAACACTGTAACGGTTATGTACATAATAATATTTGAACTATGTTAAATTTGAAAAGGTGTTCATAACACGTGAAAACATGGAAAATGTAGTAAGAGTAAAAGTTATATTTTTATTTTTTGGTTGTGTTATAACGTTCCTCGGAAAGATTAAAAAAAAAATTCGTATTTAATTTTTGTTTGACTTATTTTTTCAAGTGAAGGTTATCCTGTCTTCTTATTAGGATTACATTTCATGGTTCAAACCCAGCTGTATTGTGTTATTTGTCGGAGCACCCATGTCTATGAAGTTCTGAGTTCCTTGTTTAAGCACCCATGCACATGAAGTTTTGCGTTCCTCGTCGGAGCACCCATGCCCATCCAGTTCTGTATTTCTGTATCAGAACACCCACGTTCACCCATGCCCATCCAGTTCTGTATTCCATATCGGAGCACCCACGTTCATCCAGTATTCTATTCCATGTCGGAACACCCATGTCTATGCATTTCTGTATTCCATGTCGGAAAACCCAAGTCCATCAAGTTCTGTATTCCATGTCGGAGCACCCATGTCTATGCACTTCTGTATTACTTGTTAGAGCACTCAAGTCCATGCAGTTCTGTGTTCCTTGTCGGAGCATTCATGTCCATCCAGTTCTCTATTCCCTGTCGGAGCACCCATGTCCATCCAGTTCTGAATTCCATATCGGAGCACCCATGTCTATGCACTTCTGTATTACTTGTAAGAGCACTCAAGTCCATGCAGTTCTGTGTTCCTTGTCGGAGCACCCATGTCCATCCAGTTCTCTATTCCCTGTCGGAGCATTCATGTCCTTCCAGTTCTCTATTCAATGTCGAAGAACCCATGTCTTTGCAATTCCGTATTACTTGTTGGAGCACCCATGTACATCCAGTATTGTATTCCTTGTCGGAGCACACATATCTATGCATTTCTGTATTACTTGTCGGAGCACTCAAGTCCATGAAATTCTGTGTTCCTTGTCGGAGAACCCATGTCCATCCAATTCTCTATTCCGTGTCGGAGAACCCATGTCTTTGCAGTTCTGGATTACTGGTCGGTGCACTCAAGTCCATGCAATTCTGTGTATAATGTTGGAGCACCCATGTCAATGCAGTTCTTAGTTCCTTGTCAGAGCACCCATATCTATGCTATACTGTATTCCTTTTTGGGCACCCATGTCCATGTAGTTCTGTATTAATTTGTGGCTGAATTTACACAAACAATTTCTCTTCTAAATTTCATAAGCGACAATTCTAATTTCCAATTGGCAACAAATTATTTAAACAAATTTTAGTACAAGATGTCATTTTATTTTTAATAACGCATTATATAAATATTTACCATTGCAACAAGTCCGTGTGGTGTCCAAATAAAAATATTATTGACGACTGTTGCACTCATCGTGATAATAGGTCTCATGAAAATGAGGCACACGTGATTTACTTTATATTTATAATATATATATATATATATATATATATATATATATATATATATATATATATATATATATATATATGTGTGTGTGTGTGTGTGGTCTATTTCTAATGTTACCTGTATAAAGGAAAATTTGTATCTACACGTTTTAGAGCGTAATTATCTATAACTGTAATTAAAAAAAAAAAGAAAAACATACATCAATTTCAAACGTTGCTTACAACAATAAAATTTTTTTTCTTGCGATTATTTATTTTGACAATCTAAATTAAAATACTATGTAGGCTACATATCTCGTTTTGTAATATTTCTTTAAAAAATAAATTATTATTGTAACAAAAAAAAATTACAATCGATTTTTAAAAAATTATCCCTTAAAATCTGCGAGAAAAAAACTAGCTTCCTGCAACTACCTTAATGGATAAAAAAAATAAAATAAAAATACTACAAGCGAACTAATTTCACACCTTGTTTCATAATTAACTATCATAGCCAAACTCAAATGGACTGATTCTCAAAGTTTGTATCCTAGATTCAGAAGGAAAAAAAATAAATTCTATTTTTCAAAAGTTTCAATTTCAATTAATCTGTAAAGCATTAAATTTTTTTTTGAAAATAATCGGTTATTAAATAAATGTTCAAGAAGAACATATTTAAATTAGTATTTTAAATTATTCTACATACGTCGAGATAGAACAATGTTGGATAAATCAGATCTAAACAGATTTAGAATAAAGTCCAAAACCCTACATATTAAAACTAAATTCCGTTACTAGGTTTATAAAAACTAATTGAAACAATTCATTATAAACTGAAAATTGTTTAATTTCTTTTATTGTGTTGAAAGCTAGTACAATTAATGGGACGGTTACCTTAATTTGTAGAGAAGAAAGTTCAGTCGTATTTAAACCTTGGAGCAAGAGACTCCATGAATTGTTCTTTTACTTTTAGATCAAATTGAATCATTTTCTTTTATATACTTTTAACTGACGAAGCTATTGGTTAATGTTTTTTGAACTATGTCAGTAAAAATTTTCAAAAAGTAATTATACTAAATTTCATGTTTTCTAACATTTGAAATATTTCATATTATAGGCATTGGCGTGGTTGTTAGACCTACTAAAATGATGAAATTATTTTAGTCATTTTACTCTAATTGATTTCACTGGATTTTTGGATTGCCAAACTATATTTGGTATTGTAGGAGTGAGACAGAGAATGTCGCTTCAGCTATAGATAAGATTAAAACTGTAGAACAGATGAAGATTCACTTAATACTAAACTTCCAAAGTTCACTATTTTCCACTGTAATTAATTGATTTTAAAAATTAACGTTATAAAGATGATAATAGAGGTAGATTAACACGATTACACAGATTACTCAATGACAGTAAAATAACCAAAGTCCATTTTATTAGGCTTTAAGCGAGAGCGGTATTAGTGAATGTAGTACATTAAAGAATAGAATAATTTTAGTATTTTTTATTAATATATTTTTTTCAAATTAAAATAATAGAATTAGAACATTAAAAATAACAAATTAGTAACAGAAATTATTTGAAAACTTCTATTAAATTAAAGAAAATTTTGTTTACCCAGGTCAATTGGAGTAACACTTTTGAGATGTTGTCTCTTAAAAAATTTAAGTGTATATTGTGATTTAAGTGTACAACGAATACCTAACTCATCGACACAGAGTAGATGCATTACGCCTGTTTCAAATGTTTCAAAGATTTAACTTTTTGTATTTATCATTAGATTCTAACAGAAGAAAATCGTCTGCAGAGAACAACACAATTACACGGCTTCAACACGTCACGTTCAAAACCTGTAATAGAAAACGAAACTCTTCTAAAGGGAGGTAGTTAAAGACTTTCGTTTTAAAGGGTCAGACAAAGTATTTACAAAGTCTGGTATTTAAGCGAGCACGCGGTAAGCCGTTTTATACACTTTCACAGTTACGATAAAGGAAAGATTTTCCCCTGGGAAAAAAAAATGGAAGAAAAATATTTTTCTCTCTGAAGAATTTTTTTAGAAATCAAAACTCGTGTCAGAATAATATGTATGCTATTATTTTAAATTAAAATTGCAAGTAAGGAGTGGCTTTAAGATTTTATACTACAAACTATTTCGAACACGCTTCAAGGAACATTTTACAAATCACGTCACAAATCATACAATGAGTACGACTAATAGCAATAATGACCAACAGTTGATTCTCCGTTGAAAACAACTATCTTCTAATTTGAAAACAAATATGCAATAATGAAAAGAACTATTTACTGTAAAAGACGTTAATACACATTATTATTATAAATAATTAATAAAATTTATTTGTAATTGAAATAGGAAGAGAAACCAAAAACAAATAGTATATTTTATCTTGATAATTATTTATTATATAGACTGTATTGAATGAAACCTTTCAAAATATTGATGAATATTTATAAATTTTTTGTATGACCATAAATAATTCAGTTAAATTTATATTCGAAAATTCGTTTATGGAGCACATTTAGCTTTATTCTTTTATGTTTGAACCATTGCTATTTATTTCGTAAAAAAATAAAACAAGATATAAAAACGTTCATTACCTACACCAATTACATAATATTTGTGTTTTTTTGAATTTTACTTCTATTGTTAAGAGTGATGTCTTCTTTTAAATCCTTTCCTAAAACTGTCATTAAAGCATAACAAAAACAAGATTTGTAAAAGAAATTCTTTAACTCTATTCAACATAATTAATGTAATGTAAAACCTATTTTAAATACAGTATATGACTCTTTGTTCGTTTATCAGCTTATAAGTGGAGAACAACTGAACTGATTTTCATATGGTTTTCTTTTATAAGTTCTCATGTCAGGTCCACTTTTGATTAAAATTTGATTCCGTAGTTCCCAAGTTATAACAATATTCGTTTCCACTAATAATACGAAAAGATTAATTTGATCATATATTACGCTTCTTTATAAAATTGTAGTGACAAAATTTGATATGATACTAGGTGGAACTGAAAAATTTTTGAACGCCTGTATTATTTTGTTGCTGGAAAGTTGCGAATTAAGATATTTTTTACATATTATACGCATTTAAATCAAATTTCAATGATAATATATTAGTAACATAGTTTGGTATATGATCGTTTAGATAATGGGAACTTTTAAATTTAATTGGTGCAGTAATTATATTAATTTATGTTTTGATTAAAATTGAATTAATATTTTTGATATTTCAGTGACAACGGATAATTTGATATTTAACAAAATTTGTACGTAATAAAGTATTATTTAGAAATACAATAATTTATTTAAATCATTTTAGTGGTTTAAAAGTTGTGGTTTGAACACCGACATGGGACGTCATACGTGAGTGTATATAACATTATGAACGAGCAATAAATAACCACTGAGAAATTATGTATATGGAACAAAGCGAGACTTTCACATGGGTGAAAGCACGAACATAGCTAGTCTTATGTATAATAGACTGTATGATATAAGAAATTATCCATTATGTCGTACTTACATCGTTAGATGTAACTAATTTTAATTAGAACCAAATGAGATTATTTTGAGAAATCTCGAGGGGAAATTGTCAAATTCTTATCAGTTTGGATAACTTTCAAATTGCTTCTGCTTTTTGTCATAAACGTGTCCTAACTTATACTAGGTAGTATATTTATTAAGTTGTAGAGAAAAGGCGGTTATTAGACATGCATAGTCTGACAGTAAGTAATTAATCAATTAAATTTTGTTGAATTCAGAGTTGTGGCCTTTTTTGTGCTGGGGCGGGGACATAACTTGTTGCTATGAAGTCCTACGTTATATTATTGTTAAAATTTTTAATTCTGCAATACATTTGACCCCTTATGAAATTTAATTAAATTAAATTTGTTGACACGAATTCTCTATTCTTACCTTTAATTTTGGGCCGTCTACAATCTATTATTGAACTCTTGAATACCTGTTTCAACAATTAATTGTTACCATCAGCTTTGTTCCTATGTAGGAACCCAACTCAACACAAAACACAAAACATCTTAAAACAAACCAAATTCTTCACTCAATGTAGGCTATAGTATTATAACGACATTCTGTATGACGTGTAGTGTTGTGATTTCTACATAGTAACAAAGCTTATTAGCGATGGAAGTAACCTGATAATGACAACTTATTGTCGAAACCACTAATTAAAAGTTCGATAATAGGATTGTAAAGAGACATTAAAAATGGTAAGAATTGATAATACACATCAGTCATATTACAATTCCGGTGGCCTACAACTGCCTAGTTGTTATTTCATTGTTTCATAAATATTACTTGAAAAATACACAAACATTGTTGTTACAGTCTATAACATTATTGTTTTTTTAACCAGAGTAATTTAAATGATTTAGTCACAATTAGGAATCAATAGTGTGGTCCAAGGTTAAACCTACAGGGTGTCAAACTTTACGACAAAACAAATAACTGCACAGAGAGTATTAGTTGATTTTTATATTTTACAAATTACTTCTGAATAATATTTGTCGTGTAAAGCTAGTGTGTTGGATACATAAACCATCAAAACAATTATTTTTTAATACTTTTAATTTGGTTTAAAAAAATATAACTATACAATAAACGTTTACGAACAAAAGAAAGCCAAGAATATTAACAGTTTAAATCTACATCAGTTGTTACTTCTATTAATTATATTGTGAATTTGTATTTTATAATGGAATTATATAAAACATAAAGACTCTAAGGAAAACTATTATAGTAGAAGTAGAGAAACACAATAATGGACAAACTAATTAGAGAGAAAACAATGGCGACTGCACAAACTTGAACATAGTGTTGTCACCAACAGACTTCAGCTAATCCAGTGACCGAGCTAAGCCAACTGTAATGGCTCAAGTACGAAATGTGGTTTTGCAATTGTCCATGTTTTACTCTGTGTAGTTATTATGTATTTATCACATTGTGTGAAGTGGATTAAGTTATCTTCTCTCGTGGCAATAGTTTTGATGAAATATGTGCAATGTTTGGACTTCTTGAAGTAAAGTCTGCACTGTTGTTTGACATATTAATTATAAGTAAATTACAAGCAAAGTCAACGTACGTAAGAAGTATTGGGCGTACAAAAGGAGATTAATACAATGTCATCGACTTATATATCGCTAATTGTTTGGGTATTGTAAACTTAGTCCAGTTTTCTAATTGTAAGAAAATTGTAATTTAAGACTAGTTTTGAGAAAAATTAAACAATTTGGTTATTTATCCGATATTCATTTTTAACGGTTTTTTGTTTTATGGAATTTCATATATAAAATGATATGTAATATTAAATAGTATACAATTCTGGCTTTAAGGTTAAATAATATTGATGATTTTTTATATTATTAATATGGTTTAATAGAACAATTGCATTCATGTGTGTGTATAAAAGCAATACACGACGTTTCGTTAGTATGAATTGACTCCTGTTATCAAGTGATAAACCTAGAGTATAAACTGAAAAAAAAAAAACACTACCTTAAAGAGAGGGATCCAGGCTTAATAATGGCCTTATCAGTCAAAACTAAGACTAAATACAAACGTTATCAGAAAAAAACCTACAGGCCTAGAGTACACACAGAACTGCAAGATTTGATGTGTGTTTTTCAATTTTATGTTCTAGGTTTATCACTTGATAACGGAAGTTGATTTATACTCCCAAAGCGTTGTGTTTTGTTTTTTATAAATGATGGCAAATTAATAGTAAGTAGTCTATATAATTGTTTTAACTGCATAAAACAATAATTTCATAAGTTTCAATTTATATATTAAGATGGAATAAATGTGAACTGAGGGAATTGTAAGTATGTGTATAATAGGCAATCTGTTGACTCCAATATGTGAAAGTAATTATTTCTAATTATTGTTCTAGCGCTGTACGCTTGTAGTCGTTTCTCATTGTAGAAAGTAAATAGTCTAACAGTTAACAAAATTTGTGGGTTTCTACCCAGGACACACAGTTTTTCTGTGCAAATTAGTTCATTCCAACTTGTGGTAAGGGTGGGAGGGCCCACGTTAAATTAACCGTAGTTCTCACTAAATAATGACTTTTACAAAATTTTGAATGCTAAGTTCTAAACAATTTATAGGCAGATTATTAAGATTAAAATGTCTTTTTTATCGGAAAATTAGAACTGATTTCAGAATGATCAATGTAATATTTCGAGTTTCAATACTAAAGATTTTATAATTTAAATGCCCAATGGTAGCCGAGTTCAAATCAACATACTGAATATTCTATGTATTGTATGAGATGTTACAATGTAACATAACTTAGAACTAAGAACATGCTAAAATATAACCTAATATGTTAAATCCATTGAGAACAGTAGACCACTTGAAATACCTAATACACCTGCAAATGTTTTTACCAAGTAAAACAAAAACACTAAATTTTCCACAACGTAACAAGACGACATTTCTAAGATTAAATCATAATTTATATTTAAGTTATATCATCGGACGTTTGCCATAATTTGTGTATACCTAAAATAGTTCCCGACGTTTCGAGAATATATATCAACTCCCGTTTACAAGTGATACTCAATCAAGAAAATAGTTTAAAACATCAACATAACCTAATAACCAAGACCTGTGTAGATGTACTTTTTCCTTCATGTAATAGGTTTCACTTGATAAGGGGAATTGATTAATGCTCTCGTATATTAGTTTTTATGTATATAAATGATGGTACACGCTGATTAAACCACGTAAAAAAACTAAGCAATCAAACAACTGTTCCTTTACAATATAATTATAGTATGGAATATCTCGGAGTTAGTATTTAAACTATGCAATGTATCGTTTGGGAAACATCCTCACGTGTATAAGAAGAAAAAAACACATTGTTTTTTTTAAAACAAATAAACAAGAAACCGGATGTGGTCATTAAAAAGAGTTCTTATTATTACAAAGTTCCCTTTTAAACAAACATCTTTAAAGTTTGTTTAACATTTACAAAGGCTGCAAAGTCAACAAAACTGCCCCATTAAAGGTTATAGAAAAAGGAATAAAAGGAATGAAAATATTTACACCCTCAAGGTTTAAAAATAAACACTCGCACATAAAACTGTCAATAGGAGAAGACGCGTGAAAAGTTATCTCCAGAAATACATCTGCTGTCAAAGTCCTGAGGGAATATACTCCATCTCCCAACTGAATGGCGCTGATGACAGAGTGTTAGGCCTATTTCTTACTATACATGTGCTTTTAACACAGAACCGACTGTTGGATTCCTTGTATTGACTAACCCCTCGCTCGGCGTTCTCAACCACTAAAACTCTTAGTCTCAAGGTATATTAGAATTGAACACATTGAATTATCAATCACTTCATTTTAGAGGGAATGGAGAGAAATTTCAGTTGTAAAATTAAATGTGTTTGTAACAGAGAAACTTGATTATTACAATCCTAACTTTAAGTATTAAATAAATAATTATAATAAATGAAAAAAAAAAAAAATCTCATAATTAAAAAAAAAACAAAACGGCAATATTGTTATTATGTATTTGACACCGATGGATAAACAAGAAGTATGTTGATAAAAAGAGAACAGACAAGAATTATAAATAAGGAAATATTATAAATAGATTGAAGTACAGTGATACAAAGAGTATCAGAGGATGGAATTAATTTGAAGATTGATAGTCATGTTTAAAGTGAAGGAAAGAAAAGTGATGTACAGTTATTTTTAATTACACCCAGACATATAAGATTAGGTCGATTTGAGAAATGAAGTAAAGGAATAGAAGACAGTCACAAAATATTATAGTGTGTGAAATTGATAACAAAAAAGGCAGGGTTAAGGTTAAACACATAAATAGACACCATTTTTGTGTTTAAAATAGAGATAAACAGAAGACGAAGTAATATAGGAAGATAGATTATAAAAGAAAGAGAATGCAAAACATGTTATACAAAAATGTAATTGTACATACAATTTTAAGTGTAATTTCGACTGTTGAAAAGGTTTTCTCAGATTTTCTTGTATAGGCCTATATCTACAAAAACAAAAACAACAAAATATAGCCAATAAATTATTTTTTCTACGATATTGATCCATATTTTCATTTTATTTTATGATTTGCTCATGAATTTGGGTCATTGGGAACGATTAACCAAATTTGATATCATCTGTAAAATTAAAAGTTTAAGATTACAAAAATAAATTTCATCCAACTTTTCATTATTCAATAGCATCCAATATATTTGGTTTATAGATTGGTTTTTATGTTATAGTCAAATTGATTTGAAGTAATTGTACGAATTCTTCACCATACTGATTTAAAAAAAAATACAAATCCCTATTTAAGCTCTGCAGTTAATATCACACCTATGTCAAATAGATTACACAGACAGCAAATCCAAGACGGCTGTGATATCCAATTCTGTGCTTTTGTCTCTCTTAATTCAAATTTCACCTTAGACAGTTGTAGGCCTTGCATTGATATGTAGTGCCGGTTTATTGTTCAATTGGACTGTTTAAACAGTTTTTTCATTGAATGGTAAATGTATAAACACTGTTAATAACCTATATTCTACATAAGTACCATGACTTTGGGCTTAAATTAAATTAAGATTTTACCGTGCAAGATATTTGTCCAATCATTTTCTCGGTAAATAACAAGTATATAAATAAATAAATGAAGCCTTTATTGGTTTAAAAATACATAATTACACTACATTATAATAAAATTAAAGAAACCTTCAGTGTAATTTAATTTAGTAGACTATATTATTTCATAAACTAGGCCCACCTCTTTCTCATAATAGGCCCTTCCCAATTACTTCCATTCCTATTTATTCTATCTAATTTCTCCTACAATTTCTACTAAATCTTTTTCGCATTGGTTACTCTGTTTTCTTTCAGAAGAATAAAAACTATAAACAAACATTTAAATAACGCTTAGGGTATAGACGGACGATACAGCGTCGAAGTTGGTGACAAATCTTCAATATACGTCGGTCGAGACGAATGACGACTCTGGTAGTTTCGGCATCGACACTTGGTGGACTTGGTACCAATTATTGAACACCCGTTGTACTTTTTCAACTTAGCTGTATATTGACTAGTAAATCAGTTATCCCAATACTATACGTAATAATATTACAGTTCGTATAAATATTGGTACAAGTGACGAATGTGGAGTCATACGCTCGTAAATTGTCATAGATTGAAATGTGTTTACTGTACTTTATGACGGTGAACAATTTTTTAATTTTATAGGAACAATAAAGTGTGGTAAGACAATTTATTTTTATTTTTGTGTATCGCTCAGCTCGTTTTTGTAGACTCATTTTATAAATTTGAATGATTCAATGACGAAGTATGATATCACAATCAACAGCAGCACTTCTCTAATATCGAGTTGACAATGTAACGGGACGGCCACTTGTGTTTATCCTTTTTTACCCAATTTTGCAACACGGGTTGATACGTCAAGTTGTCGATAATGTAACGACAGACTCGACATTTGTGTCTCTAATTTTATTCTCTATGAATATCTTGCAGCTGCCTTAATTAACGTTTTGCCTTAAACAGTTATTGACCAAACATGGAAACATAAAGCGAGTTTATCGTCCAATCACACTGATCAAACAGTTCGTTCAATGTATAATAACTATATAAACACCGTTAAATATCCCTCAACCCTCCCTCTTATACCTGCCTTAATTAAAATATCTGCCTTGTGTATGTAATATCTGTGGACTTAGCATGAGCCTATATGAAAGAATATCGTTCCAATAAAACAGTTCAAATGTGTTGGCTTAATAAAAATTAATTATACGAATATTTATAAATATCCTTTATTCTACATTATTACCCTGACCTTTGAACCTTGCGATTCAGATAGTTGTAGGCCAGCTTGGTCTTTATTGAGAGTTTATGTCCAATTCCACTTAACACGTCCCTCACTGTCTAATTACTATAAAAGCATTGTCCTCTTTTATTCTCTTTGGAGACTTTTAGAGCTTTGTAACAGCTCTAATTATAGCAACATCTGACGCAGTTATAGCCCAAAGTGAAGTAAAATGTTCCCCTTCTTATTTGGATGTTTCGTGATACATTTGCAATATTTTTAACTTAAACTCTCATTCTCCTTGAATTTACGAGAAAGGTTTACATTTTTTGAACAGTTTATTTCATAATAACTTATAGTATTGTTGATTGCAACTGAACTATTGCTTTAATTGAGCATCACTAGTGAAAACTTCAAATACCCAATGCAATAAAACACAATTTTCCACACTAAATACTTTATTTGTTCAATGTTTAAGTCGTCATCCTTAGTTGTTAAATGCACAGAACCCTTTTTGAAGTTCCAAGTCGTAAGAAGTCTTGATGGCGTAGTCCCTAGAACGTCTGTGTGCACGTAAAAACTGACGATGATGAGTTAGTCATTGAAACGTCGTCGCCTTGTAAACTGTTTTTATCGTGGTAGATTGTGTTGTATTTTATTTGGTTAAAAGTAAACTAAATTTCAGGTCACTAACTGTAGTATATAACTAAAGACAATATCTATCTATTTCAAACTGTTTCCAAATCCACAAACCGATAACTACATAAAACGATCAGCAATTGGATATAGAGACAACACATCACATTCAATAACTTTAAATTTAAGTGATAGAATAAAATTTGAACATAAATAATACGTTTATTTAACGCGTTTCAACGACAAAGTGGGCATCTTCAGATATGCACTAGTCACTATAACTAAACTATAATGTTACATTTAATATATGCCTAAAGCAATTTAAAAAAATCACTAAAATTTCCTTCAATCAATGCGATACTGTGTAACACGATCTAATGTGAGTTCATCTGTACAGAATCAGTGGAAGAATTATTAACAGCATTTTATTAATAATAGCGTCTAGAAATAAATGTAAAATTATAGCGCAGACCTTCTCTATTGTGTATATACACAAAACTGTGCGTTTATATAGACAATTTAAAAAAATGTAATTTGGTATACATTATGAATAGTAAATTAGTATTTCAAAATAGAAAATAAAAAAAACCTAAACATTACATCCCAAGATCATCACTAGAGAACGGTGGTGAATGAAAGTTACCCAAAATCACAATAAAACACTAACAACACAAAGACTGTATATTTCTATTTTATGTACATATCAATTGCACTGCTATCATCTTCAGATCTCCAAAACACAATCAGAGGTGGTTTTGAGGAATTTTGTTTCATTATATTCCAACTTAAAATGTGTATTTTTTAACGGTTCAAACAACTAAAATTTTTCAAAACATTTTGGCACTTCTACTATATATAATTCATTCTATAGGATTGATTAAGGAAATTCAATATATTTCAAAATTTATATATTCTCGAATTCTTGCTACCAATTCTGCATTTTTATTACACTTTAGATTACAATTTAAAAACACTAAAAAATTTGTTAATTATTTTTACAGGAAATAGTAGACATTTTTTAAAGATTAATTTGAGAATCATTGCTTTCTTTAAAGCGTAACCGATGTACGTCTTGTAGGATATTCAAAAGCGCCTTGTAATTCTCAGTACGTACATTAAAGAATGATTCCCACTTCGTTGGTAAACATTATTTTGTTATTTTGTTTGGTTATCTGTACATTATGAGTTTAATTAATTGCGTTTGTTTAATAAATAGTATTCATTACGGTGTTTGAGGCTAAATAAGTCAGTGTAATAGTGACTGTGAATAAAAGTGACCACTGAAATATAAGTGAATAAAATGAGTTTACTTGTGCAATTGAACAACTGTTCTAAAAATTTAAGTTCGATCAGTTTAATTAAAACAATTATACTTTAATAACTCTCTTTCGTGTAGATTTTATACTAATAATTATATATTTTAGTAGTGCATATCATTTTCTTTTCATAGAAACCTATATCCTTACTCTTTTATAATCCACGATTCGCTATTGACACGTCTACATGTTTCGCCTACTACTACACTACTCCCCAAATGGTTTTATCTTGGGCAAATAAACCGTACTTTATGACAAAATATAAAATAAACACAGGCGAGACACTGTATATAATGGGCACTTGTGAGGCTGTTTGTTATTTTTTTGGGAAATGTTGTACTTCTCAATGGACCCCACGGGGGTGTACTGTGAAGAGTTGTGTCATCTACTCAAGAGAGGGGTTGGAAAATCAACACGATTCTTACGGAGTATCAAGTGGTTACGAAAATATTACAATGTTGAGGGATAAAATAACAAGGCCGCATGTGTAGGCCAGGCGTAGTATTTTTAATGATAAATTGAGAATTTGTCCGATTGTTCAAAATTATTTTGTCTTTGCTTTATGTATTTTATTACTGTTTATGTTTTATTAGATGTACATAGTATAGAGAAAATTATCTAATGGGGCAAAATTGATTTTAATATTTTTTTTATGTGTATTGAGTTCAAACAATTGTAGTACCTCTTTCGATAAAATATAGTATTCGGACGTAACTGATTATATTTTTTTTTGATGAATAACTCGAAAATTGGTAGGTACCATAAAAATAACTAAATTTATATCTTTTCCAAAATGACGATTCGTGAATTATTGTTACAGAAATAAAAATATAAAAACAAACGCACACAAAGTCTCTCATTGACCTGTTGCAAAAAAAAGAAAGTAGTTTCGTAAAAGCGGCTGTAGGCTACTTATTTTTAACAAAATCTAAAATGTTGGTAAGCAATTAAAACAATATTACTGTTTATGATTATTAATAAAAACCTAAATAAGCTTTGATGGTTGACATTTAAAACTCAGTTAAATACAATTTACGCTTACACGGAGTTTATAATACAAACAAAGAAAGATACGTTATATGTAAATATATAAATTGGTTTAAAATATAAAATTTAAAATGTACAGCGCATAATCGGTAATAATATATAATACATATTTTTATTTCTTACGTGTAAATAGTATTTAGATATCTGGAGAAGAAAACAACATTGTTTTGTTAATTTGATTTTCTAGATGGATTTGTGAGAAACGTAGGCTAGTGTTATGTTTTGTCACAGTTCAGTTTAAATCAATCTAGTTTTAAAATTTTACCTGATATTTGTCGTCCTTTGACTTTCATCTTTGGTATGCTCATAGCACAAACCAGCGGATCGATTTGAAATGTTGATTTGGAGAATGTGTACCTATTTTAAAATATATCCTTAAAATTTGTGGTTGTTAAACAGGGCAAAACTCAAAATTCCTTTCATCTCTGAAGATTTTGATGAAATATTCTTAAATATATACTCTAAGGACCAATCAAAATGAATTGGTACTCATGTACAGAAAATTGTCGATTCAGGAATACTGCTTAGATAAAGTAAATGGATCAAGTAAGCAATCACAAAAGTTTGAATATCTCAAATTTAGATAAATTGATTCTGTAAAATTTTGGTAGTATATGAAGTTTTATAATCCAAACCAAATCGTCCACTAATAAGCCAATACAAATTTTTGTTCGTGCATTATTAAAACAAATTTGAAATGGACTTTAACCTCTGTCGGACTTTTTTTAAATAACTCAAAAACACTATTTTTCAATTTACTTCCAGTTTGCCACATTGGTATGTTTTGAAATTCGTCATATTATCTGACCCATTTAAAAAAATATCTTCAGCCGGTTTTGAAATATTTATCAAAATATGATTCGGAACGGAGCATAAAAGGACTTTAAATGTGTCAAAACTAATGTTTAAGGAATATATCTCTAATCGGTATAAATATTTAAAAAAAAAACAAATTGTAAACAAATCTACCTAGTAGTACAAGAGATTCTCTTATTAAAAAAAAAAAAAAATAAAATAAAAAATAAAAAAAATAATAATAATAACATGAATTTATTTGATTCTGTTTTTGGTTAAAGCTTGTTAAATGTTACGTGAATGTTGTAAAATTGATCTGTGAAACGCCAAAACAAATAATTATAACCAGGTTTTCGCGTACGCAAATCGTTTATTATATCACTGTCACAATCAATAAACTGTAAATGTAATTATATGTTTGGCTTTGTTGTTATGGAAAGAGGATTAAAATTAACCTAACTATGCATGATTTCATTTGATTGTCATGTTTTCAAAAGTGAACTTTTCAAATAAGCTTTTTTTTGAAGAATAGTTTGGAAATTAGAGAAATTTAGTACAAAATATTTATTTAAAATGAATAGTTGTGAAAATTCCGATATATTATTAATATAGATGTAGAAAAACGAAATGTGTTAATTTTGATTTTTTTTTCGTGAATTAATTAGGCAGACAATATATGTATAGTAATATCTTATCCAGCTTTTGGGAAGTTTTTTACTGCCAAATAAATTTCTAGGAAATTATATTTAAAAAAAACAAATAAAAATTATATTGCTTCTTTTGCCACTAATGTCAGAAAATAGTAAATAAACAGCTAAAATGTTTTTCTTTTTATAAAATTAATATTGATCCAACAATTAATTATGGAATCTACATAGGAAAACAAATAGCATTCAAAATTTTATATCTATGATCACAAATTGGCCTGAAACTAAATGAATCAAATTTTCATTTTTATAAAATTTGTATTTATATTTAATAAATGTAGGTCAATGTGCTCATTACCATTAAACAGATATTAATAATTATTCAAAAGTAAAAACCTAATATACGAACTTTTTAATCAGAATAATTCTGGTTTCTGATATGAAATAACCTGCAATTTAAAAAAGAAAGTTTTAACTATGAGTAATATTTGTTTTTCACATACCATTGCAATAATTAATTATTGTAATACAATTTTCGATCATTAATTAAAGTTTCACAAGGCCATTAAAAATTTTCGATTTCAATTATTTCTGCAGATTTAAAAAAATGACTTTCCAAATAGTCGTTCATTTTCCGTAGCTTTGATAATATCTTTGGAACTTACAATTTTAGGGTGTACTCGTTATGAAATATCAGGAGACCTTAATCAGAAAGGTTTATTTAAGTCTATTTTCTAAATTCCCTAGAACAGAATTTTCAAAAATTCGATTTTGAACTCATTAGTCCGCATTAGGCGTGTGTCCTAATTTTGGAGTGACTAAGATAAAAAAATCTAAAATATTTTGTACAAATCAAAACAGCGATCTGTGAGACATAATTTTGAACAAAACTACCACCTACATTCTATACAGTTAACACCTCGTTATTTTACATAAAATTATTATTCATTTTATTGATAGATTACACAGTCACAAGATCAGCTGTAATAGTTGGTAAAAGAGTATAACAATACTATAATTTGAATTAAAATATACTATTTAACAATTAAAATAAAATGGGCAGATGGAAAACATGAAGACAAAAAGACACTTGTAGACATATTACAATACAAATATAAGTATAAAAACAAATTAATCGCGTAATTACTAGTATTGTTTTAATTAAATAACTTTTGTAGATTATAAATTAATGTTTATTATCTCTTTGTTCTGTTCTAAACATTCTTAAATTTATAAACCCAACTTCACCAATTTAAGGAATTAATTCAAAATTAATACGAGGCATTCTAAATTTTTGTAGTTAGTTGTAGTTTGTGGTAGGCTATATTTAAATTTGTAAGGTATACACTCATAAGTAAACATTTTATGCTGCTTCAAGATGTCATAAATTTTTCATTATAAAATCGTGCATGAATTA
Source organism: Aphrophora alni (assembly GCA_963513935.1). NCBI lineage: Eukaryota > Metazoa > Arthropoda > Insecta > Hemiptera > Aphrophoridae > Aphrophora > Aphrophora alni. The sequence continues at coordinate 25,634,711 of OY740771.1, forward strand.
AATAATCTATTAACTACTTTCTAAAAGTGCTGAATTCATATTTATTTTTATCGTTGGTGATGTTATATAGTTTTATACCGTCATAATATAAATCTATTTTATAAGCTAAGAGTTCAATACAAGAAGCCGACATTTGTATTGTGTGTGTATTAGGAAGAGAGAGCGTTGTTTAGAATTTGCTCAATTAAATGTTGCATCACAATGAAAAGAAGATAAATCTTAAAAGGATGTAAATTTAAAAATGTTTAGAGGGGATTTCACTATCAAGAGATAAAACTGAAGAACGATGTTACAGTACTTAGAAATTTGCTTACAAGCACTATAGAAGCCTTACCTGTAATTTAGATATATAAACATATCCAACTGAAAATTTGGAGAATACTTGAAAGTATAAAAAGTACAGATATAAAAAATATCATGAAGATGCTTCATCTCAGCTGTTTAAAAAAATATTTATTGCTATTGGTTCATATATAAATATTTTTAGATAAATTGAAAATTGTTTTTTGTTGTTTTTTTTCAAACGATATTGTGAATTATTATGAACAAATTCCCGTCAATCTGTTCGGGTTATCTTTACTTTATAGCTTCATTTCGTCCTAATACTACGCTCCCTTAATAGTTTAAATAATTTAAACGAACATATCATCCAGTTTAATATATTCAATGATGTTTTTTCTTCTTTTATATAAAATACTTCACTACTATTAACTGATTTACAAAATATATTTCAATCAAAGAATTTGTTTCACTTACATATTTTTGAAACAAACTAGGGGTCTACCCCGCATACTACGCACACCAACCCCTAAATTCTTGTTACACTCGTAAATCACTATATTTATTGTAGACAGAAATGAGTAATTCAAGTTTACACGAGTTAATAAAACTTATATCTATTAATAATAATAAGTTATAATGTAATATTTGTATTATGTTAAACCTAATTTTGAAACTTAATTTAAAAATAATAAAATTAATACTATTGACTGTAAAATATAACACTATAAAAAGAAAGTTAATTTTCCAAAATATCTGGAAACGAAATAAAATTGGATCCTCGTAGTCAGTAACTCGATGACAGTCGATTTCCTTAAATGCTTTAGAAAAAGATTTTAAGATCCTAAGAAACCCACTTTTAGACATTACATTTAGAGGATTTGCTTGTTTTACATTTTATGATGGGCTGGGTGCTACTTGTCGTATTTATATGAACTATACATGTGGCTCTAAGTTTATAAAACTCAACGATGACCAAATTTCGAAATATATTTGGTTAACATTACCTAAAAATAATTTGTTTTGATGGAAGCATAAAGCTGTCACTAAATTGTAGAAATGGTTGATAAGGTAACGAATGTAAATGATGGTGTAAATAATTAGTATAACGTTCACAAGTGGCCTATTATTATTCTTACGGAACAAGTGATTTGTTTTAAGAGAAATATCTATATGACAATTGACGTTAATTAGAGTTTATGGAATTTGTTGGGCCAAAAGAATTCATACCTTTCCTTAGATGTAATTTTGTTTTTAATTGGTTTGGTAAATTCTGTAAAGAAGACGTAAAAAACAGTATAAAATCAATATTTAAAATGCATTGGGTTACTTTTTGAATTTTAAATATGTATTATTTCTCATAACGTCTTATATCAAAGATTATTAATTTTTCATAATTTACTCAGACGTCATTTAGTGAAACAGTAAAATAAATAAATTCATATCCTTATTAGATTTGTGCTGTTTATTTTATGTTTGCTTTTAGTGGCATGGAAGTAGTCTCACCATGTGAGGCCCGAGTGTGTTTAGTATCATTGTGACGTCATGTACCTACATCTGCAGTCATCTATCGTTCAACACATACTTTACTTGTGGGAACAAACTTTATGACGTCAACAAAATAAACTATCTGACACTAATCATACTATAATTATGATAAATGTATTCAACAACTTTGTGTCGACCAACAAAGCACTCCTTGTGCCCACAACAGCTTTACGACGGACGATAAATCCAAAGGTCTTACGGATAGTAAATACTTTCACGTTGTTTGCATCGTAACTCTTTGCCGTGACAGACAATCTCTCCCTGATATACTTTACAAGCGTATGTTTTTGTCAATGGTTGTAGTTCTTTAAATCATGATAAAGGATACCGTTAAAATGGATTTTAGATTTGTTTTACAAATGCCATACGGTTTTTAAAAAAATGATATTTCTTCCAATTACAAGCTTTTGTCAGTAATTTTTATAAATTTAAAATAATCGACCATGGAACGAAAAAAAGAAATTAAATTAACTTTTTAATTATTCATATTTGTTTATAGAACGCAATAATATTTTTGTGGTTTTGAAAAATTTGAATAAAAAGTAAACCAAATTGGATAGCTACTTTAATTACTATCCAATTTTTGAACTGAAACATAATATAATATCATTAAATTTTTGTCTCTTTGTTATTCAACATCAGGTATAACCACGTTACTGACGATATCTCCTTGGTTGTAAAATTTTGAAAATACCAAATTTACGGTAAGAAACCTGTTTATCCAATTGTTAAAATCATATTCAAATGGTATTTTTCATATTAATATTTCTCTAGTTGACTATCATCATATATTCCCTTTTGGTTCCTTTGTGTATGCTACATTAAAATCTGATTTTGTAACTGGATCTTTAACCTGTAATTTATTAAATGCAAATGACAAATTACAATGCAATAGAAATGAATCTAAGCGTTTCCTTTATTACGAGAAAAGAATATTTCGTACACATACGACGTTATCTATGTGAATGTTGAAAAATAACAACACTAAGTATGGAAGGTGGAAATTAGGTAAATAACCGGCGGACTAATATTACACTGACAATTACCACGGAAAATATTCGTCACTATATGTATAAACATAATTCTATTATTTATCACTGAATAGAAAATAATAAATAAAATGAAAGAAATAGTATATGTGTAGTACAGAATTTCGTTCTTAATTTTTTTTATTGTAGGTAAGTTGACGCTTATGTAATTTTTACAAAAAAAAGAAAAAATAGAAGAAATACTTCTATTTATCGAAATTGTTTCAATAGAGATTATGGTTACTTCTGTTGTGCCTAAGTATAGATCGAGATTTTATTGAAATAGAAATTTTTTTTTGTTTGTTTACCAATTACTTCCTGGAAAAAAAACATTTCTTGTACTTGCTCTACAATTTCTTGACTAATTACTCACAAATCGTTAGTCAACATTTTGTCCAATACTCATTATTTTGATCCTTAGACGTTACATTTTTACAAAATTTCATCAAAATCATTAGATCCGATTTTGATTCAATCATAATGTTATTTTGGCCTTAAAAATTTTACTTTTTATAATAAATATTTGTCCCCTATTACCAAATTTTATAAATATCATTTGGACTACAGAGAAACATAGATTATTATAAAAAACGACCTTTTTGGAGTCAAGGGCTATTTCCGCGAAACCAGACATCTATTTGTTGACTCATCACATAAATTTCTCCGTACAACGAGTTTGAGGAGGTATAACATGAGAAAACCAGAGACATTTGTTCTCATTGGTTTTTAAAATGACGACTCATCTGGTGTAGGTAATTATTTAAATTTCTGGTTCAAATCTATGACTATTCAGAAATTAATTACTAAATAGGTTAACGATTATCGAAGCTACTATTGTTAATAAACTCGGTTGTTAAATATTTCATCTTGACAATGTGTAGATGAGGAACGGAAGAAAAAGATTCTCAAGGGATGACAAACTGTTGAACATTGCGCGATTAAAGTTTACCCATTGCTTCTAAATTCAAACAACATAATCTGTATCTGTTCTAAATTCCTCGACAGAGCCATACAAACACTAACAGATTCAAACATGATTCCGTTTTAAAAAAAAACTCATTTAGGACTTCGTATTGGTGGGATAATTATTGAACATTGCGCGATTAAAGTTTACCCATTGCTTCTAAATTCAAACAACATAATCTGTATCTGTTCTAAATTCCTCGACAGAGCCATACAAACACTAACAGATTCAAACATGATTCCGTTTTAAAAAAACTCATTTAGGACTTCGTATTGGTGGGATAATTATTCAAGAATTCAATTTGTTGAATGAAACATTTGTGTGGTACAGTTTTACACTGATCCTCTCAGCGATGTGTCATACATCAGCCGTATTAAATTATAACATGGTGCATTTAGATTTTTAATTCAATGCACGTTTGTGGTTAGTTTTTTTACAATACAAAAAAAATTGTAAAACGCAGCTAAATAACGGCAATGCCATTTTCGTTATTGAAGAATATATTATTATTGGTAGATGTATAGAATACCTACACTGAAAAGCAAGTTAGTTAATATCATGATGTTATCTTTACATGTACAATTACCTTCATTTATATGTAGTAACTAACAAGTATTAATTCAATGAATTTTGTATATTCGCTGTATGTTGGCACTGAAAAGCAAGTTAGTTAATATCATGATGTTATCTTTACATGTACAATTACCTACATTTATATGTAGTAACTAACAAGTATTAATTCAATGAATTTTGTATATTCGCTGTATGTTGGCACTGAAAAGCAAGTTAGTTAATATCATGATGTTATCTTTACATGTACAATTACCTACATTTATATGTAGTAACTAACAAGTATTAATTCAATGAATTTTGTATATTCGCTGTATGTTGTTTTAGTTTGAGCTTGAAATTTAATTTTGGCTAAACTGCTATTTTTAATAGTAAAATCTTGTGGTTGATATCTTTAGGTCATCTATAATCTATACATTTTGACATAATTTTATTTGCTATTTTTACTTGAATTTCTTCAAAACTATGTCTAAAAAAATTAAAAAAATTGCCTCCATTTTGAAACTGTAACAATGATTTTGCTTGTTGGCGTATAAGCAAAAAATAATGCTAAAAACATCCCGTAAAAACAATGTAAACATAATCTGACAAAAATTACAACTGGTGTGTTATCATGTATTAAATCCATACATATAAATAATTATGGTAAATATAGTGTTATGAAATATTTAATTTTGAAATTTTGCTATAGGGTGTTAGGAGCCGACTCCCGAGTTCAAATTGAAATGATTTGGCAAACAGTGATTCAGTGCTAAAAATGATTGTATTGTCAATTTCTTTGGATGATCATTATTAATTATTCAAATAGATGTAAAGTCTCTTATAAATAAATTCAAGGAATTCCAAAGAATTACTGAATTTCTTTACACATGAAACTTGTTCACCTTCTATTTACCGATACCTCGTGGTTTCGTATCCCTATTCATCCCTTGTAGCGAATTCTCTCGGAATAGCGATTTCACCCCGTGGTACCCGGGTCACGTTCTGGCAGAGTCTCCCACTGGTCCAGTACCTTCTGCTACCAATTGACCTCCCGGCAACCTCGTGCCAACTCCAGCCGTCGAGAACTAACCATCGATAACCTCTTGTTGACTCTGACCTCGATTTCCTACCAGTACCTTGGCTTACGTATCTTTGAGTAATAGGTGACGCCTTTGATCTTTGCAAGCTCGTCGTTTCCAAACATTTTACTTCTTGTCGCAACTATTGTTTACTGTCTGATATCTGATCTGAGTCAGAATGAAACTTAACTATATAAACTAATCGCAACTCTTTTTTTAAATGATTAAATATGTAACTCAATATCCCTTTCAAGATTTATCCTACAGTATATAAGACAAATGTTTGTCATGACCCTTTATAATAAATTTGGGATGATAAAAATCACATTTCAAAAAAGTACAGTATCCCTACTTTTAGAACGTCATTCATGTTTTATATTTTATATTTTCATTTACAACTCGTGATTTAGAGTTACAGTGAAGAATACATTTGGTTGGTTTGGTTGAATATTGTGTATTGGTGTGTGAGGAAGTGAAATCAATATTTATAATTCGTTTTATATAAATTTAATAAATTAAATTACATAAAGGTATAAAAAGTTTTAGAGTAGACGTTCCATGTTTAAAGATTTATCCTTTAGTATATATGACAAATGTTTGTCACGAACCTTTATAATATATGTGGAGTGATAAAAATCACATTTCGAAAATAGTACAGAATCCCTACTTTTAGCACGTCATTCATGTTTTACATTTTATATTTTCACTTACAACTCGTGATTTCGAGTTACAGTGATGAATACATTTTGTTTGGTTTGGTTTAATATTGTGTATTGGTGTGTGAGATTACAAATCTCTTATGTGATACGTAAGATTATTAATCAATATTTATAATTCGTTTTATATAAATGTATTAAATTACATTACATAAAGGTATAAACAGTTTCAGAGTAGACGTTCCATATTTTAAATTTTTGTTTTCCTAAAATATTATATTGCACCAATTAGTTAATGACAGCAGAAAGTAACCTAATACAATTCAAAACATTTACCTTTAACTGAGTTCGAACCTAAGGAACACCAACTACTGTATGCTGTAACTAACTACACCAAGCCTTGCTCATTTAATTACACGCTATTCTAAATAATAATAATAAATCATTCCTAATATAATAATTTAATTCTTTCACAAAAATTAACTAATTGCATTTTATTTTTGTTGATTGTTTTTAATATATACGATAAAATGTTTTATGATTAAATCTATGATAATTATATTTAGTGTTGTTTCTTTGACATTATAACACACGTTACTTTTCAGCTCTGCAGCTCTCTAGATTTGAACGATTGTCATTTTAAAACTGACTTTATTGTTGAACCATTGCTTCATATGCGGAAATAATTGCTAATTATACAAATTACATTTTGTATTGGAGATGTAAATTTAATAAACTATTCAAATCCATTTTTTTTATCGTAGAAATTTATTGTTTTCATCAACAAATCCCGTTTCCCACACATTGAGGTTACTGAGAATTGAGGTTATATTTCATTCAGATGTTTGCTTTCCACCTGCTGAGCACTGGAGAATAGTTTAGTTTAATGCACATTATGAATTGATGCGTATTCCAATTAGCTTGATACACACGCTTTATCACCTACTACCAGACTAAACTATGTCATTCTAGAATCCCTGTGATTATCTGACTCCGCCTCTAAACCCTACAGTTGTTAGTAACTATTGTTGGCTATAATTAGTACAAGCTATGATGACCTGGATTCTGATTTATCTGATTTATTTAAGATGGGAAATTTGCTACTGTTCCAGTTTAACACTATATGTCATATTTATTTGTTTCTTACTTATGACTTCGTTTAAAAGTACATAAAATACTTCTCAATAAATAAAATAATTAAAGAAATATATATAATCTCAAATATATACATCTTCTTTTTTCCTGTTTGGTTCAGATGTTTAATTAATTAGACAAATAATTAAATCACATCTTAGTTTTGAAGATATTTTGTTATTTTTTTCTTTCTCCAAAGTAGTGCTCTTGGCGTAATTGAATCAACGTTGATATTAATGTCCCTTGACGTTTCAGCGAACAATATTTATAAGTAAGTTAAATTTCATCAAAGTTTGGTGAAGTGGAACTGTTTGGTGTCAAAATGTTTTAGAGAAAGCGTCTTATTGAAAATGTAGAAGTTCGATGTTTCACAATTCTAACTGCAAAGTTTCGTTTCCTTAATTATAAATTGAGACGAAAAAATACTTAAAAAGAAATGTTAATTATTCGGAGTTTATTTGTGTTTGAAAATTCGATTATTTCAATTTTGAAATACAAAACATTAACTAAACAATTTGCATGTGAATTTATTGTTAGTTTCTTAAAACATATTATTTTACTTCTAAATCTTTACCCATCTTAAAAAAAATATTTGTAATATGTCCTAACTATCATCAACTCTACGACAAGTAACATATTACCTACCTCGTTCCTCCCTGCATATACATTATTAAGTTAAGACCCCTTAATTCTTTCCGGGTTCATGGAAATTTCTCATGTTCTGCGATTTTTTTATGTCAGTTTTGGAACTTCAGAAATTTCCCAAACATTACATTCGTAACCAATTCACTTTTTCCTAACAATCTTTGATATGTCATTCTCTGTCCACATTCCGAAGCATTATGGTAATATGTCTTTAGGTAGACTGGTAATTTTTCCGTTTAAGTGTTGATAATGTACACGACAAACCTGATCCCTTTTCACTATAGCAATAACACTCATCTGCATTTCCATTTGCTTCTGTTTTGTAGTAACCGGAGTCTATACAAACTCGCACCTTTGTTTTTAGTTAGTTTGTTAAGTACTCCTCTGTAGTCATCCACAAGAAAGGTTACAACTCCATTTAGAGCTCCTTGCAGAGTAAATGTATACTTCAATAATTTTACTTTCCTCGAGTTCATTGAGTAAATATAACACGTATCATGTAAAAGGTTATAAATTAATAAATAAAAAACTACTGCGTAAATGCAACTAGAAAGATTCCTCCGGTTTTAGATATTTTCTCTTCCTTCCATAGAGGGGGTATCACCATTTAGAATACTTTGTCGATCAGAAATTGATCCACGCCATCATTATTCGTAGAAATAACGCCAGTACATCAGTTTAATCCAATGCCTATTCTATACAACTGTTTTAAACGGGTCAGCCTTAAAATTCCGGGAAAAGTCTTTATCGGCACAACATCCACATCTAAATCTTCCTAACTGTCGTCCACATGTTGATATAATATGTCTTGCAAATCAGAGATATGACGGTGTATGGAATATTTGTATGTCACTCAGCTTAGTAGTCTATTATCAAAATATATCCGTATATTTGAGAGAAAGTATTTACTATTCAGATCATTAAATGTATCTTGTTTACAAACAACGGGTTCCTCATGTAAGGACTTTGAAAGTATTAATGTTTTCATAATCGTAATTAGTGTAATTGTGTAATTAAAAATTAAAACGTGTACAAATAAAATCGAGTTCTGTAGATTTGTGAAACAATATTTATTAGAACAGGAGCAGGTCTATATTATTATGTTTTTTATCAGTAACCAGTTAGGGAGAATAAAGTGGTAGTGAGTGATTGCATTTTATTCTTGAAAGCTCTCTTCTTCACCGGTAATATGAATGGTAGAAGTGTGTGTGTTTGTGTATGTGTGTTTATAGTTTTATTATTGTATTTCTATTTTTTTAGTGTTTTATGTTGATTTGAATTGGTTTGTCATAGAAGCCAAATCCTATTTTTGTAAATGTAATTTGTGTGTGTATATGTAAGTTGGACTTGTCGGTCAGATTGTTTTCTCTCCCATTGAGCTGTATTGTTGGAAATGTATAGAGTATTTCATCCCAAACAGGTTTTATCCTCGGGATGAAGTGACCCTTTGCTATTTTCTTGTAATACAGCAGGAAGTATTTTTGTTATTATTATTATTATTATTGTTGTTGTTTATTATGTTATTATGAATTTTATTTTATATGTATTACATTTTGTAATGTGAATAGTTGTCTGTTTTATTATTAACCATATAAGATTGTCATTTTTTTTCCTGTTAAAATTATGTATAAAAGAGGGTCAAATTAAATAAATTTTCATTTCAATTGTCCATTCATCATTTTTGTTTCCATCGATTCAAACATTTACTCCAAAAGTCAATATTTTTATAAATATATTTCTTCGAATTTTTTAAAAATCAGTTTTGTTATGAAAACATAACCTTTCCTCATTTTTATAATATTTATGTTATAAGTTAGCAGATTTCCAACTGGTGCTACCATGTATACCTCAGATGGTAAACACCATCTTGCTGGTAACAACTGGCAAATTTGAATTAAACACTAGAGGTAGTCTATTAAATATCTTTCACACTCTTTTTATTTTTTAGAACTGTCAATAATTCACTCTCTACACTCCTCTCTTTCTTCATTCAAAGTTTATTCTAATCTCCTCATCACCCTTCCCGAAGAAAACCCATATACAAAGATATAATATTATAAATACTTTCACTCGAGTTATACATTTTGAACTATAAATACATATATTTGTATGGTCTATGTGATACTGGATTGTGAGTAGAAAGTAATTATTGGACTTGTTTTAATTTATAGTGAAAAAACAATTATTGAAAAAAGCCATTTGTAATAATGGAAACCTCAATAAAGTAGTGTGACATAAGATAACATATTTCTATAAATAAATTTCCCCTGAAATCAAAAGAAAACTTAATTCATTTAATGCGACTGGTTCTTGTTCAAAAGAAAGTTTTCTGAAAATTTTACAAATGTTAATGATGCTGTGGAAGGGGAATTGATCGTAATCTTTTCCAATCCAGGATAATGTTATACTATATTCCATTCGTCCGTTCTAAAAAGATTTATCTAGACTTTCTTTCCCCTCAGAATCATCTTTCATATCAAGCTACTAATCTCCATGATGGCTCTCACATTAATCAAAATGTATGAAGTAGGGAATCTTGCCTTACACGGTAGACTTTTAACATATTACGTACTTTGTGTGTTTGTGTGTTGACGGAATGTAATAACATCCTGGGAACTGTCATCATATATGTCCTGACACGAATACGTATAATGATATCCATCTCTAAAAGTATTAAAATGTCTTTACGACATAAATAAGATAGGAATTATTATGCATTTCGGTCTGAGCAGCCAGCTATATGTACGGAAAGTTTAACGCATGGTTTGCTTAGGTTGATATTTTACAAATAAAACGTGACAAAAGATTCCTAATATTTACATTCTATTCTTATAATATTTTTAAAACATTTGATCGCAAATCATTTGTTGGGTAAGTCAAGTTTTTACAGACCAAATTTTCACTTCAGTATCATAGACTCATCGTTTTAATTTTATAATGTTTTGCCAAATGAAGAAAGACAAAAATTTCCCCACAAAAACTTATTTACAACGAGTACACGTTTCTATGGCTAAGTTATAATCCTGCCTTGTTTTCAGACATCTTACACAAATATGGGTTGAACATTTCTAGTATTGTTTATTCTAGTTCAGAATGCAATAAGTGGTAATAATGTACATGGAATCAGAAAACACGTGGAATATTCTGTCTTTGAAGTGCACCGTTAAGTAGCATCACTAAAACCTGTAATTTCTAAGGAAACCGGTTGCACATATGTCCTTCATGAGTGGTAAGACAAAAATACCAGAACTTCGGATCTACCACGTTTGAGCATATCTCATACCAGAAAGTCTGTTACTTGTTGCTATCTGGTTGAGACTTTGTATGCTGGTACTTAGTAAAAGAAAGTTTGAAACATATAACGACTCCAGAGGATGACTTAATTAAAATAAACGTCGTCTTTTACAAATATAGAAGTAGAGGTGTCATAGATTACTAGCATTGCTTTAATACCAAACCCATTTGATTTGATTTATTTTTAATATTTTGTTATAGTTTTTTTTAAAGAAATTTTAATATCTTTCAGCGAAATCAGTTTCTTCATATTATAATAATTGAACAGTAGTGTTTATCATATTATAACCTATAGGTACAGCGTTTTGAAAGGTTACAAAATTAAGGTTAAAAAAATTTAAAAAATAAAATATCCCGTTTAATGAAAATAGACACAAAGAGGAAAATATAATAGGGAATTGTGTTCACTTCCTACTATTGTATTCTGGTAAAACTAGTTGATGAAGTTTTTTGATAACATACAAATTGAGAGTAGATGTCATTAATTAAAAAAATTCCAAACAATTTTTTTTTTAAATCGGTTCTAAGGAGTATATACAATTTTACTCACGTGCAATTTTTAAGGATGTAAACAAATCGTATGGGCATCCTTTTCCATTTTTTAAATACCGATTTGTGAGTTATTAGTACAAAATTAAATGGAACATGCTACTTTAAAACAACGTTATTTTTTGAAATTGACAACACCTAATTGGTTCAAATTTTTATTTAAACGTGAAAAATATTGTCAGAAACTCTTGTGAAAATCGCAAGTGAAAATAAATTTCTGTTGAGATTTCAATTGCCAAAATTGGACTAATCATCATATTTTTTGCTCTAAGAAAAACGAAAAAGATATTTTCGACGCTATCTTTCTGTCTGTCATTTTCGTTATCGTCTGTACATAAGCACAATGTCGGATACAAAAATTAACAAGAAATTTGGTGTATAATATTGTTATATAGTGTGCACATATCAATTGAAATTCAGAAAAATCGAATGCAAAATGGGTGCTATTTTAAACTTATACAACATTAAATAAAATAAACATTTGCATATTTCAATCCTGTATGTAATGGTAACAACCTCTCAACTGTGAACGTTATTGAAGTTACTGACAAAAATGTAATTTAGAAATGTGACCTACAAAGAAAATGTGATATTCGTTTAGTCACGTGATCCGGCAAACCCGAGTCACCAACACCAGGGAATAAAGTGGAGACGTTTCAGAATATACACACCTATCGGAGCCGATAGGGCCTAACTGGCTTAATGATGTAGTGATATACTTAAACACAAGGTTCATACAACCTGTGAAACAAAACTTGTAATCAAACTTGCCCTACTGGGTAAGACTTCTTGATCTATTAATACCATGTTAATTTCCTTCAAGGCGCAAGACAACAATTGTTGCGCATTACATTCAGATTATTCTCTTGTATTATACTGTATTTTACATTGTAGCTAGCTGAGTAATCATTTTGTTTTTAAATTACTTACTTTCTGTTTTACGTTATTTTTGACATCGTAAGAGGAATTTTTATTTTTATTTGTAAAATGAAACTTTTAGGACTTAAAGTATTTCTAATATGATTGAAATACATTATCATTTATGATTGTACGTAGCTTAATATGTCAGTAAAACTAGTCTAAAACGTATATCCCAATTTATAAATAAATTTCGTTAATGTAATCACATGAATGTTCTTCATTGGTACGGTAACGATACATATTAGCCCATAGAAATCTTTCAAAAGTCTCATGTTACTTGACGTTCAAATAAATAGTAATAACGTCTTAAGAAACATCGTCTAAGAATGTTAAATGAATGAACTCGCTTGGACGACATTGTTATTTATAAACCTTTGTGTTGATTATAAAAATGTGATTAAGAATCTACTCTCATTCTATTTTTTACTACTCATACGCGATACTTTACTGTTTTATTAAGCTGTTGTTAAGTTAATTATCTTTACTTTTAGAAAATTATTTTATTCTACAGGACCTCGAGTCTCTAAGTGTGTTCATGCGTGAGATGAAGTGACATCAATGATGCATCCTTACGTCAGATATTACCTCATTCGAATTTAAAAGCGATTTCCTTGTGTAAATATATTAAAATGTCACATTTAGAAGTCATGTTGACTCGCCCTTTGATATTCAAATATTTACGTTACTTTGAAGTTGATTGTTGGTACAACTCCTGTACGTTACATTTGCAGAGAAATTCTTATTCCTGCTTTCAACATGATTTAAGTGATGTATTATTTATTATATTAAACCTTTTAGGAATTATTAAAATTGTAAAATTTATAAATTATACTAGTTTGTACACACGATTTATCATTTTATTCTTGTAGTAAATACATTATGCAATATTCCTTAAATTGATGTATATATATGTTGTATAAGTTACACTAATGTTCTGACACACTCATCCATAAAACGATATATTGCAGAAAAATAATAATATTCACCATTACTATACAATTTATTTAGTAAAACTTTTAAGCGTGAAAAGAAAAATGGTAATTATATTTATCACTGGGTTTTTGTCTCTGTATTTTGTATGGAGTTTGTATTTTGTAAGTTTAAAAAAAATATGCTTTCGTAAAATTGTTGTGAATATTTTTGTTAAATATATTTATATATTTGCTTGTTCCATTAACTCGTCTTAAGCTTAACTTGATGTAATTAATTACGAATTTTTAAAGGTTACAATTTTTATTTTTATTTTACAAATTACTCCTAAACTGCAATTTTCTTCTACTTTAAATTTGATAAAGAATGGAGTAATTAATTTTTCAAATTCACCAGAACTTTAACGAAATCGGTTGACCCGATTTTGAGAAAATGGACTATTATAAGACCTCATGGTCGTTTTATATACAGGATTTTAAAAAAAACTTTCAGGACTTTGGGATATGATTCCACATATAAAAGAAATTTCGTACGTCTTAAAAAAAAATACTTTTCCGTTTATCTGTCTGTATGTGTTTTTTACTCTTTTAAGATGCATTACCAAAGCTAATACAATTAAAAACTGTATATTCTGATTTACAACGTGAGTTCTATGATGTGTATTTATTAAAAAAAATACAAAATCCTTGAAGTACAATACCACCTGCTATAAAAACAGTTTAAATACATTAATTATTAAACTCGCCCAATTCATAAAAAAATCGCCATTTTGATATGGTTAAGGATAACATTTTTATTTTGGTATATTTGCGAGGTCTTAAGTTTATATTTATTAATAACAATTAATATAACTGAAAAAATATTTTAGTTCTAAGCTCAATGGTGATTTACTTACTAAAAAATTATGTTTTGAGCTTTTCATCACTAACTCTGTTATCCTATACTTTCATAAAATAAATTAATAAGTGTATTGTTTTGTTTTTTTAAAGATAAAATATTTTATATTTTTAAAATTCATTTTAAAATTAACGGCTTTAAAATGAATTTTAAAAATATAAAATATTGTATCTTAAAAAACAAAACATTACAGTTATTAATTTATTTTCTGAAAGTAGGCCTATAAGATAACAGAGTTAGTGATGAAAAACTCAAAACATAATTTTTTAGTAAGTAAATCACCATTGGTTTGCTTAGAACTAAAATATTTTTTCAGTATATAAAATATATTTTCGAGATATTCAAGGAAAAATTTGAATCTGTCGCCATTTTTAAAATATATACAAAAAAGTATTTGTTTTAGTGAACTTTTTAGAGTAACGTTTAAAGTGCTAATATAAAATATGAACTTAACATTTTTTTCTATTTCCAAACTGATGTTTGTTTTGGTTGTAAAAAACAAAATGACGGATAGCGGCTTAACGAAGGGAACTAGAAAATAAACTTATATATTTTACTTTGACTCCAATTTAGGGATTAATAATATCTTTACGCTAACTGATGTGTATTTTATTTCTTTCAATGGGAAGATAAAAGCGGGAATATTAGCTAAACCTAGATACATTAAGAATTTTTAATTTTAGTTTATGGAGTCTCTCATTTATCATATTATATAACTCAATTTAAGTTATATTACCAACATAATAAGAGAATAATATTTCTTGTCCAATAAATGATACATAAGTAAGTCTTAAAACATCTTAATGCACATCTTTATGAAACTAAAGCCGCCGTATTTAATGTTTTCAATCGAATCCTACACTTACCGATATTATCAACTTAAATCGGCTGTGGTATTTTATCAATCAAGTGAATATTTTATTCAAATGCTTGATATTTTCAACGCTCTGCATATTTCATTGGTAGTATTTAGGTTCTATTTACGAATTGTTAAACGAGATAAATTTTGTTTACGTCAAAACCTCGATGAAATAAACGTGAGCCAGAATAGAAACTACAAACTATGACAAATAATTTTAAAAAAAAATATTTCCTAAAAAAAATTTAATTTATTACTATATATGTTAACTCTCAGAATGTGAATGTGAATGTGAATGAACAGGAACAATATTCAAATTAACAAATTTTACGAAACCTTTGCGTACAATTTCTATAGAAACAAATAAATTTTGATATTCTCTGCAGAAAGAAAGCCATAACATCTTTCTTTATAATTGAAGAATGCAGTTATCAAAAGCATTCATTTGATCGGAACCGAACTTCTATTCTGTTAACGTATCCAAAAACCACGGATTTATCATAATAGAAAAAAGGAAATAAGCAAATTCCTTTATTTGTATAAACGTACCTTTGAATTTATATGATACGATTCAAGTACTTTGTTGATCATTGTTCACCATTTAAAAATAAATTTGGAATAAAAAATGTTGTAAAAAATCTAATTCCAGTACGTTTTCATTTAAATTATGATTTTAGAAGGGGGAAATTTGTCGTATTACATTTCTAATAAGACGTTAAAAATATTTTGGCAGGAGAAAAGCAGAAATAGCGGAAATAATACTAAGTAGTAAGTACACGTTGAATGGAACTGAGAATAGATAGGGACTTTTCCCTCTCCTTTCGTATGATGAATGAGATGGGGTAGAGAAGAATAAAAAGCGTACAAATAGTCATTTCGGTGATAAATGTAAATATAAAATAAAACTACAACACGATTTATAAAAAAAATAATCAACAATAAAATACGCAAAGCATTCAAAATTTAATAAATATTAAAGGAATATATACGAAAATTAAAATAAAACATTGGATTTACAAAATATAATAAACACAACAAACAACATAGAGCAACAAATAATGAAACCGATTATACTAGTAGTTCTCGAGATGAAAAACTAAATCAAGATAAAAAAATAAGTAGAACAATGGTACTAATATTTATATGTTAAACAAACATAATATAGTCTTAAATTACATATTGCCTTACGAATGCTTTAAAATAAGTTCATTACTAAATTACTTACGTCTTATCAATTACTTACGTCTTTCTGCGGTGATGTTTCATCTGATGATGGTATATGTTATACCGAAACAGCTGTTATGAAATATTAATAAATACTAAACACAAGATTGCTAAGACGTAAGTAATTTAGTAATAAACTTAATATAGTCTATTGCAGTTGTCGTTGTCAACCATTTCATAAAGAAAATTTAAAAACTTTTCACGATCTGATATGTAAAAAATATTATTAAAATGTATTTCGGGGTTGTTTATATACAAAATACAAGGATCACCGTTGCATCACCGAATCATATCAAAGCTCATTATATAAGACAATGGTTTAATCTCACAATACACCTACTCATGACATGAGTGGCCATTAGCGTCCTAATTAGCAACGCTGAGGTAACATAGCCCAGAATCATAAATGGGTCCTAAATCGATTTTTAGTTTAACATTTATACAGATTCTAATAGTAGACTATTATTATATACTAAAGTATACTGTAAATAACTGATTTTGTACAAGGATGTTGACAGGCACAATATAATTATACAATTCTAAATTTATTAAATAATATTTTCACCACTTATATAAGACACAACGACTCAGTATATATGTGTATCTGTTAGTGAGCTTATAACTCAAGAACTTTATTTGATTCAAATTGATTCAGTAGTTACCAAGTTCTAAAAATATTTGTCTGCACGTGAAATACGGAAAACTGTTGTTTTTTTACTTATTTTACCCATTTTCTTAATATTTTCCGCGACAATGTATATTTTTCTGTGATACATATAGTATACTATTTGAATATAACTTTTGAATGCGAATTGGAAATTAAAACTTTTTGAAATCAGTAAAGTAGTTTTCGAAATATAACCATTTTTAGCCGTCGTAGGCCCATTTATTTGAGGGATACGATTTGATTGAATCTGTGTTGGTAGTTTTGCGTTGGTTTGTAGAGTTTATGCTTCTCACATGAAGACGTGGAATGTTCGATCTATCTGCAGACGCCTAATAGTAAAACTACAAATATAGTTTACATAGAGGCCCTCGGATAAAAAGTCTGTTTTATTCTGTCTTCTGATCTTTCTTCTCTATCTTTCCAAAGTTTAATTGAAAAAAAAAAAAAAAAAAAAAAAAAAAAAAAAAAAAAAAAAAAAAATGTTATAAAAAATATTTTATTATTAGTAAATAGAGATCACTAAAATTTCGTTTAGCTATAATTGTGAAAATCAAATATCGATCGAGGTATCGCATTCAAGTGATATCTGTGTTGTTAGTTTCTTATTAAATTAGACGTAAATGAATATAAATACCAATAATTTCCCTTAGTAAACATATATAGCTGAACTAAATATTTTAACGTAAATTATGTAGCTGAACTACATTTTTTTTTCGATTTTCTTAATTTTAGCACAATATAATATTCGTTTTAAAAGTAATATTACTTTTAAATTTATTTTATTTAAAAGTAAACTATTGTAAGACGAAGGATAAAAACAATTAATATAGTTTTTACATGTTCAAAGATTGAAAAATCTATAACTGTGTTGTCCTGTAATCCACGGGGAAGTTAGAAAAAGAAAAGGCTAATATTGAATTGGAGGTAGAGAGAAAGAGTTCTTGGTAGGGGAGACTTGAAGGATAGAAAGCCTTGAGGAATCGGTATTGGAAGACGTTGTATCCTTTTTATATTGATTATACAACTATTATGTTGTTGGTGGAGATGGATAATGTGAAGATTGAATTGGATGTAGAGACTCGTAGAGAATGAAGACCAAGAATGCTTGATAAAGGAGGCATGGAGAATAAAAAGCCTTTAGGAATAGGTATTGGAAGACGTTCTTGCCGTTTTGGAACGATTATACAACTACTATATTGTACATGAAAGGGGACAAGGCTAAGAACAGAAATGAGAGTAAAAAGGTAAGAGATAGATGGAGGTTTGTTATGGGAGATTTGGAGGATAGTTAGATTTGGGGAATCGATATTGGAAGACATTGCATCAATTCTAGATCCATTCTACAACTAATATGCTGTCAGTCACATTTATAATGTGAATGGTTTAATAATACTATTGCATATCCCTTGATACCTTTGTAAATACTCTCTTATAGCTGCAATACAATTTTAGAAACACTGGACGGACTTCTGCGTTCACTTCAAAACCAACCAAACCTACTTGACGCTAAAAATATTCAATGTTGTCAGTCAAAAAAAAAAAAAAAAAACTTGGATGCAGTCTTCTTAAAACATTTACATATTATATCAGTCTTGCTTTGTTTGTACTATAAATGCAATCTTAGCATAAATTGTATTTGATTTAAATCAAGCTATTAAAAAGAAAGGTTATTGTTATTTTTTTTAAATCTTTTCAATTATTCTAAAATCGTGAAAGGTTTTTATTTTAACTATTTTACACGAGATTGGCTCATTAATCCTATTTCACTAAAATGCTATCAAAATCGGTAGGCCGTTTGAAAAAATGATATATATATATATATATATATATTTCTTATGAAGTTATTTCAAAATTTTGAGGTACCCCATGTCTGATTGTGTTCTTTTATTTTTTACCTGTGATATAAAAACCCGTTTCCGTCCTTCAAATAATATTTGATGAACATCGTTAAAGCCTATTTGATTTAATCGTAATTTTGTGTCCTTACGGTAGCTAATCCAAAATTTTTAGTTAAGGAAAAATAAAACATTGTGTCACTATATGCACACATACCGAACTTTATTACAATCTCCCAACCCGTTTAGGTTGTAGAGCACTTCACAAGAAACAAGTAGACAGATCCACAAAAAAAGTTACCTAAATCAGATTCTCTACATTTCGTACTTGTGAGAATGAAAGTGTGAATGAATAACCTTCCATCATTATCCTAAGAACCTCTCAGGATTCGTGGAATTATCAAGATATCTTGTTCCATTCCAATAAATTATTTCCAAAAAAAAAAAAAAATCTAAATTTTGTTCTAGATTGGAGAAATATTTGAGTATTTCATTAGATAGGGGATATTTTGAATGGAATTTGCTGCGTAATTTAAGTGATTATAGATCAGGTTGATAACGATTGTTAATACAACAACAAAGCTAGTTTAGTGTTATTATTTACAAAGTGGGTTTTGTTGTGGGTTATGCATTTTGAAATGCAGTTCAATAAGTCAACTGGCAGATCTAAATACTGTAGATCAATTCTCTTGGTTGACATTTGTTTCTACTTTGTGCTAATTTAAAGGTTATCGAACCATGTTGTTAGATTAGTCTTTAATGGGTAGCACTCACTTGTCAATACTAATTACTGTATAGTTGTAAAAAAACTTCACTTTGTATCGTCAAACAATGAAATTAAACACAAAATCATAAAAAAAACACTACGAAAGAAGAAAAACTACTTGGAACGACGTTTCGTGAAGTACTGAGAACTTCACTTCTTTAGGTCTTTAATTTATGGCCAAAGATCTTACGTGGCTGTTTGTTACCATATCATTTGCATTAACTACAATAATAAAGTACACATCTTAGTAGCTAACTGTGAGAGTGATATCTTCAATAAAATGTCTAAAATAATAAATGAAATTAAGGACACTGGAATAAAGAGTTAAAATAATTAAATATTTATAGATGAAAATGTGCCGGACGTACATTTGTACATTTACAGATTCAAACTCAACTTTATACCTGTAAAACGTCAAACAGAATTTTCCTTCCGTTTAATCATGAAAATATGAGACCCACCGTGAAGATTAGTGTAAAATGAAGGATGATTCTGAAAGGGGGAAGAAAGTTTAGATAAATCTTTTTCAGAACGGTCTAATGGAATAGTGTAACATCATCCGACTGCTTTGCTGTTAGGAGTCCGATTGAAAGCAACTACACCCTCCACCCCCATTCCGCCCCTTTTGCATCATTACCATTACTTCATTTTTGTGAAAAGTTTTCAGTACGAGTCGAATTTAATCAAGTTCATTTTTTCCAAGCGCAGAGAGATATGATTCAGAGAAACTCTCATTTCGTATTAATGGCATTGTAATGTTTCACAAAGTTTTATATATCAATAATATTAAGAAAAGGAGGCGAAGGAATTCAAGCCCGAATTTGTTTAATTACTCAATAATTTACAATTTAATTCACCAACTTTTGACAGTAAAATCTGAGCTACTTCTCTAGCGATTTTTCTTCTCCATTCCCTGAAAAAATATATTAAGCTGTTGCTATTAGGTAACTTGGCAAACGCGCACTGTTGTAATACATTTTGTACTATTATTTTTAAGTCTGAAGAGTGAAAATATATTATTTTTTAGTATTTTCAAAGTCGCTTTAATGGTCGCTTTCAATTTACAAATACTTCTCAAGTATATAAAACAACTAACCTTTAAATAGTTTTATAAATTTATATTTTAGATATACTCGATAAATGTTTGGAACGAAAGATGGGTTGGAGGACAAAATAACAGGGTTGTATGAGCAATGGATATTACTGCATAAATTCTTAATACTAAATATAAAAATAAAACGAAACTTATTGTGTTATACCAAAATCATAACGTTTTGTCTTAATCATTGATTCATGTGCTACTTCTTCAACATAATTACCTATTACATCATTATAACGAGAAAACATTTTTGGTGGCAGTGGCAAATTCATCACTGCACAAAATGTTTCTGCTGAAGCCTGTCCCTTCCCAATACTTTTACAAGCATAAACAAATCTCAAATTATTTTCATAATACCCAATGTTTGTTTTTCCTGAAGACATAAAAGATGATGGGAAATTACAGGCTTTACAAGAAAGTTGTATTCTTGATGCAATACCTTTTCGATCCCCTACAATTTCAGATATTTCAATAGACTCTTCAGCAGAACACGACACTTAGAAGAATTACGACACCTTACAAATTTCTACAAATGTGCACTTAGTAAACTTAAATCTAATATAATATTAGAAGATCTATCTTCTAAATAAACAGGATCTTTAGCACACAGTTTCATATGGAGAAGCTTTTTGCTTAAAGAGCTTGGTGTACTACAATTTGAAGTTGGAGAAGTTTTTGAGGTTAGGCCTAAACTTATACTTGAACTGGAAGATGACTGAATGTTTCTAGTATGAATGTTTCCAGAAAATGTTTGCTTACCAAACTTCTTTATTCTAGGCATTTTGTAATGTATTACTCACTATAAAATTACTAAAACTAAAATAAATATGTATAAAAACAACACGAACCAATTCAAAACACAACCACAAATATTCACTAAACAATCAACAGTCAAAACATTATGATTTGTTTGTAAAACATGTGATTCATTCAGTACCAACCTAAATACCTAAAATGTTGTAAATAATACAAAGAGGAATAAAATCAGTTCTCCGAAGAGGAATAAAGAGCCTACTGTCACTACCAACACCGAACCTTGCAGAGGGAATGTTCTGATACTATGTAACACTTACGAAAAACATTTTTTCTATTAGAAAAAATATTATAACTGTTAAGTATTTAGTATCACTAATAATTTAATAAAGAATAATAATTTTTTTTTTTAATTTCACGTCCCGGTTACCTTAATAGAATGCTTTTGAATAGCTGTGGGAAATAACAATACTATTTAAATTTTAAGCAATTACGTATATTTAAAACTCAAATATTATGAATTTGACCTGAATTTGATTTTACTTTCACTGTACCATTAGTTTCATTACAATATGAAGCTATATTCAGTTATTTATATTGTTATATTGTTAAATGTGTTTATATATATATATATATATATATATATATATATATATATATATATATATATATATATATATATATATATATATATAATATTAAGCCTTGTAGCGACTTTATTTTTCAAAATATATAAATATACCTTATGTTTTATACAAACTTTACACTACGATGTACCAGGTGTCGCAAAAAGTTTTCCCTCTCTTAATTGTTTACAGGTAAACAAAGAATAACTATTTTTAAGGAATTCGTAAATCTCTAACACAGATAATTTTGGGCACGTATGGCAATATTTCCATATCCTCAAAACCTATGCGTCATATAAATGTAATGGTACAAATTGGGTTATTGTGTATTCAAATACTTTTCATTATAGATACATTAGATATCAAGATTATCTAATACATTTGTTTTACATATATACTATATATATAGACATGTATATAATAGTTTATCATTGTATTATATGTTATATAAATATATAACTTGTTTAAAAACATTGTTCGTTTCATTTATATTTCTCTTATACATTTTGTTTGATGGGAAAGGAAAAGTGCTGTTTCCAATCTAACTTTATAACTTAGTTCATCGTTTCTACTATATTATGCTAGGTTATGTTGAGATGTAAAATCACTACCAATCTGTATTTTTAGTGTTAAGTAATATTCAGTAGATGTCACTCTGACTTTTTTCCCAACAAATAGTTTCTTTCCTCCGGAGCATATACTTATCATTTATCTCTGCTCTTTAGTGGCAACAAGTGTTTTCCTCCGGCAATCGTCCTCAGCAAACCTCATATTCTCCTTGTTATTTGTACATATGTTCTACATGGATGTATGCTTTTGTCAGGCTTCATACAATGACAAAATAGAAAATGTTAAAATAACTTTTAATTAAAATTCTTATTCTTGAGCTACATATTTGCTAATCTTTATAAAATAATTGCAATCCACAGAAATGTACGTGGACTAACATTTAGACTATGTTAATTTAGATAAAGTTTCTTTTTTGTTCCTCATTTTTGTACCCTATCTTAATTAGCAACATTTGTTCTACAAATTTAATAGCTTGAATTTACAGAAAAAAAATCAGAATTTAACATAATGGAATTGTAATTCTGTGTATTTAAAAAAATGGAAAACTACTAAGAAACATTTTTTAGTTTTTATAACTTTATACAACTCATTATATATCACTTTGACTGCCATATGTATAAAATTTATACACAAAGAAACTTTCAGATTAAGCCATGTGTATAATTTTAATACACAGAAAGAATCTTGTTCACAGGCTATAGATTCTAAACAAAAATTTTTGTGTACAAGCCACTTTGTTTTTCCCTCTTATTATAATAGTAGAGTTTGTTATTTCCATATAGAATCTGATACTCACTTCTATAAATGCATTGTAAAACAAATAACCACTGTGTATAAAAATGATACACATGGCTCTGGAGGAAGGTATAAAATAATTAAAAACAAAATAACATGATAAATAATAAGACTGTAATGTTTGAAGAAGTATGAAATTGTTTTATACATTTCAAAATAAAATTACCTTTAACATAAAACTAAAATAAAACCTAGTGGTTATGACAATAACACAAAGTTTTGTTTATTATTACATAAAATATGGCTTCTAATTTTAACCAATTTGGTTGTATGTCTTTGATTCATATTTGTAGAAGTTATTCACTTTACTTTTTCATCTGACAAGTGTGTTTTTCAAAAAAACATTTTAGACACATGTAAACCTGATCTGGACAACCCACACAACTGGTAGTTACCTGCTTTGCGTTTTTAGCAGCAACAGCTCTACCTTGATGTTCTGCAAGTTTGTTGTAACATACAGTACAACGGCCTCTTTTGCGTCCATTCTCTTGCAGTTCATGTTTTTGGTTATTAGTACGTCTTGGAGTGTCATCGTTTTCTGTTGTATTTCCATATATTAATGCCATCGCCAGCTTTTCCCGAAATTCGGTGATTTTGACTTTTGTGTTGGTTGCGCTGCATATTTTGTTATAAATAACATGAGCGTTTACTACTGATGTGTTGGTAAGGAGCTCAATGCCTACCTTCCGGTACCATTTCACACCTTTCCGAAGAGTTGTACCATAAGCCGCCATTTGATCGGAGACATCAATGTAAGATTTGACACTATTATATTAAAAAATTGTGGAAGGTTTCAGCTTGATTCCACGTTGAGTGTTCACTTCTGTCATTACTGGGACATCTTTTGTAGTCAAAAAAAGGACATCTCTTTTGTCCTTCCATTTGCAGACGATAGACTTTTTGTTACTTTGCCAAGCGATCATCTGGCCTCTTGACAACTTTGTAGAAATAACAGATCGTGGGTTGTGTTTTCTTCTTCTCTTCAACGTTCCAATAAGGTGGGTTTTGTTCTGATTAAGCAAATATGCCAGTTCCACACTAGTATAAAAATTGTCTGTTACTAGAGTACTACCTGTATTCAGCAAAGGGGCCATTAATTCCATCACAACCTGTTTCGAGTGATTTCCTCTAACCACTTCATCCTTGCCAGAATATAATTTTAAATTCCAAGTATAACCTCCTTGAATGCAGAGTTTATAGAGCTTCAAACCATATTTGTGCCTCTTGTTAGGTGTATTGTCTTATTCGTAATCTACCCCGAAAAGGGATCATTGTTTCGTCTATACAGACTTGTTCTTCAGGCACGTAAGTTTTTTGAAATCTTTCATTCAAGATGTCGATAAGGACTTGAATCTTGTACAACTTTGTTCTTTCATCGTCAGGGGTCTCATTGTCAAAAAAATGGAAATTGCTTAGCAACAATTCAAAACGGTTTCGTGACATCATTTTGCTAATCTTATTTTCATACAGAGGAAGTCGAGACCAATACTTTTGTAATGATGGTTTTTTATCAAGACCTATCCACAAGAGTATTCCCAAAAACTTTCTAAGTTCCTCTCGATTTGTATCTTCCCAAAGGGAGAGTCTAGAGTGTTTGCCTGCACTTTCATTTAGAATAGTATGTATGATAGACTGGTCTGCGTAGCGGTTTGTCTCTAGGTCTAAGTGGTCAATGAGGAAATCATCTACAAATAAATTATAGCACTGTAATTCGGTAAGGGGACCATGAAACTGGTCATAGACATGTTCATTTAGACCTCCAACTACATTACACATAAAATTATTGAGGTTACCCGACAATACATTCCAACTCACTGTACATTCATCAGCTTGGTTAGGTTGATTTCCATTAGTTGCTGTGTTAAAACTGGTAGAAGGTCCAAAAATAGGTTGAGAAGCTTCAGGAAGCTGGTTTGCAGTTTCCTGTTGAATTGTGTTTGTCTGAAGTGTATAGTTGTGTTCAGAATTTACATTTCTACGACTTTTTATAGGTACTGTATCTACAAAACTATCATCACTCTCTTCACTGGAAATAGTATACTCGGGATCATCACTATCACTCAAGTTGCGAAAACAACTCAGTTCACTATTTTCGTCACTATCAATATCTTCATAAATATAGTCTCTAATTTGATCAGAGTTTGCCATTACAACAACACTTTTATAACCTTACTAGATCAACTATTTCAAAGTATTGAAGTCAGGTAAACAAGATTTCCCACCTAAAATCACAAGAAATCATATGGAGCTCAGGGCTACCAATATAACCTAATTTTAAAAACCAATGTCATTTTCCTAATCCTACAGGCCAAATTTGGCTAAATGGCAAGACATGTTATTTAATAGATATTGTGCATCTAAACTATACACAGGACCCAAAACATGACAAACTTATGTGTATCAATATGATACACATGGCCTGTGGCGAAAACTTCTGTGTATCAAAGTGGTACACAGCATACTAGTACAGGACACTTTTTTATAAACAATTTGATTCTGTAAAGGATTTGACAAAAAACAGTCTTGGCAGTCAAAGTGATATAGAACATGAGTACAGCTAATAAGACATGAAGGGGTGCATATTTTTACACGCGTCATCAAACTTTCAGAAAAGACAAAGTACATATCTACTGGTCTAAAAATATTAGCCATACAAATAAGCTTGATTGATGAAAAAAATTAGAATTATTTTCCATAATATAATTGTTGTTGGGTATGATAGTTTTCAAGGAGATGTGGTACGGTGTATCGGTTTGCCATGAATTCATTCATTCTACATTTTTAGGATAGGTAGTTGTCCCTATACTTCTCACTGATGGCTTCCCACCTTTTACCTGCACAAGACTTCATTCATTGTTAATCTGTTTATACAGTAACGAGAAACGCCTTGTAACATTGCTATTTACATCATGGAATTAAGCAGCCGAGTGGTTAACTCTTATTGTCATACCTTGTAGTAATGACTGATAGTAATGACTTGTAGTAATCAATATTCAGAGATGCCATTGAATTTATATCCAACAAGAAGTCTTCGCATACTATAATGTGAGATTTCAATATGTGGTTTGGATAGTTGTAATTTTATGGGTTCGGGATCAAATGAGCTGTTGTGGGAGAAGACGTAGAATGCAATACCGTATGTTTTTCTTGAATTTATCAAAAGTGAGCCGAAAGAGCACTAGAGTCTATAATGTTTTAGCTTCACATTGTACCATGAAGGCTTATCTAATTATATGTAAAAAATGCATTTAAAAGTAATATTAATTCTACTGAGATAGCTATGAATTCATTCGACGTAGGGAAGTTCGTCTAAGCTAATAGCGAAAACATTTGTTAGAAGGTGAATTTATGTTTAGTAATTAGTAATTATTTTTACGGGTTTTAAAACACATTTTCGTGTTAAGACTGTGTGTTGAACTCATGACAACGTATTTTATTGCGTAACACATAGTGTTACTGTGGATGTGAAGATGTTTGTAACACTGGGGAAATGTTTTTCTCTCTGTATCAAGGTTGACTACACCACTATCACGACTTCCATTAACGAAAGTAAAACAATCCAGTGCCCAGAAGATCATAACATTCACATTTATAACTAATACTATAGTTTTATTAAAGTATATATAAGCAAAAATGTGTGCATAAATCCTCTAAAGAATCAAAAATCAGAATCAAATAGTTTTGTAAAATGCAGCAAGTGTTAGAATAAACAACAACTATAACTAAAAATAATTATAACCTATATTATATGACACTCCAATCAGGTTTAAAAATCTACTACTATTAGCAATTTAAAAAAATTTAATATATATTTACGAGTATTATAAATATAAATAATTTAAATGTAATGTTTTAAATAAAATAAATTTAAGAAACTATGTAAAGCAAAAATATTACCGTGAAATAAAAGAAACAATTAGTGTTTCCAGTTATAAAATTTAGAGCATCCGATTCCGGGAAGCACTTAAACATATAGTCTGTTTATTGAATGATGACCTATCATAAAATAAAATACAATCCGTTTTATATGCACAAATTTCGTTCTTACCATACAAATTCTAAAATCATAATAATACGGTAGTTTATTTTTTCTCGGAATGTTGCATAATTTCAGGGAATATTTACAATACTTATATACTATTATAAGACTCTTTTACAGTATATAATAATGTAACACTAACTAGTTACCGCATAAAAACCATAGAATCTGAAGAGGGATTTTCATTGTTAGTGCAAACTTCAATCTTGTGGTTGTGCGGATTGAACTAAGACTCAGGTCAAGATAATTGAATAGTACAATTTGAAATGTGGTCTTGTGTTGTTCATAATAGGTTTAAGATGAAATAGACGTAATATAATAAGGATCGTTATATTAAAACCTCAATAAATATTGCGACAGTGTAGAATCTTTATTTTTCAAACTGAAGACGGAATATTTAGGAAGTTTAATTTTTAAACAAAGATTAATTTAAAGTATTTTATTTTATAGGCGGTGTATTTATTATTTAAACAATACTAAAAGCTCTCTTGAATATATTTGTATATTTAATAGATTATTATAATTTCTTACAGTCGTAAATAATCCAAGTATATATTTATGAAAAAAATTTCTGAAGCGCTTATTACTAAACCCCACAATCTACAAAAAAGACTATTTTTATAACAACACGGGGATTCAATCACTAAGTTATCATGTTCGTATTTGGAAGGAGTCAAACTTTTTGAAACTAAACTAAAAGAGATAAGGCAAAACAAATGAGTTATTAAGGTTTTTACCATAGCAATTTAATTTATATCTAGGGATATATCAAATCGATACAGTAACTCGTTATAAACTCACGTAATACCACAATTTGTGGTTGCTCAACGTTAAGATTTTTTATGAATTCATTGTTATGAGATCGTGTTATGTGTTATACCAAAAAGTAAGTACATTAGAAAGTCATCTCAGTAATGTAAAATTGACACACTGGTCTTCCATAGAAAGAAGAAAATATCACAAAATAAAAATATAATATGTACAACTATTATACAAAAATCTGATCCATGGAAACACGTAATAATAAAACCTTTTATGATGGTCATTTAATATTATTACTTACATTCGTAAGATTCTTTTTCAATGCTTAATATAAAATAATTCCAACACAAATTAGGTAGATATTTGACAAAACTGTATAGATAGAATCGTGCTATCTTAAAGTTAACCTGGGAAGGGCCAGTCACGAAAGACGCCCAACATTCTCTAGGTCAGAGATCAAGACTACGCATGTTATTATTGTATATTTCATGTCAGAACTATTCATTCACAGCATTGGTCAGCTTAATCATACTTATCTGTGTCCAACCTAGTTTCTTGTTTGTTTAGCGGAAGATATTACTTCACGTTCTTGTTTAAACTTATCGGATATTGATGGATTGTTCATTTTATAGATGTAGTTTCGTCTTAGTTTTTCAATTAGTTGGATGTATAAAGTGTAATAAACGAATTTACGACGGATTAGATCAACTCTCGTCATAAAAGAGAAAAGTGTAGAGCATCTTCAAAATGACCTATTATCATGACTTTATTAAAAATTAAGGTAGTAACCTAGAAAACAAACCTCGGTCAAAACTAGACGTAAACTATCTAAATAACTTAAACTATATTTTACAAACGTAAAAACATAAGTATAGCACAATAAAAAAACACAAGAGAAAATTTACGCAAATTATAGTAAACAAGAAGTTGAAAAGAGATCATGAGTAGGATAATTATTGATGGAAGGTATTTAGTGCAAAAGGCTAGTTATCTAACAATTTTAATCTGTAAAAAACCTCTTGTCTCTACTCTATTTCACTTCCTAGACTATAGTTTGAAAATGACTTTGTAGGTTATTGCGAAATTTTGTGACTAATTATTGATAGTAGACTGATATGGAGTGATTACGTAACAGTGACATGTAATACGGTTTTTTTAGCTACGATACATTTAGTAAAATAAATATGAAAGATATTTCATATTTATTTTACTATATATTTTATTATTTATATTTAACGTTGTTGTAATTTGTAATATTCTTCTACATTCGAGTTAGATGCAAGGGAAAATTGAAATTCCTTACCTCACACCCAAAAAATAAAGACTTCATTTTCAAGATTTTAACTCATGTCCTTGCAGTCATGTCTTGCTATACAACTAACCGGTAAAATATCAGTCATAATTGCAATTGAAATTTTTTAATTGATTATTTTTTTATAAAATCAATAACGACCTTATTTCTATATTGGTTTGACTGTCTGAATTTGATTTTTTGATTTATATATGATGTTTCAATTATTGTTCGTTTACTTAAGACTTTATTCTCCGTGTATTATATTTTCACTGATGATTTTCGAACCAAATATTTTGGGGTATTTTAAATTTATCTCCTACGCATAATTTTTTTTTTTTTTTTTTGTTTCTTTCTGTTGTTCACAAATCCCTATATATTCACAAAACGCTGAGTCAAGTCCGTTGAGGGAGGAGAATGTAGACAGCCTGACCTTGAAAAACCAATAGGAACCTTACTGGTTTCCCAACTTGCTCCCCCCCCCCGTGACAACGCTTGTCACCACTATTATTCCTCTGCTGTTACATTAATTTAAAACACTCCGAAAAATCCTAGATACTGCTTTAAAATTTATATCACAGTTGAAAAAGAGCATAATTTATTAAACAATAAAAAAATACGTCCGTAGCGGTTTTCTTTCATTGTTAATAAATCATCCGACATTTTTAACGAAAACATATTTTTCCGACTAAATAAATATCTATAATAGATATCTTTCCTCCTAAATTAGAAGAAACTTACATTACAAACTAATATTTATTTTTGTTCTGCTATTACTTTTACTACAGGGGAAATAATAATTATCGTTGAAGCGAAATATGTTTAAAAAATAAATACACCAGCACCGCTGACATAATGGAGTAAACGTGTTTAAATTATTAAAACCATAAACTATTGTTTATCTCAAACATAATACAACTACTTATTTACACATGTATATTAGAATTGCAAGACATCGGCGTCGGCTAGACCCTAGTATGCGTCATGGACATGTATATTATTAAAAAGTGTCCACTCGTTTACGTAAAATTAATTTATAGTGTATTATTAGAAAATTGTAAAAATATGCGTAAACAATTTGGTTAATTAAAAAAAAATACACTTTAAACTTTTTTTTTAAATTTTCGGATTGATAATTTATTTTGTTTTCTGTCACAATTCTTCAAAATTCTTCAAAACGTGGTACATCAAAAATTTTAAGATAGACCTACAGGAATTTCATGTCCACGATTAAGTTCTCATTTACATTGTATAACATAAAACGTGAAAACAGTAATTTGCCTGGAATAATAAAACTTTTGGTTGCTAAGTGTTTAATTTTTGGCAAATATATACACAAATACATTTCTTAATTTTATATCTGAGCTTTTTACATATCATGCTTTTTGCATATCTTTTTATTTTATACTGTATACTGTACTAGACATTGAATGTAAATTGTTTTCTTGGATGAAGTTTGCAAGAGAATGGTTTAATGTATAGTTGTGTATCAATCATTGACTATTGTGTATGCATAATTTGTATCTAGAGTGTTTCTTTGTGGATATAATATTCTCTCGCATGTCATCGCATGAAACATGATGTTTAATATTCTATAAATCTGTCTTCTTCTCTTTCTCACTTATTTGACTCGCTCGCATTTGAGGCAATCGGTGTGGTTGGGATGAATGCGGAGGATGGGAGGACACAGGAAAGCCATTAGAGGAGGGAAGGGAACGTAAGGAATATGACGCAGCCATTAGGCGACTAGAGATGGGATAATGTCTTGATGTCTTTCCATACAAATGGAGTCATATTTTAAGGCTTTACAATATTAAAAAATATAATATATTATTCGTAATCATTTTTGTATTTGTGTAGGACTACTTCATTGATAGGAAATCTAGATATTATCTTAAATGTGCACAAGATTCAACGTAAAACACGTTAAGATGTTTTGTTTGATAACGGTTCAATTCTTCTCTGTATCAACCCCTCCTGTTTTTATATTGTCACTCTCTTTTAAGGGAGAAAATATTGTGTTGCTAAAAAACTTCAATGTCGTGCTTTGGAACCTTTTAAGTAATAAAATAAGAAATATTTTTACAAAATATATCTCTGGACTTCTGTCAGCACTGACATTCATAATCAGTTAAACAAACTTTGTTCAGTATTATTAATAAAGTCTTGGAGATTCGTAGAAAGCACTTTAAAAAATTGTATTGGAATGCAATAGTGTTAGGTAATTCCCGCATATCAAAAGATAAAATATTCAATTTTCAAAATACACTTGAACGGTATCAATAATGTATTTATTGCCCACGAACTAAACATATTGTGTACTAACTATATCTTAAAATCGTGATTAGTAAAATACTACAATGAACCTTGACTAGTGTTTATAAATGTATATTCTGCATATGCCTCGACATCAGATTTAATTAAAAACGATTCATCAGCATATGTGTAAAGACTATTTCATATGTTGTCCAAGAAGCTGTACCATTGTATTTACTGTTATAGTAGGATCAAAATACGAATTTGCCATAAAATGACAGCCTGGAGCGGAATAAGTTTCTAAGTTAATATACAGGGTGTTTCCAAAAATCGTTCCGTTACTCCGGGAGCTTATTCGTAACATCAAAACCTATAAAAATTGGTTTTGAAAATCCTTAGTTTCCTGTATTTTAGCTAATATTTTGTGTTTTAAATAAAAAAAAATCTTTTAACGGTAAATGATATGTAGTTACAATTTGGGATGCTTCTTAGTGTTATAACGACCCAATTTATGAATGCTAAGCAATTGATTTATTTATTCATTTCAAAATGGTGGTTGTTTTCATTTTTAACGTCAAATATTAAAATTACGTTATTTTACAAATATATACAAGAGACATGTTATATATTTTTTTAAATGAAAACAAGATGTTTTGTATTCTCTCTGTAACTCAAAGAATAACTGAGTTATTGACAAAAAAGTGCATAAAATAAATCTTGATAATTGTCTACAACATCCAAGATAGCCTTGAACCAAACTTTATAATATGTGAACTCTGCAATGCTTACGTCTATAACTTCCTGTATTAAAGGACAACTAAGTTATCTACACAACCAATAATAATAAGAAATAGGTAGCACTGGAGTAGGAAAGCTTTTATCTTTAGGACAGCTGTAATGCTCAATACCGAACATTAAATGTCACCCAGTTCTTAGTTTGAAAATACGCGAATATTATTTTCTGTCACGGTAAAAATAAAATTTGTTTACAACATTTCACATATACAACGTGATCCAATAGACTGGGTGTAGATTTTTATTTACTACAATATCAACAATAATTTCGTAATAATCAGCTGTTGAATAACATTAATACACCTTTTTAATCACTGTAGGAAGTTCAATTAAATGTAACTAAGTAAGTATTTTAATGAGTGTATGAAATAGCTGTTTCTTTAACATTATTATCTGCCATACAAAACACAAAATTGTATGATTACATTTTATTATTGTTGGGTTCGTCAATAATTTAGTTTTTTCTTTAGGCCACAGGAACATTTGGAGATTAAAAAGTTTGTAGGATTCACACACAAATTTTGGTTTTGGTTAATCTTTTGTTGTAGACAATTACCAAGAATAAATATTTTCAGTGTTTCTCGATAACTCGGTCATCATTACTGAGTACAAACAAAATTAATAAAAAATGTTTGTCGTTAAAAATAGAAAATATTTTGTCTCGTAAATATGTTGTAAAGTTAGCAGTTTTTTAGATATCGGTATTTTACTTTATCAAGTTTAAATGACAGTCATTTTGAAATGAGTAAAGAAAATGACCACGTCGACCAAAATGTGGTCAGTTACCTGTCTTCCGTACGACAAAAATGCCAATCGATTTAAGACAAGAAATGAACTATTCATGCCGTTGTAAAAGTTCGAATTTTCTAGCTCAAGATCTGTTTAAGACATTTCGATAACTTTTGATGAAACGTAAAAAATATCACCTACACCGAAAATAAAATATTAAGCTTAAATAGTTTCTCTTGATCATTTTTTTTCTTTCTAGGGTCCGTTGGTAAAACCAAGAAGCGAGTCTGTCCGTCTGTCTGTTTGTAAGTCGGCACCCGTCTACACAAACAAACAATAATTATTGGGGTAGTTATTTAAAGGGCATAAACTATGGTTTAGAAAATATTTTTAGAAATATTATATGTGGACCATAAAGTAAAACTAGAAATTACTCTGATTATAAATATGTATGTTTATATGATGACTAAGATAATATTTACCCCCCGCCCCACCCAATCTCTAATTTGAACGACGTGACCTTCAAATCTAGGGGGAAAATATCTGGATTTGAAATTTAAATAGTATTTCTTAGTCATATATTATAGTTTTTTGTAAAGCGATTACAAATTAATAGGCTATAACCCCACAATGAGAAATGTGAATCGGAAAAGTTGTAAAGTAGTTTTTGTGAGATATAAGACAAATAATTCAATATCTAATAATATATGGATTCCATTTTCATTTATTTAACTTTATTACACTTCGTAGGTAAAACCAAAGATCCCTACAATTTTTACCGCGTGTCTGTTTGTAAAATTCTAACTGTTGCTTAAAAGACTTTGACTTTACAAAAAATAACTGTCGCTATATGCCTACGAATCCTTAGTTGTTTGGTTTTAGCACATGCTTTCCCATTTTATTTACTAAATACTTATGATCGGAATTCCTCTTTTACCGTTTGGTTTAAGTTATTTAACTTCGCCGTTGATGTCAAAAATGGAATTGAGTTACGGCAGCTTTACCCATATATTGTGAATTTGAATGTATGAAAATTATTAAATGTTTTTGCAATGTTTGCTAATAAGTGTGTTACGGTTACATATAAAATTCTGAATATTTTGAGAAATAAATTGTTTGAAAATCAATTTTATTATTTTATCTAAAGAAAATTATTTCTTATCAAATAATTAGCATGGTTGTAGAAATTTAAGTTTAAAAAAATTATGTCGATCACAATTTTGTATCGTAGTTTTCAACTACTGAAATTAAAATAGTGTAAAATATGTAGGCTAATTTATAAATAAATGAGCACTTAAAAAAGTTTACCACATTTGATCTCAGTAAGATTAGATCCATATTTGAGAAGATTGGTAATTAATAAAATTTAGTGTTATTAAATTTAATAAATATTCAGTTTTACTGGTATAATTCATAAATTTAAATAAATAAAAACAAAATTAGTTGAAGTTCTACATTTTCTTTTAAATACGTTATTTGTTTTTTCTCAAGATGTAAAACGTTTCAAGTATATCCAGGTCGTGTAGGTGATGGTATTAAGTTTGGAGCATGCACACTTAGCAAAGTTCTGAAACTATACAGGATACGAAGGAAGGGGAGGATTTTAGTGGCGGTTCTGTGGTTGGCAACCCTGCTTCGCATTCCCAGGAGGCTCTCCTTATAAGTTTGGGTCCCGAAGTAGAATCACCAATCTTTGTTATGGTAAACACAATACACAATCGAAACGACAGATATTTTTAACGTTTAAAGGATGGTTTCAATTGTTATAGATCTTGTTTTATTTAATAGAATTGAAAATAATTTAAATAAATCACTTGTAAATGTTTAATTGTTGATCTAATATAGGTTCACATAAAAACACATGATCTGAACCTTAATTAGAATCATTTACGCATATCTTTAGTGTATTTAAAAAAATAAGTAGAGAATAATAGCTTCGAATGGAATATTTACTTGTGACCATTCAGGAAAATTCTGATGGCCAATTTTAATGTTAAAAGAAATAACCATCCTATAAAGAAAAATGATACAAGTTGTGCAAGAAATGGGAAAAAATAAAAACGCCCACGTTTTCATTAAATTTAAAACATAAGGTATTTATTAGGTTAGATATCAAAACTGTCTTTACAGTTAAGGTGGGGTTTCTTTCCATTGTTCCACAACTTCCAAGCTTCAACTCTTATTAGGAGCAAATGTATTTTTATACCAAAATATAGTTTTATTTCTGTATTTTAAAAATAAATTCAGAATATTAATAAATAAGTAAAACTGCTATCAATGAAATGGAGATTACTGCTTAATTATATGTTATTTTTTTACCATAGCAAAATCTGATTAATTTCCCGGATATATATATATTTCATTCAAATTTTAAGGAAATATAATGAATGGTAAGACAAACACATGTGCTAATTCCCAATTCGAAAAATATTACGGTTTATGTATAATTCCCAAAACAAAATAGAGCAATATTTGCAGTACAACCCTCTACGATTTACACTGAGGATGTGTTTATTACACAGCGATGCCATATTAAAATTCTTTTTTCAAGACGACGCCATAGTTTATTTTCACTTTTGGATTGACAACTACCAAACTGTTATTATTAGTGACGATTATTTTTGTCTTATTTTAAATTGGTTTTGCTGATGGGTGAGTTGAAAGTTTTGTGCAGTATTCATACGTTAAAATTGAAGTTCAAAATCAGTCAAAACTTCTGTGTAAAATTTGTATAAAATGCTGACTGCGGATCTAAAACGGATCTTAAAAACACTTTAGTACTCCAATGTACAATTCAACTTTAAATTAAAAGTAGACAAAACCGTGGGAAATAATAAACATTTAAGCCCTGACCGTTATCAAAACTCCATGATATGTTCTTAAACTGCCTGCGGCTACAACTATGATGTTATGAAAAAATATATCCACTTTTGAAAAATAATATTGTTACTTACTAATCAAGTTTATTTTAAACATAAAAAACAAACAAACAAACTCTATGTTTATAAAAATAAGTATTTCCAGACAAAAAAAAACTGGTAGTTAACTTTAACAAAATATTTATCATGCGACAACATAATAACACTACGCTACAGTAAGGTTATTTTTAATTCAAACTCACTTTTGATTTCCAAAAATTACAAACAGTCTGTTAAATAAATTGCTTGTCCCCCATCCACTCGTCCCTAAGTTCATCTCTGCCCTTTTATTTGTCCATTATTGTCATCGTTGTAATTATTTTGAAAACCCTTTCTCCCTTTCTGTTACTTTTATTACCCCTCTGCCATTAGTTAAATTGTTCACCACGAATTCAACAAACCAATACGCTCGGACAGTCATATGTTTGCTAGTAATAACCAAACTTTGTATATTTTAAAATGGAAGTACCCATTCTACATATCTCTCCCGTTCACGAAACTTCTAGAATAATGTACATTTCCAGTACAATACTTGACTTTCCATTTGTTTAATACTATTTACACCCAGGATCCGTTTATGGCGTAAGCAAATTAAGTTTATGTTCTATATTAATATGTTTAATAACAGCCGGCGTCCGTAGTTCAGTTTAATTCTACTAATAACTAGTGAAATACCTTTTTTGTTCTTCTTTATTACTGAGTTACTTAGTTGATAAGACGTGCATCTGATAAACTCCCCCAGAGTAATCTTGCCAGCGTTTACCATTAATTTATATTATTATAAAAACTATTTAAAACTAGTTATCGCGTTACTTACTGGACACAGCCAGGTTTGGAAACATTTGCTAATACTCAGGATCACCATTTGTAGGCTAGCAAAGTGTCTGATGAGACTGCTAATCATATCGTTTTGGAATGCGAGAGAACCTTGAGGCTAAAAGAAGAGCCATATTTGGGGGCCTCTACAGTAGTGTGATGAATAGGAAGCTAACATTTGACGGAAGCTCTTGAGATGCGTACAGGTATCGACATTGATTGTTAGTAGGAACCTGGGGTGTACAATAAGATTAGGTTAACGTACAGTATCCTCAAGGTAGGAATGTGTCTGAGGTGGAGAGGAAAGAGGGGCCCCCACGGCCCACACTTCGTTTGTTGCGTTTGCTTTCAGCGGTACAACAGCAATAACAAAAATATAGACCTCAAATGCTTCTGTGTAAACGTCTACCTTACTTTAGTTTATTTTATCGGTGTAAATAAGAATAACACGTTTACAAAATTAAACTTTTATGAATTAACTTGTAGATAAATTTTAAGAATTAAATGTAGCTAAGCAGTAATTTGTGTACCTAGTTTTCTTGGAATGGGTTGTACCGTCAAGTCATGTTAGGGAAACAAGTAGAATGGAGGACACGCCCATTACCCCAGAAACACTCCTAATCTGAGGGTACTGTACACGGATCTTGAGTCCCATGCCACAAAACATAATCAAACAATTTTGTTGACAAATAATTTTAATTGTGTTTTATTTGGTTTTGAGGATGAGTCTGTGAGAAAGTTTGTGCAATTTTTTCATACGTTGAATTATATAGTAAGGGACGTTTTTAATATTTCATTAATGACCACTGAAGGATAATTTTTTAAACAGTTATTCCGTAATATATATTTTTTTTCACTTGGGATTGGGGTTTTCACTTTATACACGCGAGTTTGGGTCATTAATAGTTATTTTGTACTAAAATTTTAACAAATTCGGTATGGCCGATTTTAAGAAATTACGCCTTTATATCAGTTCTATAGGAGTTTTATAGTTTTTACCCATAACACAAGAACCGGCATTTTGACGAAACGACGACCATAAGTTTTATTTGGGTTTTGAGGGGTTATATTTGAGCAAAATTTAATCAAAATCGTTTCAACCCATTATGAGAAAATCTTATTTTCCCGTTTGAATTATACAAAACAACTTATGTATATATCCAAAATTTGATTATAATCTGTTTTACAAATTTTGGCTTTAGAGCACTATACAAACAATAGGCACTTAAAAGACGGACATCATTCCAAAAAATCACTATACTGCTTCAAAAACATCTGTTTTCAATACATGCATTGAGATGCTAAAGTTGTTCTTTTTAGTCCTAGGGCCTAAAAACAAGGTCGAAGTCATCAGCTGTTACTTCGTTTATACTGTTAACGTTTGTTTGTAATGAATCAATAAAAACTACAGATACTCTTTATTGTAAATAACCGATTAAACATCTGTTACCATTGTTATAGTTAGGGTACCCATAACACAAACTAAACAGCTGTAATAGCTGCAAATTTTTGAATGTAAATAGGTTATAACATTTAAGTTTTTGTGAAATTGTTATACTTATTGTTTGAAGTATAACGAAAAATATAGTTCATCCCTTGGACCGAAAGAAGCTTTTCAATCCGCCTCGATCGTTAAACTGGAACTTGTATAGAAAAGCTTCACTTTTGGTCCTAGTAATTAAATATACTATTTTGGACTCAGGAAACCTGATATATCGTTGAACACTTCGACATCGATATTTTGACCCATCACATAACTTAAACTATACTGCGTTTATGTGACAAAGTATAACTGAAAGGGAGAGAGAGAGAGAGAGAGAGAGAGAGAGAGAGAGAGAGAGAGAGAGAGAGAGAGAGAGAGAGAGAGAGAGAGAGAGAGAGAGAGAGAGAGAGAGAGAGAGAGAGAGAGAGAGAGAGAGAGAGAGAGAGAGAGAGAGAGAGAGAGAGAGAGAGAGAGATATGATAACAATCGATTCTCAAAGATTCAAGTACTCAAGACAATAATTTTCCTTGCTGTTGAGGATTTAGATCAATAAATAATTTTATCATATTTTTTACGCCGTATAATTAAATATTATTTTTATCAACTTCTGCCAACTCCACATTTTTCATAACTCGTGACTTTACTCTAAGAAACAAGCTACCGTCACGTCACGTCGTTAAAACTCCATTGTTCTTGACATATATGACGCTAATAGTGACACAGCAAGGTATCGCTGGGTCAGCAAGATGAACCGATAATTGTTAACGACAAAGGAAAGTCGATTTAACAGATGATGTCGATCACAAATAAGGACCAGTGTAATGTCCGTTCTGATGTTTCCTTGAGGACGGCTGATTTAAACGAAGTGCCGCGTATCTCTTCTCAACTATAAAATTCAGTCTGTAGAAAGTAATAATTAGTCCTACACTTTTGAGTACACTGTGGCAAACTTAAAGATTTAATTCAAACACCCAATACCACAATTCAACAAATTAAGATTTGTTTCCTTATGTACATTTCAATAAGATAGTTACCATTTTCAGAGGTTGAGTATTAAACAAACACTTAGTAGTATATAAATTAAGCATAGGGTTGGAGTATAAGTGTATAACTATATTACTGAAATGTACACAAAGATATAATGTATCTTGTCTTATAGAATTGTGGTATTGGGTGTTTGATTGTGATTCTTATTATTTCGTCGTTTAAGCAGTCTGTCAGTATTATTTTTCTCTTTTAGTAGAACTGTATTAAGTCAATCACTGTGTCTGTCAGTATATCAATTCGACCACTTTTATTCGTAAACGTTACAGTTTTTCAGATTTCTTATTTAAATATTTAAAGCAATTCAAGAAACGATTTTCCTAGATAGGCGAAAATATTATAGTCAACAAAAAATGTTTGATGGTAAAATTTGTTCTGTTACTGCAAATAATAAAAACGAATTTATAATGCGTTTTTATTATAAAATAAAATAATATTATATTAAGAGATGCAATAATTCCCGTATTAAAAATGTATACTTAGGTTATTTCGTTTGAAATGTGCCATTCACGTTTAAATATTTTCTCTTCTAATGCATAAATATACCGTTATCACATCTACGTCGTAGAAAAAAAGGTTGCTTTACTATATTATACAATCTATATTTTACGTGTAGATAGTTTTTTAATCGTCAATAAATTTTGTTTTATACCTCAGTCTTGTTTTAAATACCAATTTCGATTCATAACTTAACGTACCACAACTCCTAACTCTACTTAGGTGTTTGAAGAACGAGAGAATCCGGGTTGTATCGAAATTGGTGGGGAATCGATAAACTAAAAATAGATGTCTGAAGAAAAATATGTTACCTGAACGATTATTATCCAAATTTTAACTACCATTACCAAACTAGACAGAAGGTCCAAAAAGGCTGAGATAACAGAGCTGGATGGTCTAAATAATGTACGTTTCATAATGTCACCAGATCTTTTTGGTATAGATTTAAACACTTTGATTGTTAACAGTATTCATTTTCTACATATAGGATAAATTTACCAAATTTTGAAGGGAAAAAAAATCAAAACCCGATATATTTTTGTACCCGATTTCATCAGATTTATATTTATTTATAGTTAAAGTTTTTTTTTTAATTTGCACACTGAGTTCATTGATGAAATGTGATTTAAACATTGGGAGTATGTGGACAAAACGTTTAATGTAAGAAATCCACAATCCGATCAGCGAAAAACCATTTTTTTTAAAAATATTAGACTGTTGGGTGACTCCAAAATTTTCGAAGTTGATCCAGCTTCCTAATGAAACATTTTAAAGATACAATTAGTAGTGAACTCTGGAAGGGATGGATAGAGCAATGGTGACGGGATTTTCGATCTGTTAACTACAAATTACCCTGTTGAAACACTATCTAGTAGGTCTATTCTCTTCATTTGATGTATATTTTGAAAAGCTTTAAACTCAGATAAAAAAATAATAAAAAAGAAAAATTAGTTTTAATATTTTTTTAATGAAAATTCGTTTCTAAAAATATAATTAATTATTAAGACTTACAAACGTCTGTGATATGAAAACAATCTTTCATGTCATTAGGTAGTACTAATATTTATAGGTACATTTTTGTAGCAGCTATAAAACATGATTCAGTAGATTTTCTTAAATTATGCAGATAAATTACTTTGTGTTGGTGCTGTTTCGTCCAACAACAGGGTTGATTTAATGGATTACACTAAACAAGTGTCATTTTGAATGTGTACCGTTCATGTTGACTGACAATTGCTTTGATTTTTCACTTGGGAACAAGGAACAATTAAAGGGCTGTCATGGAAGAAGAAGGTTGAGAAGAGGGGTAGAGAACATTCCACTTTAAGTGATAATTCGAGTTCATTTATTATTGATTCGTGACTGATGTTTTATAAAGTACTCTTGGCTGAGACCATTAGCATTAATATTATATGTTGCGTCTGAAAAGAGAAGACTAATCACGAGGGGATAAAGCAGTAAAATACTTTTTTTTCTTGGTTTCGTTTGGATTAGCAGGAGTGAAAAAACTGACGGATTATTCGATTCAGTGGTCACAGGGAAACATGTTTTCATTATTGAAATAGCCGGAGAGATAGATAGAGAGAAGTCTAAAAAATGTATGAATATTAGGGCCTACACATTTCACTCTTTATCTCATTTTTTGCTTTTTACATAGCCAATGATAAAATATTCACTTTTTTTAATTTATCAGCTTCTCTGATTTTAATAACAGGAATACATTTTCAGGGTAGGTACCTCACTCTCACTCTTTCTATACCTCGCTCTTCCTCATGCAAACACTTTCCACTACCTACACATTTTAAATTAAAATAGTTAAGACTGTTATCTATATTGTCTAATTTATATATCGATCATATTTTGAAGAAATGGAAACAAAGTTTAAAAAATAATGGGAGTTAAAATAGATAGTGGTTTTTGTATTTAATTGCCAAATTGACAAAATTTAAATATTTATTGCTCAAGATTACGCTACCAATTAAAATGTATGTTTGAAGTATTAACATAGATGTTAAGAATCATGGGGTATTTCATTATAGTAAATCAGATAATTTGGTAATAAATACAAAAGTATAGGACAGTATCAATATTGAAGATGAAGCAGATAAAAAACATGTCAACCATTCAAAGTTCTTAAAAACAACTAACTTAATTCTTACTTACCACGGTAGGCTTCTAGCATCATGTGATACCGATGGTCCAATAGTCTGATGTCCATTGTAAGCTGCCGTTGAGAGTGCACACAGGATTATTTTAGATAGTATTCCATCAACACATTTTCTCTGGATATTATGTTGGGTGTTTCTCTGTTTGGCTTTAGATATGACCATCTGAGCAGGATATGTTTTAGGGTCTGTTCTTTGTTTCCGCATGCATTACACAAAGATGATTGTACTACTTGAAATCTGTGCATAAGGACGTGGCCTCTTCTGCTTCTTCTTTCGAATGTTGTAGTTGCTCTAGAGATTCGTGAAATACTTTTAAGTTTTGCTGAATTTTGGTAAATTTTGTGAAGATACCTATCCGTTATCTCTGCTGTCATCTCCTTGTTCACTATCCTTTAATTATTTGGTGACCACATTCTGAGATCTCGTAGGTAATTAATAACAAGAAGATATAAATAAATAATTGAATAGAAAATTATATCATGAATAATAATATGAAGAGGATTGAGATGCTAAAGATAGAAAGCATTGGTTGCGTCGCACGAGAAAACAATATTATCTGTTGTAGTATCGAAGATAATAATAAATTTATTGTTCCAGTATTGTTAAGTATTTATTAGTATTGGCAACTTTAAAGGATGTGCCTCTCTTATATAAATATTTGCAGAGTAAAATCCAGCAACTGAAAATGTAAGAGAACGTATTTTGTATTTTATTTGTTGGTAATTAAATTAGTTTTCTGTTATCTGTTTTAAGTAAAATTGACTATTGGACAAATCTAGAGTCTAAAACTTATTTTCTGTTACTTCGTAACATAAATATTATGTTCATGCTAAACGGATGCACAGATACCTATAAAGTTGTATTTGCCGTATGATTTATTTATTTAAGTTTAGTAAGTAAAAGCCAAGCCATTTAGTTCAAATCAAACAAAAGTAACGACTGCACTTCCTTTATGTTTTTAGAAGCGTGTCGTTTAACTTTCGTATAGTTTGAAATGTTTTCGTTGTCTGCCATCTCTTTAGCACGCAATAATTAAATACGGTTTACCTGACATTCCAGTTTCCGTGTTAAGTAGTTTACATATTTGTGTTTTTAATCGTGAATATGGTTTCATACCAACATTAAATTATGAATAATTACGTCATTGGATTAGATAGTTTTTGAATCTGTAGGCTTAATTGCATTGTAGTACATTTCTAGAAAAACGTCCTGTATTTACGTCTTCCAATTTATTTAATTATATATACAGGGATTATAATATCTTAAATTATATAATATTATATATTATATAATTATATTGTTATATAATAATAATATTAAAATTATAATATCTCAAAATATACGCGTCTTAAGAGATAGAAATAAACATAGTTATTGACAGCCACAAAAGAAGTTTGTTTGGGGAGTTTGAAATTATTTCCGCCATCCTGGATCTGCCATCTTGAAATGAACTTCATTTTAAATGGGAAGGTAGTGGTGTGATACATGATTTTAATGTAAAATTTGACATAAAATACGATGGTTAAATCCGTTTTAAAATATCTAAATCACTTTATAAGTTATCGTCAGTCAAATGAGCAAAAACCCAAAATAGTGGGTCAAAATAATTTGTAAAAACGCTTTCTTATATTACAGAAATTCTTTTACAACTTTAGAAGTTTGCTTTTAAAATGTGATTAAAAATACTAATTTATAACTATGTGATTATAAACGCCTTAAACTTTGTTAGTTAACATGATTAGAGCAATGAAAATGCTTAGAACAAATAAGCTACCTCAGACTGAAAAACAAGTTTGCAAGCCAACAAATAATAACATGATTATTATTATTATTTTTTAAATTATTTATTAAAGTTCAAAACATGTATTAACAAAACTAAAATGATTAAAAAGAAGAAAATAGGGAAATCACTTTTATAAAATTGTTTTTTCTTTGGTTATTTTGACCCAAAATTTTCCGATTTCGCTCCTTTGACTGATGATAACTTAAAAATGGATTAAGATATTCAAAAACTGATTTGACCATCGTTTTTTTCGTCAAACTTTAAATTAAAATCATAAATCGCAAGACTACCTTTTAAAAAATGAAGTTCATTTCCAGGTGGCGAATCCAAGATAGCGAAAAATATTTCAAATTCACCATAAAGGAATTATGTGGTTCTTGTATGGCTGTGAATAACTGCATTTATTTCTATCTCATTATCTCATGACTCGTACATTCTGAGATAT
The DNA here is from genome assembly GCA_963513935.1 of Aphrophora alni. Classification (NCBI taxonomy): domain Eukaryota; kingdom Metazoa; phylum Arthropoda; class Insecta; order Hemiptera; family Aphrophoridae; genus Aphrophora; species Aphrophora alni. The sequence continues at coordinate 25,679,408 of OY740771.1, forward strand.
TAAGTCGTTTCCAAACGTTTCAAACATTCTGAATAATAATTACAAATTTTATTTAAAAAATTTAAATTACGTTTTAAAATTACATACAAGTGATCAATAATATTAAATTTGTTTACTTACAACTGACATTATACGTCATATATTTCTTTTGCATTTCAAATATATATATATCCCTTATTATTATTATAATTTATTCTCTTACAATATTTTAATCTTCATGAATAAATAAATAAATGTTTAAAAAATATTAGATTTTTATTTCCCTCTCCAATTACTAACGAAAAAGCACATATAATAATTTATATTTATATTTGTTATCAGTTTAAATACGTTCATGGAAATTATTTATTAAGAGACATAATTTGGAAGCATCATAGTTTTGAAAACTGCGTTAAAAAAACACGTTTTTTGAAATGCAATTTTTTAATTTTGTTAACAAAAAAAAGTTATTTAAGTAGAAGAAAAACAAATTTTTTAATGTTATTATGAAATTGCTCTATATAGTGTTACTTTTGTGAAGAGATTCCTTTGTACGATTTAGTTACTTAAATGTAACACTAATACATTTCATTGTCTAGCAACTGTAACCCTTTTAACGTTTATGTTACGCATCTTTATGATTAGCATCCTCTAAATTACTTCTGCTGCATTATCTTTTATTATATGAGTGTTTTAACATTCTTGGTGTACTAAATTTATAGCATACAATTTTTAAGATTAATTTCGTGTATGTGTAATTTAGTCTATTTACATAGTTTTATCTTTTTAACTAACTGTAAATTATTATTGATATTATTATTATTATTATTAGTTTCAGATTAAAATATGTATATGTATAAAATATAGTGAGTTATACATTTCACTGCAATCATATAGTTTAACTTGAAAACGAATTCCACGTAAATAGGTAACACAGCTTGGGCAAAGAACCATATTCAAATAACTTACAATTAAATCACCTCAAAATATGATGAAGATAAATAGATTTACAAATTAGTGCAGAATTGAAGAGCTTCCCATCATTAAAGGCCACAACATGGAGGGAGTTTCTCTCAAATTTCAAGATAATAGAACTATTAAAAGAAAATACGAAATAACTCTTTTATATATAATTATAAATAAAAATTGTAGTGAACAACTGAAGGTTGTGTAAGCCATCATCGACAACACGTTCCTTGTGAATCAATTTTTTAATTTAGATACCATAATGTCTCCAGTCTAATAATGTTTATTGTTGTTAATGGCGTTCTCTGATAAAGAAGATAGGGAGGCAAAATTAAACCTTGGTTGACTTGTTTGTTCAGGTCATCCGAACTCTAAAAGACGGTTTGAACTAATTCCATATCTCAAAGTAGAAACTAAAATTAAGTATCTCATAACGTTCTACTTTCTAATGTGCCAAACTATTACAGATGTCTATATCTGGACCAACCAGCTGATATGATCACACCTTATACATTTTTATAAATCTTCTCTCAAGATAACATGAAGCACGACGAAGTCGTTATACTTTTATGAAAAAATTTACTTCATTTGAAAATATCACGTTTTCACAAAAGTTAAGATTTTTATTGATTAAATCTATAGAATATTCAAGGCCTGGACTCAATAAACACGGTGAAGTTTTAGTGTATTAATGCAGTAATTGTAGTTTATAAATGTTTCTCGCACGAAACAAAGAATTATTTTAGACATAAATAAAAATGATTAGCTTTCTAAGAGGAATTCCTTCATAAGTAACTAATAACATAATATTATGGATGCAATTTTGATTCAATATTAGGACACTCTTAAATTAGGTCCAGGAACGTATTATGTAGCTGATTTAGTTTGTAGGCGAAATATCTTCAAACAGAGTTTTGGAATGAACTGAAGCAATCAGAAAATCATTTGTAGTCGATTGCCTGGCGTAATGAACTCAGTAAATGTACGAGGCTGGGTTCAATGTGTTTACATTCAGATTGAATAGTCTCATTTTGCATCAGTTGGCAGTACTGATTGAAGAAACTAATACCTCTGATTCATTTCCTTTTTTCATTTTGTTAAATTTAACTTTCACAAATTAGTGCAGGATATCTGCACAAAGTTAAAGAACTATTAAAAATGAAAACTGTTTTACATTACTAAATTAAGAGAATGTAAACACTGCACAAACTTCTCGATCGTATTTAGGAAAAAAAATATGCTTAACTATGATCTTTACAGAGTAATTTTAAATTTATTTTGCATATAAATCTCTGATCAGTAATTTTATTTACTTGCAATTTCACACACAGTTGCATATTTTTCAATAGTTTTTTCAAAATAACAGATCCGTTTCCCTTCAAATTTGACCACTAAATTTATTACACTGTACACTTGGTATGTTATATTTTTGACGTCCATACGAAAAGTCCTCGGCTTTAAGCTTCATATGGAATTTTAAACAATTTAGTTATACCTGACTGGAAATCACATGGTTTTATAAACTAACCCTGCACCTAATCAATGGAACTAATATTTAGAGTTTCTGATTACTGTAAAATCGCCACTTGTCACGACTATACTAATATAATGTTTATGGTTCAATCTTTAATCCAGATATTTAAACAAAATTTCATCTGATAAATAAGCATTCGGGTTTTAAAAGCCTAAATTGAATAACAAATAGCTAATAAATGTCGATTTGGGATAAATGAATTTTGTATTGTTTTCAACTTCAGAGACATATTCCCAAATGTAAAATTACGATGAGTTTATTTTTTCCAGTTATATTAATTATTGCCCTGATGCGATCCATTGTTAACTGATTTATCGGTTACTGATACTGCTGACGGACAAGTCAGAAGTAATTTTATACAAAAATTACTTCCTTGGACTTAGGCGAATCCAATACAAATATTGTAACGTTGAGAAGCCCTAAGTAAAAGCTTTGTCCAATTCAAAATGTTTAAACCTTGTCAGTTAGAAATAAATGTCAAACATAAACGTCACTCCAACACATAATAAATTTTGTTAAAGGATTTCTAAGGAAACAAAACTTCGAAACTACAAAATTATTGAAAGGGCGAGGGCAGCGTGACAAATTAAATAGGAAGAGTTGAGTTATGTAATGTGACAACATGGGAAATTAGAAAGTTTGTGTACGCCCAAGTTAACAAAAGAAAAAGAGACAAAAAACTAGGCAGAGGTACGTTGAACTCAGCTAAGAAACAAGATTTAACGAACTTTGAAAGACGGTTAGAGTTTGAAAAATCAAATCCAACCAACCAAAAAGAAGCGTCATCCAGAAATAAGCGAAGAAGGGGTAAAACGGGAAAACTCTGCGTAAGAATTCAAAAATCAGAAAAAGCAGTGAAGAACGAGCGTCGCAAGGGAGAGGAACTAGGAACAGGGCGAAGTTCGCCAAATCGTCGTAAAGTTGAAGAAAAGTTTTAAGTCATCGAATTATATTAAAATCATCGTAAAGTTAAAGAAGAGTTTTGATTAATTGACCAAGAATTCAAGCAACAGAGTGAGGTAGTTCAAGCTTCGAGATCGTCAAAGTGCCTATAAATTGGATTAAGTTTCTTGTGATATCTGCCATAAGTTCGAGGGATCATCTCACCTGTAAAACTCCAAGAAGACATCATTCCATGCTACTGAACCACGATAAGTTATCTGATTAGTTATTGTAGTTCTTTACTTCAGGTTACCAAAGAAACCACGCCCCACTTTAAATAAAATCTGAGCTAGGCCGAGAGCCATTTAAACTTAAATTTTCAAAGAGCAATCAAAGTAACTTCATTATATAATTGGTAAATTATACCTGGCGCCCAACAAATCAATAAAACAATTGAGATATTAAAATATAAAGACTAAATTAAAATTACAATTAATGATACGATTTTGATGCACCTAATAATAATAATAAAATTGCTATGTTCTAGAATTAAGTATTTCATTGTGTTATAAATGTTTATGTCTAGTTTAAGTTGAATGGATGAGATTTAGTGATAAGATGAATAAATTTGAATACTCATATGTGCATCAATTAATTTGAAGATTTAATTAATTCAACTGTTATATATTGGCACCCAACTTTAGGTGCAAATTGTATTTTAAAGAATAAATAATTTAAATATGATAACGTAGTTGTGTTTTAATCAAAGTAATTAATTAAAAATAACTAATAAAGGTTATAATTGGCGTCCAACTCGTGGTTTAATTAAAATTAAAATTTAGTTCACGTGGTGTAACCTGAAGGTAGCATTATAAGATAAGAGACAGAAAGACTATTAGATATAATTAATTTAATGTTAAGACGTAGTAATAGGATAAAAAATTATAAAAAGATGGCAAATAACCAAATAACAATGGGGTTTGATGAGGAGATTAATAATCAAATGGGGATAGAATCAGAAATGGATAGAGCTATAGGGATTAATAATAGTGAAAGTAATACTAATGAGGGTAATAATTCAGGGGAGAGTGAAAATTTAAAGGTGTATGGGACCCCAACGGTAGGATTAAACGAATTAATCGAAATCCTTAATAAAAAATTTGATGAAAGTAATAAAAATGCGGAAATCCTAAAAACAAGCATCGATAAAAAATTTGAAGAAAGTAGTAAAAATGCGGAAGCCCTTAATAAAAAGAATTTCGAAGAAATTAATAAAAATGCGGAAATTCTAAAAGCAAGGCTCGATAAAAAATTCGCAGAACAAAATAAAAAGCTCGAGGAAAATAATAAAAAATTAGAAGAACTTAGTGGCAATGTTAGTCAAAATGCGGAGACAATGGACCGAAAATTTAATGAATTTGCGGAGAGATTCGAGAACAAGCTCGAAGAAATTAAATTAAGATCGGATACCACAGCCGAGACAATTAGGACGGAAATGAATGATAAATTAAATAAAATTGAAGAAAATTTCACCGATAAATTAGGTAATAAGTGCGAAGATTTAAGAGAAGATTTAAAAGAAATTGCAAGTAAAGTCGTGGAAGTAGAAAAGGATGTGCAAGAGAGCATTAAAGAAATCGAAATCACCGTAAACAAAAATTTAACTGAAAATCAAATTAACGTAGACGCTCAGATTGATAAGGTAAAGGAAAGTCAAGCTAGATCTAATAATAAAATTCTAGAAATCGAATCACAATGCCAAGAAAATTCACAAAAAATTAACCAATATCAGAAACAAACGGACGAAATGAAAAATAAAGTGACAGAAGTAGATGAAAGATTAAGTAATTTAAAAACAAGGGATGGTATCATAATAAGGGAACCAGAGATAAGGGATATTAGTTTTACAGGAAAAGAAAGATTCCCAATGCAATTTTTAAGGATCATAAAAGAAGTTAGCGTTAGTTACACACATCAAGGGAACATGTATTGGTTAGATAGATATTTAAAAGATGAAGCATGTGTATGGTGGTTTCTACACCGTAGGGAAGTTAAAAACTTCGAAGATTTTGAAAAAATATTTATGGATAAATATTTTAACGAAATGATACAAGCAAACATCCGAGACAGGTTGGAATTCGGAAAGTTTAAAGGAAAAATTGGGGATGAAGCTATCACATATGTGGAGAACATGATGTTGGAATGTTCAGAGTTAGAACCGCCGATTTTAGAAGCCCAGTTAGTCCAAAAAATCGCTAAGCACTTTCACCCAACTACACTAATTGCTGTTATCACCAGGGGTGTGAAAACAAAGCAGGAATTTGTAAAACTATTGATGGAATTCCGACAGGCAGATGTACGACACATTAATAGTTACGAAGAAAGAAATGGTAATTATAAGGCATCCTATCCACGCGACGAGAGAGAGGGAGAAGTTGTAAACAGGCCTTGGGGACAAATGAATGGGTACAACAGTAGACATTTACCGTTACGTCAGAATAGGGATGTTTACAGAAAACCAGATGTGCGTGCCGACATAAAAAATGGACCAGGGAACCGTTGGGAAGGTCGACAACCTGCAGACAGGGACGGAAGAGGGCAAAAGTGAAAGTTGGAATGGAATGTAGACCTAGCGGATAAGAACAAGGCAACCATAAATACCTTATTCACCGATTTAAAAGATTATTTAGAGGACAATCACGACACAAGCGATATAATTAATGACATTAATAAATGTCCAGAAATTAAGTTAGTTTTTAATGAGTGTGTACAGGTCAGAGCGTTAATCGATACAGGTTGTGAGGTAAATTCGATATCTGAATCTTTCTACAACACAAATAAATTAAATTTAGGAGTTTTTGAAGAATTACCGGTAGCAGGAGTAAAAGTTATTGGAGCATTAGGTCTGCGTTCCAAAAGTGTTAAAAAACAAATTTTCATTAAAGTTAAGTTAGGAACAGAATTAATCGCCGTGCATTTTATAATAGTACCAGAACTAATTCGAGATTGTATACTTGGGTTAGAGTTTTTATCAAGAAATCATGCAATCGTCAATTTTATTAATAATAAGTTAGAAATAGGAAATAAATTAAACTATGGAGTTGGTAGAAAGGAAATTAAATTCGAGGATTCGTCAGAAGTTAATATTGAAAGTTTGAATAATTGCCTACAAATTGAAGAGGATAAATATGAATTTGATATAAACAAAATAAGCAATTTGGAACATGTACCACTTGAGAATAGGCAGCGGTTATACAGCATATTTAATAAATATAAAACAGTTTTCAGCAAAAAACCAGGATTAATTTCAACTTATTACCATAAATTTCAAGTAACTGATAGAACACCATACTGTCAGAGGAGTTGGCCAGTAGCAACTAAGTTTAGAGAAGCCGTTGATGCAGAGATTCAGAGAATGCTAAGTTATGGGATCATCGAGAGAGCAAACAGCGCATACATTAATCCTATAGTACCTGTATGTAAGAAAGATGGGAGCGTAAGGATCTGTTTAGACGCCAGGACTATAAATGCGAGAACCATACCGGATTACGAAGGGATTCGACCAATCCAAGAGTTATTGACAATCGGTAAGAAGATCAGTTGGATGAGTAGTTTAGACCTAACTAGCAGTTTTTGGCAAATCCCGTTGCACGAAGATTGCAAGGATTTCACGGCATTTCTGTACAAAGGATTGTGCTACAGGTACAAAACCGTTCCGTTTGGGTTGAGCACAAGCTTAGCAAGTTTAACGCGAGGTTTGGACTCAATTCTGACGGAAGAAGTTAAAAGGAATTTAATTATGTATGTGGACGACTGTTTATGTATTTCGCAAAACTGGGAAGATCATGTGGACCAATTAGAAAAAATATTAAAGGTATTTCAAGACGCCAACTTAACAGTAAATTTTGAGAAATCTATGTTCTGCAGGAAAGAAATAGATTATCTAGGTTTTGTTATCACCACAGATGGTATCAAACCGCAAGAGCAAAAAATGATGGAAATTCAAAATTTTCCGCGTCCTAAGACACCAAAACAATTAAAAAGCTTTTTAGGATTAACAAATTTCTACCACCGGTTTTCAAAAAATTACGCACAAACAACAGCTCCATTACAAGGACTACTGAAGAAAGGAACAAAATTTAAATGGACAAATAGTATTAACCAGAGTTTTTTAGCTGTAAAGGAGGAATTTATTGAGGCTGTAACGTTAAAGCACCCAAATATGGAAAAGATGTTTTACTTACAGACAGATGCGTCCGATATTGCGTCAGGAGCACAACTGTACCAACTCGATGACCAGAATAACATTGCTGTAGTAGGATTTACAAGCAGAACATTTAAAGGGGCTGAGAGATTTTATAGCACTGCCGAAAAGGAATTGTATAGTGTAGTATTAGGATTAAGGAAATTTAGGAATTATTTATTAGGGAGAAAAATAACCGTTATAACTGACAATAAGGCGATCACTTTCATTAACCAATGCAAACTACTTAACGCTAGAATGACGAGGTGGATCTTATTAATTCAGGAGTATAACATCCAAATTCGACACTGCAAGGGAAAAGAAAATATTGTTGCAGATACATTGAGCAGATTCCCAGAGGATGGAGAATGTTCACAAGAAAATGGGGAGGACCGACTTGTACAAATCCAATTAGTGTTACAGAAGTTTAATCCAGAAGTGGGCGAACAGTTACAAAATATAGAAGTTTTACAGAAGAAGGATACAAAATTTAGGAATATAGTAGGTAAATTAGAAGAAAATGATCCAAAAATTTTAGAATGTTATAAATTGTTTGAAAAAAAATTATTTCGCAAGGAAAGAGGAATGTGGAAATTAATGATTCCAGAAAAATTCATTGAAGTATTAATTAAGGAAATTCATGAAATTTGCGGACATATAGGAATAAGCAAATGTTACCATAATTTTAAGGAAGATTTCACGGGAGACAAAGTCGCTAAAAAGGTCAGGGATATAATAATTAAATGTTTACGATGTCAAAAGTGTAAACATGACAACAAAGGTAGAAACGCAGAACTTACGCCTATTATACCAAAAGGTAAGGGTGAACTAGTGTGTGTAGACTATTACGGACCATTGCCTCGGTCAGTCTACGGGTCAAGGTACATCTTAGTAGTGATTGACGCATTTTCTAAATACACAAAATTGTATAAGGTAAAAAACACAACAACCGTAACAACATTAAATCAAATCAGGAAATACATTAAAGAAGTCCAATTACCAAAATACATACTTTCGGATAATGGTACACAATTTACATCCAAAAAATGGACAGAAGGGTTACAAGAACTGGGAATTAGACAAAGAACCGTTGCAATACGAAATCCACAAAGCAACTTGGCGGAGAGAGTAATGCGAAATCTAGGTCAACTTTTCAGGATCCTGTTACCTGACAATCACCAAGAATGGGGAAGGCTACTTGAAACTGTGGAAAGTTTCATGAACGAATCATACCATGATACAATTGAGTCAACACCATTAGAAGTACAATTTAATACACGTCCGACACGAATTTGGAAAAAATATTTAATTAATCCAGGCAACACAGAAACAAACGACATTGACCACGGAGAAATATACTTACGAATTAAAAATAAAAGGGAAAAATTCGCTAAGAAGTTCAATGAACTGCATCCACCAACCGAATATCAGATAAATGATTTAGTACTAGTAAGAGCTTGTATTCCGTCAAGCACAATTGAAAAACGATATCACAAGTTCTGTGAACTATATGAAGGACCATACACCGTAATCTCTAAGATAGGAAAAACTACTTATAAGTTAGCTAGTATTAAAAATAATAAAACTCACATCCGAGGTATATTTAATTGTAGATTATTAAAAAGGTTTCATAATTAATTAGAGAGTTAAGTAAACAAAAATAAATGAATTTAACTGTAAAATAAAATGTAAACAAACACATGTCCTACAGTTGAAGAGGGTCAAGGGAACAATGTTAATTGGGGTTTACAAGAAGGGTTTGTTGACGTGGGATTCTAGACAATGCCATTGTTAAAAAAAAAGGTTGACCGCAGTTTAGGTCATAAAGTCATTTAAAGGGACAGTAATTCTAGTGGGTTTTTAAATGAGAGTAAGAGTAGGTCATAAAGTCATTTAAAGGGACAGTAATTCTAATGGGTTTTTAAATGAGAGTAAGAGTAGGTCATAGTCCATGTTACGATATGTATATGTGTATTATTAAAATAAGTTTAGTGTAAAGGTGTATCAAAAGCAAATTTTATCATTAATTATGCAATTAACATAAAATTTCTTGGGACTTATGTAACGTTGAGAAGCCCTAAGTAAAAGCTTTGTCCAATTCAAAATGTTTAAACCTTGTCAGTTAGAAATAAATGTCAAACATAAACGTCACTCCAACACATAATAAATTTTGTTAAAGGATTTCTAAGGAAACAAAACTTCGAAACTACAAAATTATTGAAAGGGCGAGGGCAGCGTGACAAATTAAATAGGAAGAGTTGAGTTATGTAATGTGACAACATGGGAAATTAGAAAGTTTGTGTACGCCCAAGTTAACAAAAGAAAAAGAGACAAAAAACTAGGCAGAGGTACGTTGAACTCAGCTAAGAAACAAGATTTAACGAACTTTGAAAGACGGTTAGAGTTTGAAAAATCAAATCCAACCAACCAAAAAGAAGCGTCATCCAGAAATAAGCGAAGAAGGGGTAAAACGGGAAAACTCTGCGTAAGAATTCAAAAATCAGAAAAAGCAGTGAAGAACGAGCGTCGCAAGGGAGAGGAACTAGGAACAGGGCGAAGTTCGCCAAATCGTCGTAAAGTTGAAGAAAAGTTTTAAGTCATCGAATTATATTAAAATCATCGTAAAGTTAAAGAAGAGTTTTGATTAATTGACCAAGAATTCAAGCAACAGAGTGAGGTAGTTCAAGCTTCGAGATCGTCAAAGTGCCTATAAATTGGATTAAGTTTCTTGTGATATCTGCCATAAGTTCGAGGGATCATCTCACCTGTAAAACTCCAAGAAGACATCATTCCATGCTACTGAACCACGATAAGTTATCTGATTAGTTATTGTAGTTCTTTACTTCAGGTTACCAAAGAAACCACGCCCCACTTTAAATAAAATCTGAGCTAGGCCGAGAGCCATTTAAACTTAAATTTTCAAAGAGCAATCAAAGTAACTTCATTATATAATTGGTAAATTATACCTGGCGCCCAACAAATCAATAAAACAATTGAGATATTAAAATATAAAGACTAAATTAAAATTACAATTAATGATACGATTTTGATGCACCTAATAATAATAATAAAATTGCTATGTTCTAGAATTAAGTATTTCATTGTGTTATAAATGTTTATGTCTAGTTTAAGTTGAATGGATGAGATTTAGTGATAAGATGAATAAATTTGAATACTCATATGTGCATCAATTAATTTGAAGATTTAATTAATTCAACTGTTATATATTGGCACCCAACTTTAGGTGCAAATTGTATTTTAAAGAATAAATAATTTAAATATGATAACGTAGTTGTGTTTTAATCAAAGTAATTAATTAAAAATAACTAATAAAGGTTATAATATATCTACTAACATGTCAACAAAAACACCAATATTGTAATAAAATCTATATACTTGTTGATTTCATAATTTAATATGTAGAACAATGTTACAGCTAGTTAGGTACCTTTATAAATTGAATTACGTTAACAGTTAAAAAAAGTTATCACTTTTTTTGTAAGTTTTCCCAAAAAACACTTTTACGTATCGTATACTTTGGTTCAGAAGATATATTCCTTCAGAAAATTAATCACTACTGTCTGTTTTTATCGAACATAATTTCAGAAACGATTTTACACCAAACTTCAATAGACTTCTTCAACCAGAGTATTTCTGAACTCTTTTGAAGTTAATTTTTAAGTCAAAAAGTTCTGAAAATCATTTAAATATATCAAAATAATGTGTTACCCAATTTAGGCTTTTACAATAAAAAGAAGATGGTCACATACATTAAACGTAAGAAAACAGTCTCATTTTCTAAAGATAGACTTATTACATAGCTTACTACAAAAAAATTTAGTATTTTAGTATTTGACACGATTTTTTCTACGTTTTCTCAACCTGTGTAACTTTTGCATCAATAAACTTAATCTAATATATGAAAAAATAATGTTAACAAAATATGTATGCATTTTAGAAATTATTTTGCTTCTTTAATTGCAGATAAATTATACATAAATACCTTGTTACTGCCGTTGCAATTATTTTTATTACAGATAAAGTACGGTTTGAAAGTGTAATTGAAACAAGCTGCTTTTCATTTTGTTACAACTAAAACTCAGCGAAATTATTAAAATGATATTGCAGTTAGATTGCAGTTTTTACTGAAATGTGACAGTGTCAGTCTTCAACATTCTTAGTCATACAGCACCAACAAATTCTATACATTTAAAGACACAAGCCAATCAATTTTATAGAGCAGCTGGTCTGTCAAAATTTCTTGATGCGATTGTTACACGTTCAATAAGTAATTTGTAAACCTAAAAGATTGGATAAGCATAGGTGTGAGGTGAGATGCGGCTGTCACTTTCCATATATTCTGACTAGATACAGTCGTGAATACATTAAGGCGCTTGATAGATCTCTTCGGCAACAGATTTCCTTTCAAAATGTGTGTATAAGAAAATATTCAACAAGTTAAATTGATTTACTGTTACCTAATGCAAAATAAAACTTTTATTTATGGGATAGACCTAGTAATCGATTTTTGTTTCGTAGAAAATCTCATCTCATAAATATTATTTGTAATATTTGCCAATCTTATTTGTATTGGCAAAACGATTTGACAGTTAAAAGAAAATTTTTCTCTTATATATTCTTTAATTATATGATCAGTGAATATTTAGTGTCCGTATTATTTTATATAAAGTTAAGTTCAGAACACAGAAAACCTCTTTGGGTACGTGTAGCAATGAAAACTAACACAAGGTATATTATGTGTTATCAGGGATGTTTATAGCAGTGGAGAGTGTGGCTACAACAACAGCAGGTAAAGGACTATCTGTGGCTAAAAATATCCTCCGTCATCCTGTAAAGATATCCTGCAAACTTTATGATTTTGTTCATTAATTTTAATTATATTTTCACACATATTCGTCCAAAATATTTAATTATTTTTGCGCCCTTTGTAAAATACGAATAATGAAAATTCTAATTTAGGTTAGGACTACAGAAAAATGCCATTTAATATTTGTAGACTGGCAATCACATTGCGCGATTGTGATTGAATATTTGCTTTATTCGGTCACTAACTGCCTTTCGTGAATGTTATACATGTCTCAAATGCTTTTAACTCAAATATGTAAACAAACATCCACTTTGGTGGTATTGTTAGTAAATTGTTATCGAAGCTTAACGGTGATTTTTCTAGAAAAATGATAAAATATTCAGATATCGATTGCAATGCTATTTATTTTGATATCTATTTAAAGTAAATATGTACGACGATATTTTGCATGTCATATTCTTTGAATTTCAATTATCTTTATTATGTCATATTATGTATTTAGAAACTGCTAAAAACATTGACCCAACTTATTTGGACTTCAGATGCATAATAACTTTTAATTACAAAATACGCATTTATTCGATTCAGTGTTCAGACAAACAAAATTTATCTTTAATTTGATCATGATAAATTGAAATTTGTCCGTATTTTAGTAAACTCCTTACATTCGATTTTGAGTGATCCACTTGTAACGGGATACCGTTTTGACAAACATAGGTTATTTGTGTTAATCTAAACTTGTATTCTAGCTGTCATCGGTCTCTAGTTTGTAGGAAATAACACATGTACTATAAATGTTTCGACCAAATAGGCAACACATTACATTTTGTGACGTAATTAACATTTTGTGAATAGTTCTTAAGAATTCAAATAGCGAATAAGCAGATTTTTGTCCCCAAAAAATGTATACTTTCCGAAGAAATGCAATACAATAATTTCAAATGAAATGTAAGTTATCGTAAGTATTTCTTATTGTCAACTTGGGATTCGTGTATAATTGTAGCCTTAACTCCCATCATTTAGTCAGGTTACCTCAACAACAAATTATTATCAGTGAATTAACAAAAACTCAAATTTACCGTCACAACAATAAATCATACTTTTTTTGTCTAACGATTCTATATTAGTCACAAAATAATGAAACATTTGTTTCTTTTTGTAAACATTTGTAATAATCAAACATTGTTCAAATTGAATAAACCCGTTTAATATAATACTGTGAGGGTGGGAGAACCAAATAAGAGTTGATTAAATAAACCTAATAGAATAGATGAAAGAGAGGGGTCAAATTAAATACTAGATGTGGAAAGGTGTAGATCCTGCAAGGATATCTCTGGATTACCTCACCCTAACACAATCTAAGTAAGCTCCTGAGGTAATATGTCTCGATTTCTTCGGGACATTCCCAGAATTTCAAAAGAATATTTGGTTATTGGGGAAGATCATTTGTCTCGGTTTTGGATTTGACAGAACATTTTTTTTTTAAATTTCGGGTCATGCTGGTATTTTAAAATATACCAATAACAAATTATTAGCAATTGTTATTTAAATGGTAATTATAACGGAAATAAGTATTATTGGTGGAGCCGGGGAATACGAGAGATGTGTGATCATTTCCACTCCTTGAATCCAGTTAATCAGTGTTATTTCTAAAATCCAGTGTAAAATAGATTAACTTAATGTTTAAATAACATCTCCTTCCAATTTGTAAAGTGTTAGTAATTAATAAATTTAATGTTTAATTTTTGAACATCAACAATCGTATTCACTTACCTCTAAGTCTCGTCATGCATCCCCTCCCCCACATCGAATGTCTTTTAAGAGCGTCAAGGTGTTTTTTATGTTTTGAAATATATGGTCACCTTATCCGTAGTGAAATGTAATGAAAGTAATAGAGGAGCATCTGGTGTCTATTGAATGTTTGGCGAGGCATCATTGTTGAACATTTGTTTGTTTGATTCGTGCTGCCACAATTACAGATTATGCCATCGAATCCTGTACATTCAATATTCGTGTACCACACACACTAAAATTCGTATCCAAAGCACAACCATTCTTCCATAAAATGTGTGACAAGTTTAAGGGTTACAAGTGAATTATACCTTCCGTGTAGAACGACTCATTGATAAAGGCCTGCAACAATAAAAAAAATAATAAACTAGAAAACAACCTGTCCCCGTGATTTTGAGAGGTATGAAATAGATTAAAATTGGGCAGTTATGGAAGATTTTGAACGGTTATTGATATATTGGCGTATTGGACTGTGGCATTCTTTCTCTAGTAACATGAAAGAATGTGGTGGTGGGAGATATGTCATAAGCAGAGATATGTCCTTTTGTTTGTTGTATATCTATAATTTACATCACCAGATTATAGCTCATACTACATTATGCTATAATAGCTCAGAATACGACTTTCCGCTCATTGCAAACAGCTGTAATCATGCTATCGAAATAAACACCGTACTACTCTCCTACAGTAATGGTTTTCTAGAGTTATTGTTGAGATTTTTATACGTTAAAAATAAAAGATAAACAAGAACGCGAAGTCAGCTGTCAAGATCTATATATTTTGTCTAGATAAATCTTTATGTTAACAGATTTCCTTTCTGGAAAGTATGTGTGAGAAAATATTTGAAACGTGAAATTTATTCAGTGTTACAGAATAGACAGGAAAACTCTTATTGAATTGTCAAAATAATAGATTATACGAAATGGAATGTCTCAATGAATTCATTAAATCGTATATTACTTGTAATGGAAAAAAAAAAACTCTTTGACTGTTAAGAGGAAGGATACATATTCCTATGCATGTTAGGTAACATTATCCGTTAATATTTCAACGACGGAAAAATACATTAAACTTTTAATATTTTTATACTGCTAACTTTTGAAATTACAAAGCTATTTGAGTACATAAGAGGTCACGTTTTCAAGATTTGTTTTGCAAATAGCTGTTAAGGGTAGTCATGGTAACGATGTAAACATCAGAGCACATCTTTAGAATCATTTGAACCCATCTGAAGTTAATTTAATTATAGTTACAAAACTAATATTTAATTACAGTTGCAAAAATAACTCAGTTGTGCCATGCTCGTAAAACTAGCCTACAAACGATATTATATTATTATTATTTCCTGTTACCTTTCTAAAATTTGGGAAGTTACGTTTATTTGGTAATTATTTTGAACAAAAATAAATACTTTCTCAAATATAATTTGTACAAATAAAGTTATTTGATGAGTCAAAAAATTGGTGTAATGGTTCTTGTGGTTGTATCAGTTGGGGTACCGTGAATAAAAAAAGAAGTTTTTGAATCATGTCTGCCCGTGATCTGTCAATTGTGTATTGCTCTACAGCCCAACTTGTGTACCCACAGAATTTAATCAAATTTGTTATCGGGACATATTTTGACCATATCTCGAGACATGGTGAAATTCAGATAATTTATAACACAACATATGGTTGTGTTGTTTACCTCTAGTCACAATAAACGTATTTGTCGTCAGTTCTCCAGAAATTGCCAGTCCCCAACTATCATGACTCAAACCAATGTGAAAAATTGGAAGTAACAAATTTTACGGTTCTAAAATCATTGACAAAAACAATAATGAAGCACCGCCATTAAAAGTTGATTTAAAACAAATACAATTTATAATGAGGACGTGTTTACGGCAAAAGTCCTCATATATCCTGTTATATATAGTTATTCAAAGATGGTTTCCATG
This sequence comes from Aphrophora alni, assembly GCA_963513935.1. NCBI lineage: Eukaryota > Metazoa > Arthropoda > Insecta > Hemiptera > Aphrophoridae > Aphrophora > Aphrophora alni. Next base: position 25,695,567 of record OY740771.1, read on the forward strand.
GTTTCTTTTCCTTTTTTTACTGACAACTATCGAAAGGATATTTTTGGTGATGATTAATTTTGATTTAGTTTTATTTGGTGTTGGGGGATGGGTGGATAAGAAAGTTTGTTCACAGTGTTTTTCTTTTAACAATTACTTTAATATTTGGTGATTACTGTACAGCTATTATAACTTAGTGTCGTGTTTAAGTATCTCGGAATCAAACGCTCTCTGATATACATGCAAACATTTAAAAACATACTCCCAAGTAATCCAAAAAGAAGATATCCAGGCATCCATTTTTACCCCCATTACAATTCTGTCTCTGTATATAAAAGAGTGAGAAGGAAAAAAAAGATTTAATCTTGTTCCTAATAAAAGATAAATCAAGACGTCAAAAAGTATATTAAAATCGTGTACAGAGTTCGTTCGTTCACAAGTCCCTGATGGATTACCCTGTTTCAATCAAGAAGGAATTATTCTAAGAATGCACCTTTATATTCTCGTGTATTCTACTTTATATTCCGAAGACAATCATTGCTACTCTTTTCCATTTCTGCTTTATCTCTATAATACTACTTTTTTTATCTTTCCAAAGCTTACCTTCTACCATTAACAGTTGCATTATTTACTACAGTGCACTCATCCCCCAACTCTCTTCAACACGTGACGTCATTTTAAACCTTATTGAGTACTTGTAAGCGTAGTTTAATCTTACATAATTTAAAATTCCATATCAATTTTTTACGAAAAAGACTTTTCTAATCTGTTGTTGTTCGGAATAAAACGTCATTTGTGAAATACGTTATTTTTCTTTCGCTACAAATACAACACAAGGAAAATATGAATGTATTGCACTTACCTAAAAACCCCCCTCACTCTTTATTTTTAAATATTTAATCTTCATCTTGGATTTGAGTAATTTTTTAATTATAGATTTATTGATTTCATGACATGTTATGAAACATTCCGTGGCAGAGCCAGTTTTATATGTCTGTTTCTTATCTCCATGTATTTAAAAGAAACGATCTGAAATTTGACTTTTTTAAATACTGTCAATGGTAAATAAATAACTGCTTCACAACTATTTTAAGTTATCAGCTTTTAAGATTTAGCCTAATATTAGTTTTTAATATCTTCAAAGAAAACTTTTATTTAATTATAAAATTCGTAAAATGTTATATTTGTTTAATACTGACAAACATGTATATTAAATGTTGAGCTTGACTTATGAGATAAATTATACAGTATAACAAAGAAACAAAATATTAGCTATATATATATTAGCTATATTGTATTAGCTCTATGTTAAATCTTAAGTAGTTAAATTGATACGTGGCGCGTACTCTCGCCTTAGCAGTGTATAATAATAAGCCACGCCCCCTTCAGTTTGTATAAATATGGGGTTCGGCGCAACGTTAGATTCAGTTATAGTTTGATTGGTGTAGCTCGTGTATCACTGAAGAGGACGACCTTGTCGTTGAAACGCGTCTGATACTTAGGCGCATTTTTTGTGAGAGTTTTGTTCTGTTTGTTTAATACTGACAAACATGCATTAAACGTTACAAGCTATCTGTGACACATGTTACTATATACAACTTTTATGTCCTTGTAATGGTGGAACTGTTTATCAGTGTCAAACCATTTTAAAAATTAACGTTTAATGAAGTAATCTGCTTTGTTTTTAAAATGTTATCAACTTAGATTAATGGTAGTTAGTAATGAATTTGATCTATCTTATCTTTTTAAAAAAATTAAAAACCAATTCTGCCACAGAACTCAATATAAAAAACAAAATCAAATCGTGAGTCACGCGACCATGTTACTTTTAAAAATACTGACTAAAATCCAAAATGGCGGATTACTATTAAAAATTATAATCGTAAAGTATAACAAAATTTATACCGTTTTAAATGTCACTAGTGTAACGTACTTGAAGACATTTTCATGGTCTCATATGAACTAAAATTTATTATGTATTATTCGGTATTGTTTGAGTGTCAAACACATGTGGTGTTCATACTCACACGAATAATAAAGTAATTTGATAACAATCATAAATAAGTAAGCCCTTGATACTTCTAGTGGCTAGTTCTATCATTTGGTTTGGAGTTCCATGGTTCAATCCTCGTTGGTATTTTACACTGTTAGAAATAACTTGTAGCATCGTAATAACAATTAAGGAAACATGGATTACGAAGGGTGAAGTTTTATAGTTATGAGCATAATATGCTGACCACATATTAGAAGACTTTTAAGGTAATGGCTCTAGACGGGTTACAAAAATAACTAAATATTAAAAAAAAAAACTATTTTATATTATGGTAACTTTATATCATAATTTGACTTGCGAAATAGTACAATGAGATTGGAATTTCTGTTCTTACAAATATGGTTGCTTGAAACATAATAATCGAAATTAAATAAAAATAAATAATGTTAGCTCAATATATAATTTTTATAGAATATCTTTATAATAATTCCTTTTTTTCTGTTTTAGGTAAGAAATTTTGGAAAATATTTTAGTACAACAAACTCTGCTGTAAGTATTTGTAATCTTTAATTTTATTACACAATTTTATTTATATGCAAGGTTTTTATACTAACTACCTTAAATATTCATTATGAGACTTTTTGGTTTTTAATTGGGTGCGTTATTGAACAATGAGATGTTAAAATCTTTATATGTTGGTAATCTAATTTAATTAGCCTAGTTAACGTCTCGGCCTAATGCTATTAACCCTGGAATGGTATACTACTACAGAGATACGTTATTGGTATAGTATCGTATTTTTTACGTTTGTAATTGTAAACATTTGTGGTTGCCATGAAAATAAAAAAACAACAATTTGCATAACCAATTATTGTTTAATACTGTTAAAAGTGTTATAAACACATAAATTTGGTTACAATTAATAAATTTTTATTAAAGTAAAAAAATGTTATTTGAATGTGAAACATTTGAAAATAGCTTAAGTTAATTTTTTTTTTATATATATACAAAAATTTAACATAGAGGCAGTAACAAAGGTACTTTACAAAGTATAAATGACATGTATATATATATATATACAAAATAAGACGAGTTTCAACAAAAATCTAATAGTTGCAAAGATTTCCAACAATTTCAAAGTTCCTTTTGTGGGCTCCAAGCAGATTGCTGAATTGCAGCCACAGTATTGGGTTTGCGTTATACTTTGTAATTAAAGTTGAAAAGTTAATTGTAAGTTTGGATACCATCTTAAAAGTAAATTATAAGTGAAGCCCTGACCTATTTAGTTATTGTTATATGCGTACCGGCCGAAATTCAGAAGTTCTCAGCACAGATATGACACACCTCTCCTTGATGCTCCAAACAGAACGCTAAGTCGCCTATATCATTGTCACTGTCAGTTTCGTCTATTATTTTGTCTATTTCTGAAGGTTTAAGTGCCATTGTAAACAAAAACTGTTTGTATAAAGTCTAGAAATTAATATCAGCTTTAAAAAATAATTTATAATAGAAATTTTAAATATAATCACAAAAAAACCCTAAACACAATCAAATAGAAAAAGTTACGATATTGGTATACATTCATAAAAATTACACAAGGGTAGTTCCTGACCGAGTATGTAACTTTCTAAAACCAGTTCCACAGTCTTACTGACCTTGGTGGAGGATGGGGATAGGGTACACAAAGGGCTAATATGTCGGAGCGCAAACAAAACAGTACCAGCCAAAATTAATTTCGCCTTCGTAAAAATCACGATAGAATACCATTCCAGGGTTAAAATTCACTTCTAGTAGGAAAATTTTGAGTAGAATCTATTTACGTTCAGCATTTACTTTTAGTTTGTTTAATTGAGTTTTCATAAATGTAATAACAAAGGACAAGAATATATTTTCAGAGGTTTTAATTTTGAATAATTATAATTCATTAATTTTATTAAACGTCTGAATAACTGGGTTTGGAAAAGAACATCATTTTAAATTAAAATTCAGTAGTATCAGAAGTAGTAAATAATAATATAAAAAAATATTTCCTTAAAGAGTTTTATTTAGAGATAGGCGATGAGGATTTGGTTCTGCGGTCATATCTCAGCTTTAATTGCTTTTTAGTACTGCTACCTCCAAATTAGAGTGGATAGGAAGTAACCATAAAGAACGAAAGGTATTACCTCAGAGATAATTGAAATATAAATTGGGATCATTTACTGTTCCGTTAATACGTTAAACCGCATACAGTAACATGGCGAGACTGCTACCGATCACTCGGCATACCAATCACATAACGTCGTTTACGCTACCCATATTACTTCCATCAGAGAAAGCTTCAGAGAAAACATCCTCTTATCGATCGAAATCTGCATAAAATAGTTGCACATTGTCTAAGTAGCAATAACAGTGTGCCTAGTAAAGTAACAACTATTAAATTTTCACCACCTTAGATTTTTTTTTAAATCGTACTAATTTAAAGACAATGATGATAAACGCAATTGAAAGGATTCTACTTTGTTAAGGCGAAATATTATGCTGTCATCATCGCCTTCTGAAGAGAAAAAGAAGAAAAGTATAAAACAGAGACTCCTATAAGTGGAATACTCTAAAAGCTTTAGAATCGGAGGAGTGAAATGTTGGTCGAGCTTAACCTGATAAGAAAGAAGATTTTTAAAATTATTTTAAGGCGAAATGAACATAAAATAAAGACACCTAGCTCTCAAATACTCTATGAGGGTCAGGTTAGGAAAGGAACAGGAGTTAGTCAAGAGACACCTGATAGGAAAGAGTCAAGTGAGGGATCTAACCCAAGATGTATAACAAAAGGATTAGATGCAACTAGGTTTCTCCTCGGGATTTCCAAGCCCGTATTTACTAATGTGAGTCTCTGGGGATTTTAAGGGACTTACATTTGTATAGGATTATATAACTTTACTCTGTGCATTTAATTATTTTATTTTATTTTGAAAGACATGTATTGAAACCTGGTGATTTCCAAGCCCATATATACTAATGTAAGTCACTGGGAATCTTATGGGATTATATAACTTTGTTCTGTGCATTTAATTTATGTATTTTATTTTGAAAGACATGTATTTAATCTTTGTGATTTCCAAGTACGTATTTACGAAAGTGAGCTCGTGAGGGTCGTATGGGACACACGTTTGTACAGGAGTTTATAACAAAATTATGTGAATTTATTTTATTTGGTAGGTTATATATTAAAACCTCGAAAATTCCCGTATTTACTATAAGTGACCTCCTAATGAGTGTTAGAAAAGATGAATGAAACTTATCTAAGGAAAATCTAGATCCTGCTAAGGTACTTGGTAGTTGCCAGCTACAACCCTACTGACTATAAGTGAGCTCCACTGAGAGAGGAAATTAATATAAGACTAGGGAAAGTTGTAATTCATTGTTTCGAAGGAGGTGGATTTAAATGTTTGACGAAAAAAGTGTTTTAAAAGTATTTATTTGAATAGTTTTAAATAGATTGAATACAGAACATTGTGAAGAAAGTGCATGATGTTATTTGTATACCAATTGAAAAAAAAAAAAAAAAGTTTCCAAATTATAAATCGTCATTTTCCATATAATATATTAGTTAAACACAATTTAACAAATATAATCTATAATGATATTAATAAAATTATCTTTTAACATAATTTTTAATGTTATACGATATGCGTTAAAAATATATTTTACTACTTCCAAACATGTTAGATATAGTTTTTAACAAATTTACACCAAAAAATTTACAAACTCAATTCATTTGCCAAGTTGAATATGTCGTATAGCTTATGTCGAACGTTGTTATATATATATATATATATATATATATATATATATATATATATATATATATGTGTGTGTGTGTGTGTGTATATATATATAAAACATTATCTAAATTTATAAAATAATCAACCAAAAATACTTTTGTAAACAAACATTTAAACGCAAATCTAACTTTGTGTTATGATGATAATTTCTAGTCCAATTTGGTATTTATGTTTTGATTGTTTTGTTAGTGTTTTCATTTCATTTCACAAGTGTCATATCACCCAGTGATTTGTTTGGTTGCCCACGATGTATATTCAATATTCATAGTCAACTATTCTAAACACTGTTCAAATTAATAAACTAAGTGCTCAAAACCTTAAATCACAAATTTATAATTTAATAAATTATTCTTTTGAACATGTTTTGTATGTTCTGAATTTCCTACGGTTTTAATTTCTTATTTATATACACAAAAGGAAATTTCTTGAAGATGGAATAAAGTTAATGTTTAGTTTTCCATTGACAATTCTTCTTTTTAAAGCTTTTAACTTGGAATAAGACATTTTCAGAGGAATTTATGTTTGTAATCAGTGTTGTGATCTATATTCGAAACAGGTGGACCGATTTTGATAAAACAGCAGTATCTTAATAATTAAAAATTGAGAGTATTAGCCTCAAATTTGTATTTCTGATTTTGAATCGAATTATGCTCAAATGTAACTCTTACGTCCCTAAATATAGCATTTTTGTCACCATGCAAAATTGCCACATCGGGCGTTATTTTCAATTTTCTTGTTAAATGTAATTAACTGGGGCTTGGCAAATTAGTTTAGATCGTAAATTTTTATACCACTATTTTGAAATCATTATATTCATTTTAATAATCTGACCTGCGTTATTTGTATGTTTAAATAGCCAAAGCCTCAGCTATATTTGATTAAAGTTTAACTTGATTGTAAAGTTACAAACAGTTTTTTAAATAATATTTAGATAAATTCAATTATAATAATAATATTTGAGCCGGGGGGGGATTTGGAATTATATAATATATATATCGGTGAACGCATAGGTATTGTATATCAACCCTAATTTATTGTTTATTAATAGTTATTTATAATATAATCAATTAATTGCTAACTGGGTTAACAAAATATCCCACTTTGTTTGTGAAAATAAATGAGGTTAAAATGATCGGTCGATATTGACAGTTGTTATATTAAGTTACCAGATTACCTACCCACTAATCATGCAACGACCTACTTGCTTGTATGCATATTTTATTTTATTTTGTTTAAATGCGTCTGCTAATTAATGTTGATTTTATTTAAACTCTAAATTATTTAAAATAATGGTCATAATATGAAATATTTCCATTTAGTTACTGATAGAAATTCAAATTTCCAACATTTGCATATAATCCAATGAAGGGGAAATTAATCTTCCTAATATTCAACCGTCACCAAATTGAAATATTGCAAATGAGCTGTGAAAAAAAAATCGAGGAAAAAATTAAGATAGATTCATCTTTTGATTTTTTTTCCTTCAGCTTTCTCAGCTTCTTTTTCTCTTCAAATGCAGTTCTAAAAGTAGGAAAGATAAATATGGACTGTCACTTTGTCAACGGGTATGGTCGGGAGTTCCGGTTACTTTTTGTGACAAAACAATAACTCATGCACGTCGGGATCATCTGCTACCGAGTCGCTCAACTTTAGGGGGTACGGGAAAAGCAAAAATATGCTTCTTAAATACAACTTGGAGTTACTGTCTAGATTTTGACCTTTCAGGTTTTGTTTTTGAAATATATGATACTTCTGTTTCTCACATATATTATACTGTATATACTGTAACATTATGTATAGAGTGATAAAAGCCATATGTTTTAACATATTGTGGGTAAACTGTTTGAATTATATAGGCGCTGAAATTTTTACTTCAAAATTTGCATATAAAGAATTTAGAAATGTCATTAATGTCTATTAAAAGTGTCATTAAAGTATTTAAAGAAATTTCTTAAATATTTTAATAAACAGATTGATTTTTTAATTAATTGTATTTCGGAAATATTCTTCATTAGATTCAAAATTAATTTGAAACCAAAATCATAAATATCTACTTTTACATATTTAATTATTAAAATATAAATTCTTATATAAACTATAATACCCATTAATTTCTATTCCAATTACAATAGGCCTACATTTTCCCCCAGTCGTTACCGCCTAACTAATACTTTGCAAGCTGTTATACATTCTCTCAGATCTCGACATTTCAAGTAAGCGTACGACTTTCAACAGACTTCGGTATTTAGGCGAAGCTAGCTTAAAACTGTTAAATATATTTTAAGTGTAAAATATTCGTGTAACAATGTAAATGGAATTTAGAAGCAGGTTGGTTGGTTCTAACACGTAGCGAGCTAATGTTCACAGCCCTTGCAGGCGGCCATAATTTCAAGCTCACCTCCTTCTGTAATTTAAAATAATGCTTAAAATTGCACGTAGGCAAGTTATGTGTAACGCCAGAAGAAAGAGAAAAAAAAGCTAGTGTGAGGGAAGAGTTGTTCTACATTTATCTCTGATACAATTTTATCCAAGTACTTCTGTAAATGAAATGTTGTTTTGTTCTCATAGTAGTTACTTATACTCCCACAATGAATGTATTTTGAACTTTCATACTTTATTTATGGAGTAGTTTATTATTTGGAATAATTATTTGTCAATTTCTAATAACTAATTTATGTTTTTATGTTTAATAGAACTTCTACCTACAGTATTTCGATTTCCCTTATAGAAAATTGGACACCAGAATAGTTCCCTGAACCTACCAATTGGAGTAATTTATCACCAGTATTTTTCTTATTATGTATATAAATGTGTATGTGTTTAGTCAACGCCCAAGAGGTTGTAATTATAGTCTGATTTTTTATTTTTTTAGATATATAATCTCTGCTTAGCAAATTATTGGACAAGTTAATTAACGACAGTTTGAAAATCAAAAATGGCGGCTATTTTTTAAATAACATCACTTTTCGTACAATCATAATTTACAGTTCGTTTTTTGCACAATTTTGATCTGCATCCGCAATGATAAAAATTAGAATACTTATTTTAAATTTAAAAAAAAAGTAAAAATATAATCTTAAAATTTACTATATAATAGCGATTAATTAACTAGTAAAATTTAGTTTAATATGATAAGAAAAAAGATGGAATATCGCTGCACCTTTTTTGACTCCACATAAAATAAATTTAATACAAATAGGTAAAATATAAATAAAGAGACCTCCACCCTGTGTATTATATTTTAATACGTTTTGGCCTTTTTATTGAGGTTCAAATCATATCCCGCTTTTTAAAGAGGGTAAAAATTAAGGACCACTTTATTTTCTTTAATGAAACCTCTATCTTAGATCGTATCATTTTAAAAGGTATATTTACAATCAAATAATGACACCAAGAAATTGTCGCCAAGACACTCGTATACAAAATCATGGATAGCTGTCATGTTTGACACTATCTGAAGAATTAGGTTTTCTCAAGATGACGGACACGAAGACAGGTCGCCATGAAAAGTTCAATAAAGTCTCCCAACTTTAATCTACTTGAATATTTCTTTAGGATTACATGAAAAACCTTGCGTTCCACACGAAGACATCTGATCTACAAGAGTATATTTTACATATTTAAAATGTCCATAGAATCTATTTCGAATACTATCTCAAATTTTTACAACGGTTAGCACATTACCAAACCACCAATTTAAGTCAACAATTCCAGCACTTGTTACATTGAAACAGATCAGATAGCAGATTTCCCTAATTTAATAAATACACAAATTTTTACATTTGAGTGGTAATCTGTGCCTATTTTTGGTTTAGGCGCGTATTAGAAGCTTTTATTAGGTGTCACTTTTTTTCTTTTAAATAGACCTTTCAAATGATATGTGTGTATATATATATAGCTTAGAAACAGGGCAAGATTTTTGGTTTCCATTCAAATTTACAAAAGTATATAATAGATTTGTATGTCTCCCGTTGATATCTAGAGCCGTTGTGTCAGGACTTATTTTACACTCTGTATAAATACTGTAAGTACAATAGAAGAACTCCAAAACAGCTCACGATGTAGTTCAACACCGTAATGTTTTGAGCGTACTCGGGGATTAAATTAAGAACGTCTCGCATACGACAAGCAATATTGCTAATCACAAGACCAATTTGTGTCGCCAGTGTTGTTCTTAAAAATCCAATTATCTTTACTATCAGAGTTTCTTTTTGCCTCTTGAACGTACCTAGGAACCTTCAACATTACAGCTTCCCTTTTATAGTTTGAACCTCTGATATTATAAACAAATTTTCGCTCTGTACCATCCCCACTAGGATCAACTAGTCTAAATTGAGGTCGTATGTTTCCAGATTTATTTTTGACCTTCGTATTTTCCCACTTCCAACTGTCATACATATTCATTTCCATAAAATGTGTATCCTCCTCGAATTTAACGTATTGGCCTGATCTTTCAATTTATTTACTTTATTTTCATATTGACCTTGATATCCCGTAAAATTTGTAATTGTTTATATACAGAAAAGAAAATATTTACGAAAATGGGTTTAGTTTCGCAAACACACTGTGTATAATTTATAACCTTCCATCTAATTATTTTATAAATATATTCCCTAAAGGAACCAAGGGATGGTATTCAAGTTACCCGAATGGTTACTAAATTGGACTCACATAATTAATGGTTATTATTGTTGTTAAATGATGCTCTTCTGGGCCTCACACCCTCCGCTTATTTGACAAAAGCGGTAGGCCTATCCCACACAGTCACACGTTGGATAGTACTCTCATGGCCGCCACGTGCTAGACAAAGCTCTTCAATTGTTACCCTTAATATAACAAAAGGTCACTCCACCCTTTATAAATGACACCCTTAACACAATCCTAGCGAGCGCATACCTTTAACGGTTAACGGAAACCGACCAAAAGATAATCAAATTTCGGTGCGTGGCGTTGTCCCTCGAGTAATTTACTGCGGGAACTCTGGATATTATACTTCATGTTTGATTTATTAAATTAATAGAAGGGGGAATGTTTCATTCTGGTGGCGATGAACTTTGTTAGAGGGAAATGTCAACTTGATAGCTAAGGGAATCTCTGAGGAGGAAACTATATTCCTGAGTGGAAATTAAAGTTATGCAGTAACGTAATGTCGTCACGTATTCTAATTGATTACAAACTTTGTATTACTTGATTGAATTTAACGTGTGTCCGAGACACTATATGTCTTGTAAATATTTCTTACTGGTGTTAGGTTACTCTAACATAATATTTAATTTTTGAGGAGTAGTGTTAAATTTGGAGAATTATTTTTAATTAATTACATCGAAAGTATCAGATAATAGCTTGACGAAACCCAAATATTTTGTGTGCATTGATTTTATGTTACATATTTTACTTATACAAAATGTACACTATTATAAAATTCTATTTATACGTACCTAACGTAATCTCTGTTAAGCTATGTTAAGTTAGGTAACGTTAGATCAGTGTAGGTTGGTTAGGTTAGGTTAGCTTCATTTTATTTACGCATACAAACTAATATTTTTACTACAGATATATTGGCCGTATATATGAGTCTCTATCATCATTCCTTGATTTTCAAAATCAAAATCTATTAATGGTGTTGTTAAATCACAATATAATATTTAGATTTTATTACAATTGGTTTTAACGATATTGATGAAATTCTACTAAATTGTAGCTTATTAGAACCCCCTCTTCAAACAAAGGTAGGCAAAAACATTTCGGGCTTTTGGGACTACTAAAAAATTGTAAATATTAACACCCTTTGAATGTTACGTCATTTTAAATTTATGTTGCCTCAATGTATCTTGTCAGCCGATAGAAATGTTAAATATTGGTATGTACCCCAATTTTTATGTCAGATATATAAAGGCTTAATTACAAAAGTGATAGCTAAATTTGAAAACTGTTACGATGAATGCATACTTTTGTAGAAAAATACTTTTATAATTCGAAGAACAATTTAAATAAAGATTTAGGGTAAGGGTCGTCGAATGATAGTAAATACGACATTAGAAAGCTCATTTAAAGGATTAAAAAGTTCGTAGATCTGTTTTATTGTAGTTAAACCTATTAAACATGGCGACATATTATATGAAACTAACACTACTATAATTGCTTATCACTATGTGAAATTCCTTATCACTGACTAGTCGATTTCACGACATAGTTTTGTAAAAATCTAATCCCATTAAAAAAAAAAAAAGAAAAGAAATTGTCCCGATAAACAGCATCCCCTACTAGAATTTGCTAAAAATGTGAAAATTACAATTTTTTATAAATGCTCTCCAATTTAACTGCCTCTTCTGCAATGAAACTCCTAGCATAATTTAAAATAAGGGTAAACCGTTTCCGGTTTGGGTGTTTTTTTTCTCTACTCGTTGTTTCTCATAAACGTTGTATCTTTCAGTAAAAGGTGTAGAGGATACCGAATTCAAACTTGTTAGGTACTTCCTAAATACCAGTATAAAAAGATTGCTTTTAATTTCTCTTTGATATCTAATGAATGTATTCGTTCAAAATTTAAAGGGCAGAAGGAATGAATGACTTTTGGTACACCAGTTATATAACTTCAAACGAAGTTTAGTGAGTCACCAAAGTTATTCCCTTTAACTTTAGTAAACCTTCAGGATGTTTTCAATCTTGTTATTGTTTTATTTACCAACACTTTGCTGTTCCTGGGGTCACTTTGCTTAGTCTATACTGTTGGTACCATTTTATAGCCTTGTAAAGTGACTTTCTTGTAATTTATACGTAAGAACAATTAAATGGATGGCAGCTACTATTATTCTCTGACTTAGTGGTACTTAAAGAGAGAAACGGTTTCTCTACTGCACTAACGTCCAGTTGTTTTTTTATCGTTTATAAAAAATAGAAATTATGTTTATCGAAGACTTACATTTTAAATATTTAAACATTTGGTAGAGATTTTTAATGTTTAAATAGCTGGTGATGGGTGATTTGTGTCACTTCAAGCACATTGCAACATCCGAATCATTAAATGCCCATCTGTCCTCTCCATTATAATATGTTTAAGAGGTCACACTTTAGTTCTATTTTGTTCAAATTTATTATATTGGATAGTTTTTTTTTATAAATCATTGCACAAGTTCATTAAAAACAAAAACAAATCTGTCTAAAAATTTTAAATTTGCATTGAAATTTAAAATTTATAAAAATCCGACAATGTTTCTTGTTTATTTTGTACAGTTATAAGTTAATTTTCGGCAGATTTCATAAAAATATTCCAAAACTTACCAAAAGGTTCTGGTAAAATAGTTCTAGTTATTTTGAATAGTAGCTATTTGAAAAAAGTTCGCAAATTTCAAAATGGTGGCACGTTTAGTTATTTTGTACACAAAAAACGAAACTAGCCTGCACTAAAAATGTCAGTTTGTAATCTAAAAGTGAAAATAGACCATTGATGACGTCTGTAAATATAAATTAATTTATTTACATAGGGCCTAAACTTGTTTTGCGTGTGCTATAAACACGTTTTCAGCGTAAATTGTATGTGATTAAAATAATTGAACTTTCAATATCAGCAGTCAAGTTTTATGTTTTATTTTTTTCTTTTTCTAAACAGTACTTGTGTTTTTTTTTTTTTTTTAGCTCGTAATATATCCCACAAATTTGTATTATTAATCTTCACATTTCACTAAAACATGAACTAAACAGCTGATTGGTGGTAATTACGTCTTTATAACAGTTCCATCTTCGATTTTTGTGTTTTTACCAATAACATACGCACCGATATTTTTGGGGTGCTACCAAAACATTTTGTTTCGGTCCATAAAGTCAAAATATGATGAAAGTTTCAGGTAACAGTAATTTCTTTTATATTAACTATTTCTAACTTTTAAGTTATTGAAACATTGAGAGGATGAGGGGGGGGGAGCGTTTGGGTTGTAAATAACTACTCATTACAGCTGACAGTCCTCAATAAAAAACTCTTTTGACTGTGGACCCCTCAAAACGGATATATCCGCAAAAAAAACTAGACATATATTTTTACCTATTACATAACTCTCTCTATAATGCGAAGGCTATGTTAGAAGGTAACAAATTACTACCTACAATTTTAATTTGATTTTGCATAGGCCTAAGTTTACATTATTGTTTCTCAAAATTTGTATGACACTCAATGATTAATTGTATTTATTTTAATCTGTCAACATCTGATAAAATTGTAATCAGACTACCATCCATTACAACCTAACAAAGAAAACTAATTTTCCTTTATAACAATTATAGACATTAAATGAATATCCCCCGCTGCAGGAATAAATGGATCCGGACATTGGTTTTAGCTCTCTGAACACAAAGATCCAAATTAACAACGACATAACCCCTTCCCCGGTTACTAATCTTCTTTTATACACCGTACATTAAGTATCTTATCTACACTAAGCCATTATTACAAAAGGGTTATACATTGTTCAGTACTAACCTTAATACGTGATTACTTTTTTATCACAATTTTTTTAAATTAAAAAATAAAAACCGGGTGAGACACCAACAATAAATCCTATTAGAGATTAGTAATGATACTAAAAACTGCACAAACTTTTTCACATACACAAGAAATGAAGTTGCTAAAATATTACACATATATATATTTCTCCTCCCTAAACCAAATTAATCATCACCAAAATATTCAGTTCAGTAGGCGATCTTGGGAAAAAAAATTAAATAAGATAATCAAGACATATTCCGCATGATTAGCAATGGATTAAAAACGAGCTGTACTGATGGCGAGTAAGGTTCATTTGCCAATAATTCCTGAACCATAATATTTTATACTTCATATTTTACACACCTGTTGGATCCTTAATCGGTAGAACATGGAGACTTTATAACATGGCCGATGTTTTGTTCTTTTATCTATAATTCATGAAATGGTATGTTTGGAAAATGTTGACCAAACTGACGCTTTATTTCTGCTCTTAAAGGCTAAAAATGGGTATATTTTTTTATATTATCGAAGGAAAATAGGCTAATATATGCCCACATACAATATTTCATTAAAATCGGTCCACGTTTGGTCTGTATGAAACTGTAGATACAAACCAGATATATTAAACACATAAACAATCGGTAAACAGATATTATATTTCAAAAACCATTATTTTGGACTCTGCTGATATTAAAAAGGATTTATATGCAAAGAGTTATGTTGGCAGATCGATTTTTGACTAGTGAGATCAGTTTTTCTAGGCGTACATATGAGAAAGAAAAAACTGACGAAAAAATATTCCAATTCAATATCTTTCTATTGATTTGAAATGAAAGTATACTATGGCTATAAGGGATGCAGGGATTCCGCGAATCACAAAACAGGAAACAAAACTGAGACTGTGATAAATCCTTATGTTTATTACACGCCTATGTTTACGTTTACTTGAATCTTCAAAAGGTTACATCTAAACTCATCCACATTATAAAATACTAAAAATTGGTTTGTTTCGTTCCAGGAAATTTTTGTATAATATATATCGGCCTTAACTGATGTTATATAAATGTATTTTTTAATAATATGAAAAATACCAAATTATCAGTTAATCACTCGCTGTCAATTTTTAGTACTTAATAAAATTACATACTAACTTAATGTCTATTATATTACGCAATGGTTTCATAGACCATATTACAAAAATGTATAATGAAAAAAATTTCGACTTTTCACATCCGATCATCAAGTATATCGTCAATATGGTATGTTCACTCTTTTATCGACTACCCCTAAAGAATTTGTTTTGAGTTTTCAACCGTTTCGTATGTATCCGTGGCGTTTACAATTTTTATCAACATGTTTACAAAGTGTATCTCATTACAGTTGATGTTTACAATGGTTTTATTTGAGTATAATACTTTGAGTTTTTCCTTCTGGTACGTCAGACACTAATAATTTCAATCAAAGTTTATTTAAAAAAGAGAAAATAGTTCTTAGGTAATTGAAAATGCTTATGTTTCTTAACGAACATTTTTGCTAGTTTTGTCATAAACTTTATAATTCTCTTATTATTAACTTTTTATACGTAAACTTGGTAATCATTAAACATAGTTAATATTTTACAAATAAATTTCGATTAAAATTAAAATTATTTTCAATAGTTCTGTAGCATATTTCAGGACCGGAATATCATAAAATTTACCATTTTAAATTTACAAAGAGGTTATAATAGTAGATAGAAATGGATAATCAGCAAATACATATATTTATTATCGTAAAAGATATTAAATATATACATATTTATAAACTGTATATTTTATATACATTTTATATATACGTATAAAATTTCTAACTTTTGTTTTTTCTAGATAAGATTTTATTATTATTATTATTTTTTTTTTTAGTGAAACCCCATGGGATTAAACTACAAATAATTTGATTATTTTTTGTTTTATTATAAATATACTAGGATACTTAGGCGTCTGATACTTAGGCGTATTTTTTATGAGAATTGTCTAAGTGTGTTTGTTATACAATATACTAGGAGACAAAATTTATTTGAAAATTCTATTTCAGACATATATTTTACAAACACAATATTTTTTACTATTATTTATCTTGGAATTTTAGAGTTTTTTTCTTTTTGAAATTTATACTATCCAAAGTTATCACCAAATACTGCATGAATGTTAATTTACACTTTCAATTGATAATAATTCGAAATGATTAAGGATTAAAAACCTCAATAATAAAACCTTACGATTTTAATTTCTTTAAATTGATTTTAGATTTATTCAATTTCGTTGTAAAACATTCTCCTTGAAGGACAATTCACGTACAATGCTAATAAATACTAGTGGTTGAAACTATTACCTCTGCAGGACGCTTTTTGTAAACTGAACACATGTTCTAGTTTTCTTGATTGTATTTAAATATACAATATTACTTTTCAAGAATAACAACTGAAGCGGAAATAAAACTAGATTCCAATCAAAGGAAGAATACAGCGAGAAATTCACTTCGTCTCAACCCTTGTGCGTATTTACTCGACTTCCCCTGAGGACATTTCCGAGTCTGGATCCACTTTCTTCGTGAAATAATCCCAATGGGAAATTCCGTGTTCTTTATTCCGTAAAACAAATGTGTATCAACTAAACGTCTTATTTTCATTCTCAACAAATTAGTTAAACATTATTTGGAAATTTGGGGTTACGTTTACAGACTTAGGTACAAGAAACGCTTTACTAAATTGACTCATTTTCAAAATGACTTTGTAAAAGTAGGGTTGTGCAAAGTTTTGAATCCTTAGTTAAAATCTGTGAAATTGGTCCCAAGTGACAGATTTAGAAAAGCCCACTCGCCTCTACGATTCCCCCAATTTCGTTGTCATTTTGTTTTATTCTTTCATTGTTTGCATTTTATTCGATATAGTGGGCTTATCGCCTTAGGCTTATGTTGTAGGATGTACAATTGGGAATATATTTTTGGCGAGAGGGAATATAACCACTATTTCGACAAGTTTACAAATATTTTAAATTTTATTGTATTCTGTTATTTAAAAAAAAATTTGAAATGTTTACAAGTTAGTGAATCTTTCTTGGATTTATTAGTAACTTTAGTTTTAAATATGATACAAATATAGGTTTTCTCGAGATCATTTTACTTCTGAGAATAGATAAAAACCAGCTTATATATTTTTCCTAGATATTAATTTTCCGTTAATATTTTATAGAAAGCATTTACATCTTTTTGAATGTATGTAAATATATATTTTTATATTTAATAAAATGTATAACTCTTAATGGGGGGGGGGGGTCACTTTAAAACGTTACCCATAATAAGGTTTATTTATTCTTGAATCTTTTAGACTTCGAAAGTTGAAAAGAACTATCTAAGAAAGTTGATATATATATATATATATATATATATATATATATATATATATATATATATATATATATACTATCAGAGAACCTGTCCTTCGTACGGGGTTAACGTATAGATAATTGAGTGTTAAAGGAGTTTTCAAGGCCAGTGGGGCGTTGC
This sequence comes from Aphrophora alni, assembly GCA_963513935.1. Classification (NCBI taxonomy): domain Eukaryota; kingdom Metazoa; phylum Arthropoda; class Insecta; order Hemiptera; family Aphrophoridae; genus Aphrophora; species Aphrophora alni. The sequence goes on from OY740771.1 coordinate 25,713,385, forward strand.
AAAGATGTAATTTCTAAATAAAAAAAGACCTATGTGTTAACCAGGGACCCTAAGAATGTCGATGTACAGTTTCAGCTCAATGGGTCCAGTAGTTTTTACGTGATTGAGTAAATTTCAGCCGCCATTTTGGCTTTTAGTGATTTTTTAAATCTTGTATTTAGAGCCGATTTTTAGCTAAAAACATTAACCTTTTGCGTATTTTGTATACCATAAGCATCAAACTTTTGAAAAGAAGGAATTTAAGAAGCCTCAGCTCGTTTTACCTTTGTAGTTTAGTGAAAAAATAAATTTCGGATTTTTTTAAATATGCTTAAACGCAATGGTTTTTAAAAAAAGATTTCTTAGTAAGCACCAATTACCTATGTGGAAGCTATATTCCAAGTTTCATTGCAATCCGTTCAGTAGTTTTTGAGAAATAGTGAAGAATGAGTGAGTGAGTCAGTGGTATTTGGCTTATATATATATATATATATATATATGTGTGTGTGTGTGTGTGTATGTGTGTGTGTGTGTGTGTGTGTGTGTGTGTGTGTGTGTGTGTGTGTGTGTGTGTGTGTGTGTGTGTGTGTGTGTGTGTGTGTGTGTGTGTGTGTGTGTGTGTGTGCGTGCGTGCGTGCGTGCGTGCGTGCGTGCGTGCGTGCGTGTGTGTGACAATACGTTTCCCTGTGATACATTTCAAAAACACATGATATTATTTTATCATAACTTTGTCAGTATTAATTGATACTGAAATTGCTAGATAAGCTAGCTGAACTGGGGAATGGGAGGTTTGTTTATTTTAACCTTATTTACTTAGGATCTTAGCAACGAAAGTATTTTAAACGATTCATTATCAGGAACAGTTTGTAACAAAGAACTTCCATTACGTTTAAACTGATATTTTGGAGCTTTAAGTTTTGCAATTAGAAGGACTAGCGGGTTGTATTCATGGCATGCTCGAGCCACATTGTGTCCATAACAGAACGTCTATTTAATAAAGTTCACGCAGAGCACAACGGAATGTAACATTATATTTTATCATCTAAAGCATTTCACACTGTTGAATGTTAGTAATGACGTGAATGAAACATAAATTGAGCTTCATCATTTTTATTGTAATTTACTCATTGTGTAGCTTCATTATTAATACATTGTTAGAGTTTTCATTATAATAAATAAATTTGTTTTTATATTATAGGATTTTCAATTTACATTGCTAATATAATGTATTTTAAATAAAATAAACAGTATTCCAGGTATCTAAAATGTTCCTCTTGATTTCCAGATTTTAAAAGAAAGGATGTCTTTATAGAACAAAAGTTGCTAAGTTTGGGGTTTTTTTATTGGGGTGTAGTTCAACAATTGAAAATGGTACTATAAAATAATACATAACTTTAAATTGTTGTTCAAGACTTTCCTACTAATTGTAACTTCCTTGTGAAGCAAGAGTGCTAAGCACTAGTACAGTCGAGGAATACAATAAAACATATTGTCTTAAAATTTCATTTGAGTTCCTCCACTTCAAGTAACTTTTTTACTATAAGTTAAGAGCCCCAGGGGTATGTTGTTAGATATTTTCAAATAATTTCCAAAGATTTATCTGTCTCTTTAATAATCAAATTCCTCTTAACCTACATTTAATAGATGATGCAAATACATTGCACAAACTTTCTCACTCAGCCATCTCCAAAACCAAAAAATATTCGTCAAAAAATCGTCAGTTTGGTAATTATCAGTGAAAAACTGACAATGTTTCCTTTGTCCTAAGTTTCCCAAACAAAATTTTGTGTTTATTCATTTCATTAAAAATTAAAGAAAGAGGTGGGGGACTTCATCACACTTACTGTAATAATTATAATTTTGTCAATATATTATTGATATTTATTTGTATTTGTAATAAAGTATAGAGTGAGAGTTTGCAATAATTAGAAGGGGAGATAGGATGTAAGGAATAGAGAGGGTTAAAAACCGAAATTCAATGGTTAAAATAGAATCCGATAGAAGAGACATATATAGTGTGATCAAGATTGAGACACAGTTTAGGCCCTACCACTTACAAAAATATAATATTTTCAAAATTCGATTTACTTCCTTAAAGTTCTTATATACATCTTAAATTTTCTAGTTCGTAATGTTTATTCAGTGTATACCTGTACCAGTTATTAAATGTTAGAAATCAGTTCCAATTCAACATTATAACACTATTTTTCAAACAATTAGCTAATTCCGGATTGTTAATTGAGATTCACAAATATCTTACAGCATATTTACATAACTCACATAACTTATTCATCCTTATTACAATCGCCCTACATAAAATAAATAAGTTAATTATTCTCCATACATTAGTAGTTGGTGTAATGAAAAGAATGATCGATCTCATTTAATGTTCACAGTTTAGAAAGCACGGCATTTGGTAATAAAAGCTATCATCCTGGCAGCCTAATCTGTTTTGCAATTAGTTGCAAGCATTTAATGGGCCAACATTAGGCTTTTCTAGACATTAAACTTTCAAAATAATTATATTTTATTACAGATAACTTTTACGTGGTTTTAATGAGAGCTTGGGAAATTCGTCTTAAACAATTAATTTGGAATAAAGTTGGTAATTGTAGATAAAAACGTTATAGATGTTGAAAGATATTTATTAGTGTTTTATAATAATGAAATTCAAGTCAACGACTATTGTTTAATTATTACACTAGTTTAGTTTTTGTTAATAGAAGATGATTATCACAATATGATATCAATCAAAAGCGATATTGTATTATAGTTGAGTACTTTTGACCCTAATTTGCAATTGTTAACTTCTATGTAATTAGAATTTTGTGTAGTGAAATAGTAAACGTATCGTCAATATAGCGTCTAATATCACTAGTGGCGTTTTTTTTTATTACTCATATATTAGTACTATAAAGAATGTTTTGTGATAGGTCTAAAAACCGGAGTTGAATTATCGCTTAAACCCTTCGTTTCGAGGTATTGCGAGTTAAACGTTTTAAACTGTTTAATGAGATAAATTAAAACAATTTTAAGTAAACTGTCGATTTATGTTTAAAAAAAATACACATACAAAACTAAAAACATTGTTATCTTACCATATTTACGTTATAAATAACATTAAACATACACATTTGTATAAATTACAATTTAATTTTTAATTATTTTTAGGACAAATAATATTGTTATTCCTGGCTTCATCGATTTTTATTTTTGGTTCTAAGTGTGTTTTAGTTTCTTATTTCAATTATAAGTCATGTAATTTTCATCATAGAGTCACAAATTGGAGCTGAAAAAAAAATCAATTGTCTAATATTTGTATAGAATATTTGATTCAAGGTACGGTTCTCAAGTTATTAAAATTAACGTTCTTAAAAATTGTTTGTAATCGGGTAAACACCGATTTGTCAACACTTTCATCTTACCCTTAATAAAGCAGCTCTTCGGAAAACTCAGAGTTGTCGGTTTCTTAAAAATTTCAAAATTCCCAGAGTTGTTTTAGAATTTTTTCTTCTTTTTACAGAAATTTAAAGCTATTTTAACTATTTAAACTATATTTATTAATTTATGTTGGATAAACTAATGTTACAAACCTCACTGTTATTAAAATTTTATTTCTCGAGTATAAGGGAAACAACAAAACGAACCCCACGGCGATTAGAATAATTCTCTCTCACTTAAAAATTATCACAAATAATTCAGCCATAACTCTTCCCACATCAAAATTAGTTCCATATTAAAATAGCCTCGATTTCTAAGGACGCGTCCAAGGTTTATTTCTTTTTATCCGACGAACCTTCTTTATTAAAGATTTTTTAGGCTATATTTTAGGAAAATTTTAAAGCACCTGTTAAGGTAATCAAAATATGTTTATATATGAAAATCCATTTATTTTTTGACTAGTTTTAGACGACAGCTCGATTCCTAGACAGAAAACAAACACCATGGTAAAAATTAAGATTCCAAATGATTGGATTTTTTATTCAATTATTTTTTATTATTATAGGAAGGGGATTCATGATCGCATTGGATATATACTCTGGTTTAAATAAATATTGAGTTTGACTTATAATATGTTAGATACTATTATATTTCAAAGGCGCACAACGCGTCTACAGTTATAGTTTATTTACTGTATCACTGAGGATGGCGAGTTTGTCGTTGAAACGCGTTAGATTAAGTAAACGTAATTTTTGTGAGATCTTGTGTTGGAGTTTTCCTCTACTTAGAAAAAGTGTGCTTGAGTTGATTATAAATGCTTAAAAAATAAATATCACATTATTGAATTGAAAACCGAAGATCGACGGGGAAAAAAAAACATAAACTTATTTCCTGTCGGTCTGTGAAGGTTTTCACAGAATGACTAGCTCTGTCGCGTTTCCAAATGAAAGTATACATGTAGTCAATTAAATAGATTGAGTCTGCCCGATGTCTCTTTCATCTTAGCCATCGTGTTTAATTCATTATCGTCATCATTTCAATTGCTTTTAAAACCCCTTCTGGCCCCTTCCAACCCTTTGCTCTTTAATAATCAATCGCTAAGCTTCTGTCTAAGGGCGATGACAACTCTGAAACTTGTCGTAACATAATGTTTTACGGAAATACCTATACCGCGATGGCCATGTAATTTTGTTTGGTCACAATCAGTTTTTACTTTTTCATACATTATATGTAGGCCTATGTTTCACGATATAGAAAGAATTGTAATTGATAAAAAAATAATTTTGAGATTTTAAATTGAAAAATCTGTTGTGAGCCTTGCGTTGAAAAAAAAGTGGTTTTGCTAAGGTTTGAAGTAGGTGCCGTGAGTTGCAGATAAATCACGAGATACGTTTTTTATAGAATTCAGTTGTGAAAATAGTTTTACAGTAAATCGAGAGGATATTTTCCTCCTTAAATTTTTTTGAGTAACTCGAAATACAACGTTATCAAACTACGTTAATTGTTTTTTTTTTTTTTTTTTTAATCAAATAAGATTAGAAGGTTAGTAATAAAGTCTTTTTCTTCTTGAATAGAAGGCAACGAATAGTTTGTTACTCTAAATATATTTTTTCAGTAAAAGGGAAAGGTAATGAATAATTGTTTTGTTTTAAATATTTTTTTAGGTAACTCATATTTAATTTTTAGGTACCTACAATCAAAAAATCAAAAAAATCCGAAAATAACCAAATGTAGAAACATAGTATTAAATTGACTTTTTTTTTTTTTTAATCAAAGACCATTTACAATTTTGTACTTGGACGAGAAAGTAGGTGTAGTAATTTGAAGAGTTTATTTCAAATGTGTAGATCCAAATAAGGTCCATTCAAAATTGATAAAATATTGCAGTAACCTTAATTTAATCCTTAAAGGCTTCACTGTTATGGTTTGACTGGCCCATATTTGAAATTTAAATAACTACGTATTAAATGAAGCAATGAAGCTAAAGTTTCAAAACAAAATTTGGAACGTTATCTTTATTGCTATATTTAATCCTTGATTATGGGGTTTCAACAAGAAATATCTGCTGTTACATTAAATATAACTACATATAGTCCTTGAAGTTTTTGTGGATGTTGTGAAATTTTGGAATTAACAGCTAAACAAATTTCAATGTACATTTCATTTTAAAATCTAGTTTTTTTTAATTAAAGACTCGGTTAGACTTAGTTTATGTAAGATGAGATCACAGATCTAGCTACCCGCGCGGATTTATTCTAACTACAAAGCAGATTTTGTTGAATTTAATATGAATGTCAATTACATTTCGAGTGTAATCCTATTTTATAATTATCGTATTTTCAATAATTTATTCAGATAACTTACATAATCGGTTGATATATCGTTTTGCAGCAAGAAACACTAATTTTATCATTAAACAGTCATTTTTGTTCGATGTGACTACCATTTCTTTGTTACCCCCACCTTAAGGTAATTTCTTGCCAAACTCAAGCCACTACATCAGAAGTCGTTTCTGAAACTGCGGCGTCAATTCGATTCCTCAGCTCAGGGAAATCGGAAATTATACTCGATTTTGAAAACAACGTAACAAGAAAAATTGAAAGGAGTCAAATCGTGTGAGAAAGGTTGCCGTACAATTAGCCATCCACTATCATTCCATCTAGAATCTAGGTCATCTTCGATTAACTTCAGGATAAGAAAATTTTCATATATAATGCTATAAACAAGAACGAACCATACACTTTAAATTTGTAGACAACAGATTATCTCTTGGACTATCGCGCATATGCTCAAAGATTCATATGGTTTTCACTACCTTAGACTCCGTGGCTGTGTGAATCACTTTCCTACTGATGGTAAATGTTGACGCATTGCTAAAGATTACTTTGTCCAGGCTCTTCGTTTTCTATTTGATCAAATATATCCACATAGAATTATTGAATAGACTCTATATCTGGATTAGTAATGTGTTGTATCATTTTAAATATGTATGACTTAAAGTTGATACATTGACGTCAAAGAGTCATTTTTAATATCCCAATCTTACAAGACACACGACTCGTTGATTGCTAAGGGCTACTGGTAAAACTCTGTCTTAGTTGTTCAACAGCAGCATCTTGAAGTCGTAGGCTTCCTGGTGGTTTATCATTGTCGTATGGAACAACCAATATCAACAAATGTTTGGTGCCAACAGTACATTGTGGGTCTACCACCTTATCGTAATAGATACAAACATTGCGTTGAACTGTTCACCGCGATCGATTCGTGACAACAAAACACATAACGAGGACGTTCACCACAAGTAAGTGTGGCCGATTTGAACACAACGATGGCTTCTTGTGTTTGGTAATACTTGATGTATTTAAGATGACACCTCCACCGATTCTGTGAGTTTCTAAATAGATTTCCATGTGCTTTATTTCAAAGTCCTAAAACACTTTTCGAAACACCACTACACAACGAAATTGAAAAAAAAAAAATCCCATTGTTTAGTCGTTAAAACAAATGATATCGTTTTAATATACCACGGATATTTATAAAGTTATTATTAAGTTTTTATTCTTTGTAAGAATATAAATGTCTTTACGACATGAAGTGGTCATTCTTAAGACGTATTTTTGTTTATTTTAAAGGTAATCAATATATAACTAATTAGGGTTAAGTAACGGCAATGTTTAACGGATTTTTTCTAAAAGAATATAACGAATTTCCTAGAGCATTTTCTCCTCTTTAAAATGTCGTAGGAATATATTTTTCCACAATTGTCATACAAGTTATTAAAGTTCAAATTTACCTTCATTATTGTGGGATAAAACTCAAATTACAACTAGGGTAAACGGGGTATTAACTTCTCCACTTACAACATATTTCCATAATTTTTCCAGATAATTTTGTTACACTTTTCCAGATAATTTTGTTACATTTTGACACATAAGTTTGTTACACTACGTACCCCAGATTAACCTTTTGAGTGATGTGAAATGTTTCTGATTCCACCACCCATTTTGATAGGTCAACTTTAACATTTAAAAACTTGAAACTCTTTTTTGATGTAAAGCCCTTTTTTTAAATTTAAAAATTGACCTCAAAAGTTCAAACTCTCTCTAACCTTAGTGTTCTTATTTCTATAAGTAAAGGTAAGTAAAAATTTAATGTGGAAAAAATCTTTGGGAAAATTTTATAAAAACAACCTTTCATAGTTCTAACAATTTAAATATAAATTTCTATCTTAATCTTTTTAAAAGTTATCCTCTCCGGTTGTTTTTACTCACATTGTATACTGAATTTCGAATACAATTTTATGTCCTACATAACATTAATATTAACATGTGATCCATCTATTGTATTGCTGCCCTTTCTACCGTTACCACATGTAAAGATATAAATGTGACGCCTGACTACGTGTGTAATGTTATAAAAGCGAAACGCACGCATTTCAATCGTAAATCTGTACAATTCTGAAGTATTAGTTTTGATTTACTGTTTTGAGTGAGTTTTATTTGATTATTGTAAAACAAAGCCGTTTCGAATTGTAAGAGTTGGTTTGAAAGTTGTTTCTGTAATTAGAAGACTCTCAATATGATTTAATATTAATGATTGCTTAACGCTGGTGTAATTTTGAGAAAAATAACATTTAATCAAATAGTTTTTTTATACCAGAAAAGATAAATTCTATTGTTGTAAAAGGCAGTAATTCAAAACACACAAATATTTTGGTAACAATTATATTTTATTAAAGCAAATTATCTCTCAATAAGTTAGTCACCAGGTCGTTTAGAAATTGTATACTGTTAAATTGCATTGTGAACAATTTATGGTGTGTAACGCGTAACTCAAAAATATCCAATAAAGTGATTCATCCTTTTAGAAATAGATGAACTGTTTTTAGGTGCTAGTTTAAAAAAATTAAATTGAGTTTTAAATATTTTTTATATATCCAAATTTCGTAGACGACAATAATTAAAGTTTGTAAAATGAAAATTTTAATACCTTTTACTTTTTAACCTATATAAGAAAAAAATCACACAAAATTGGTAAATGTGTTGGCATCTCTATATATCGTCTAAATATTATTATGTTTTTATTAATTTGTTTCTTTGCTAGATTAGATGTGCGGTTTAAATCAGGTTATAAATATACATATTTGTCAGTCAAAAAATGAAAATTAAGTGCCGAACCCATTTTTGGAGAAATATATATATTTATAGAGGGTATAAATTTGCTTCTTTCGTCCCATAAACATGAAAGTGTAATATGTAATTTGTATTTTAAAAAGGTATGTTAAGGTTTTTTTTTTTTTCATGAACTGTAATAATTATGTACTTATTAGTTTTCACGGTGAATTGGGACATTAATCTTTACATTCCATTTAAAATTGACAAAAATTGGAGGAGCCTGTTATGAGAAAATACGTCTCAATGGTCGAAATTTTGATTTTTTACCGACATTTTTGGGGTTATGGAAATCAATAAACTTTAGTTTCGGTCTTTAGAGGTTACGTGTGATGAAAGTTTTATTAAAATTGTAAAAATCAATTTTAGATGCTATCCTAATATTTTTTCTTATCAATAAAATGAAAAGTCTCGAGAAATGGCTAATATATGCCCATCTTGCCTATTTGATTAAAATAGATCCTTGTGTTTGAGTGGTCGAGCATTGCATCTATCTTTAGGTGTGAGAAAGTAGAAGTGACAACATGATTGAATGGACCGTTTTTGGCATTGGTCTGTTTTGTTGAATTTTCAGTGGACAATGTATAGTTAAAAAATCTCTTCAATATTCGCTCCTAGAAAACACCACAGACGTAACTCCCCATATTGGTGATCCCCATGCTGCCTCAACATATTAACAGTTAACAAAATGTAAGAAAATCCCATTATATTTAAGGACGAATAAATTAATCTTTTCAAAAAATAGTAATAATAGTGTCGTATTACTTAATGGATAGTTTACATTCAACATGACTCTAAGTACTCTCTGATTTTAATACACCTGACCTATCCTACTCCACAAAAGCGGCTTTGAACATAAATGTTAAACGAGTATTATTTATATGAACTTAACTTTTTTTTATTATTACAGACTAAGTCAATTTGAATCAATGTCTTTGTTTACTCTGCCTTATTTCAACAAGCTTCTACAAATGGCGTGACAATAGTCCACGCCCTCCAACCATGACGTAGTTAGAAATATAACGATAATATATTTTCAGAGAGAAAAGTATAAATGTCTATTTTACATGGAGCTACGTGCCAATTCCCTTTAAAGATACAGAACAAACAAAAAGGGGAAAGAATATATAATAAAGACATAACCCAAGGCGTGTAATTTACACAACAAAAACCTACGTGCTCCAAAAAGTGAAGGTAATAAAAAGTGAGAACGTGTCGGTGCGTGGAAGGAGTAAAGGGTGTCGGGTGAGGGAAGGGAATCCACTCCTTCTCACGATGAGATTCACACGGAATTTATTTACAGTCCGAGAATGCTATCAGAATTATTTTGATAGGTTGTCGTTGTCGGAAAATTGACTCTAATTCAAAAGCAGTCCATGGTTCCGGAGCTTCATAATCAACGTTTCACGTGGATCATTGTCCGTGTGTCAATGCGTGTCAACTGCAGTCTCCTGTACATTTCAATCAGACAGGCGTCACTGCTACCTGTAATTGAAACATGTTTTCAATGTATAGAAGTTCTGTCAGTAAGATAATAAGTAATTTTGTCGTAGTAACGACAACCATCTCTATGTTCATTTATAATTTCATCAAGTAGCTTAAAATACGCGTTATTTCTAAATCAATAAAAAAATGTTTTAAATGTATGAAACCTTTATGATTATTTAATAGTTATAATAATAAATGGGGATTGACGTAGGACAAGAATTGGTGATCCTTCAAAGGTTGATGGCGTTGCGGTTTTTCGTGTGTTCATTACTCTCCCGTCTACATCAGTCTAACGCACATCAAGTAAAGGATTTTACCTTATTCTTAATCATATGTGCACAAAATAAGACCCAAAATAAAGAATATCTAGTCAATTCGTAAACAACTATTAATTTTATTTACTGCTTTTAGGCACTTCCCAAACTATCCCAAGGAGATAAATTGAATACAATCTTACTTGACATAGATTCGCAACTGAAGCTTTAGTGTTTCTCATTTGCACATTAAGCTACTTGTTGATAATTGATCCGGTCGATAAGTTTTGACATGTATTAAATTTAAAATTTAATATGAACTTCATTGTCTAGTTGAACTAAATCTGCATTCTCGATAAAATCCTTGTGATTAATATACATTTCTAAATTATAAGGGAATATTTGTATTATATTAAATGTTGAGCTTGACATAGGAGAAAAATTATACAGGATAACAAACAAACAGACCACAAAAAATACGCCTAAGTATCAGACGCGTTTCAACGACAAGGTCGTCCTCTTCAGTGATACACGAGCTACACCAATCAAACTATAACTCAACATAGTAACTGTAACTCAACGCGTTACAACGACAAGGTCGTCCTCTTCAGTGATACACGAGCTACACCAATCAAACTATAACTCAACATAGTAACTGTAACTCAACGCGTTACAACGACAAGGTCGCCCTCTTCAGTGATACACGAAGTTAACTATAACTATGTTGAGTTATAGTTTGATTGGTGTACCTCGTGTACCACTGAAGAGGACGACCTTGTCGTTGAAACGCGTCTGATGCTTAGGCGTATTTTTTATGAGAATTGTGTTCTGTTTGTTTGTTATCCTGTAATATTTGTATTATTTACCAGAGAAAGTAAAATCCAGCATTGTGATAGTTTTTGCATTATTATTAATATTTTTAGAGACCTGTAATACCAACAAATTTTATATGCAACTGTATCTCTTAATTCAAAAAATACAATTTTCAGAAAATGTTGACGTTGTTTTGGAATGCATTTCTCAGAGCACATCCTGTTCTTTGGTTATGTGCTTCCCAATATACTAGATCTTAAATTATAATCAGTGGATTATCCCACATTGCATATTACATTGTAGCGGGTTTTATATATTTTTAAACGGGCTTTAAGGCGTTCATGTCTAGTCTATAGTGTAAAAATAACAACTGCCTTCTTATGTTGTTCTTAAAGTTTTCTGTACACAACTGCTCAATGCTAGACCAGGTTTTCCCTCTGAACATTGTTTAGACGGTTTGCAAAGTGTAAAGTTATTTTCTTGGTAATCACGCTTTCATATGTTAATGTTGTAGGTATCACTCTGGCACATTGTTATTTTACCAATATGGCTTACAGATAACTTTCCGATTTACCTATATCTAACATATCTCGATTTATACCCCATTAACAAGCACTTTCAGCTATCTCATGTATGACTTGTTTCTTGTGGACTTTTAAATATATCTATATTATTTTTTGATGTCTCTTCAAACACCAAAAGAACACTGTTAAAAAATAAACATATCGCTGTTAGCTTATAAGACATAAAAATCAATTATAAAAACTGATGGCGTAAAAGGTTTCACAGAATGGGGGAAAGATTAACTGGTTTATAATATTAATTGCAATATTAAAATTGCTCTTCTTGACGCACCTATAATGTATTAAAAAAGTTAAACGCAGATTATTAAAATTAAAATTCATGAACTAATAAATGGAAAAGTTAATAATTGCCTGAATAATAACTTTGAATAAATTAATTCTATGTGAAAGTAATTATGTAAAAATGGAATGGGTGGGGTGCTGTCAAAGCCTAAGTGTTATGATAGCTTAGCCGAAAGAGAAATTTTATATGAAGAATACGGAAAAATTAAATTATTATTTATTAAATTGAATATTTTTAATAATTAGTATTCATAAAGATATCCACAAGTGGAAAGTTTTATATTGTTATTATTACTTTTTTACGGAACGATTATAAATAAAATACATTCTTAACAACACATCCCGTTGTGGGCGTATGAGTATGTCGTTTTCTCGGTGGGCGATATGTGGTCAGCACATAGAGTTCCCGTCAGCGTAAATATAGCTTTCGTGATCAGTATTAGCTACTAAACGTAGTTTCTTGCTCTTCCTCGCGATTTGAAATACTTTTTTTATTGTATGAAGCTACTCAAGCTTAATTAAGCATTGTGTGTAGTGTCACCTTCAAGATTCAAATTGTCGAATATATTTTTATTTTAACCTTATTTTAGAATAATTGTGTTGAAATAATAAGGACACATATTTATACAATTCTCGGTTCTTTACTTTATCATTGAGTATCTCACCAGATATAAAAGCTTTGGTTTCATAATTCCCAGTCTTAAGATCTTTTAATTCAAGTATCATGCCATTGAGACCGGGGTACATTCAAGCTGAAACCGAATATAACAGGTTGAGTGGAAGATGAAATAAAGCTCAGTTTAAATGTGAAATGTTTTAGGACATTGGTAAATATAGGCTAGGTTAGATTGCTTACGTTAGGTTTGGTTAGGTATGAACGGTTGGATTGGTTAGTTTAGGACGGTTATGTTGAAAAGTCTTAGTTAAATTGGTTAGGTAAGGTTAGGTTATGTTAGTTTAGGTTAAGTTAGGCTAGGTTAGGTTAGGTTAGTTTAGGTTAGGCTAGGTTAGGTTAGGTTAGGTTGAATAGCCCTGGTTAAATTGGTTAGGTTAGTTTTGATAATTATTTCGCACTCTTTATACCACTATTTTTTTTTTTTTTTTTTTTTTTTTTTTTTTTTTTTTTTTTTTTTTTTTTTTTGATTATTGAATTCAAATATAGCTTAAGTCAATGTTTTCTATTTAATATAATTTTATTATATAACTATGAATACAATTAGTTTCTGTTTTGAAATTGTCAATCTGATACACCTACTCTACGTTCACAGTCGCGTTACCCAACAAACGGTGGTACTATTTAATCAATATTAGCAAAATTCCACTTTTAAACACTTATTTAAAGAAACTATCACATAGTTTTTTATGTTACTTTTTATTATATTAAATTATAAAAGTGAATATAATAGTTTATTTCACAATTCCAGTATTATTTCTTGTTATTCACTAAATTCAATTCAGCTTATTTTACAAGTGTGAACCTAATTACAAATTCTAGTGTCTTTGCATGTCTTGTGCCCTGTGCGTTTATTAATGTCAAACTGTTACACAAATAATATTTTTAAAACACCTACCATTAGGTTATTATTTGTTAATAATAAATAAAATGGTGTTTTATACAAATATTATCAGATATGAACTGAGTGGAGTGGTTGTCGGAAATTGCAAAATTTAATTTCCTTTAAGAGATTGCATAGATTAAAAAATGGATACACCGTAGGTAATATTAAAAATTGTAATTAAACGCATGAGTTGAATATTTCTTTTATTGCATTTTTTTTAAGAACGTTCAAAAATTACGTTTATTTTTTAATAATACCTGAAACAATTTCCGAAACACTTTCAGGAATGCTTAGATATGTGAATCTAAATCTGTGCAAATATTTAATACTCAACTATTTGTGTGTGTTTTTTTTTTTCTTTTTTTTTTTCTTTTTTTTTCTTTTTTTCTTTTTTTCGGAAAGTGTTGATGCACTTTTTTTACTATCGCAGTTTTCGGTCAAACTAAAGTAAAGTAAATTCTTTCAGATGTGCCTCAGGACTTATTCTTTGTTCGGATGAAAGTTTGACTCTGAATAAACATATACCGACCTTAGGTGATTTTGAATATTTTGTTTTATAAAACTGTAGAAATAAACTTCAATTCCAGAATAATAGTTATTTAAACCTATCGACCTTAGGTTATGTTGAATATTTTTCCGTTTATAAAACTGCAGAAGTTGACTTAAAAACCGATATGATAATTATGTCAATGTACTGTAAATCTATTATTTGCTATCAAAATAAACTACAGAAAATATTTAGTATTGTTTTAAAGATGCTCAATGTTGTTTAGTTTGGTTTTAACAGACAACATTCAGTACTTGACTATCCAAATGGGGGGCGGGGTTAAAGAAAGCACTAGAATTATATTAAGAATAAATATATTTCGAAACAGGCAACGTTATTTGTAGCACCAGTCGCTAAATAGTGATAACTTTCAGTACTTTGTCTAAGATTTCCTGGTTTTCGTGATCTATAAATAGAGGAATTTTCTTAACATAATCCCTTTTGTTCGTTCCTTCTGGAAGAATGGTCTCCACTGCACTTCTCCCTCCACTCCACTGATTGGCCATCTCTCTCCTTATCTTCTCTCACTTCCTGACACTACCTCTCAACTCCTTATCCATGTGTTTTTCACCCTCCCGAAGGTCCTGCTACATGCAGGATTCCACTCCAATGCTTCACTAGTAATGTCTCCTTGTTTCCTTAAGGTGTATCTAACCACTTACATTTCCTTCTTCTAATTTAGACCTCCATGAATTATCCCCATAGCTCTTCGTTCCAGAAGTATCCGAGCATCTTACTGAAAGTATTATTCTCAAATATCTCTATTCATGAACACCATGACTTTCCCAACCAACGACTTGCGTCACATCCCAAATTTACACCCACACATTTAAAACACATTAAAGTTGAGTAATCTCATTGACACACTCGGAAGATATTTCGAGCTCATACTGTTAAATGCACCATACATTAGTTCAATTCCGTAATTTTAAAACTCTCACGGTGTCACAGCACACTTCACCATCAGCCTCATCCTCATCACTTCCTCTTTCAAAACGACGGTTTAAGCTTGCAGCTGCTCTTTTATACCAAACAAAAGACAAATATCGACTACACAGTTGTGTTCTTATACGTGATCATACGATCAAAGACTCTCCATCTTATATATGGAACATGCCGTATATAAAATGTAACACAGGATCAGAATTTGGTTGCCAAATCTAAAACATGAAATATTTAGTGTATTATTTCATCTATTCTTATCCGTAAACTTTGAAAATAGGTGAAGCATCAAACTGATCAGAAAAATGGAATATTAACATTTAGTATACTATAAGAGAAAAGTTAAGTATGATTAAAACGAGCTTGGTTATAAAGCATCTATTCATATTTCAGTTTCTCCTTTCTCCGCTCACAAAATATCAGTCTGTACGGCTCAAACTTGTCTTATTAAATCTATATTTATAACAATACAGATCGTGAAATAATACTTTTATTTATCTATGATATTTTTACTTTTCAGAAGAATTATTTTAGAGTTCTAATAACGTTCAAATAAGAATATAAATTTTGTTATTCATATTTATTATTTTTCATATTAATATTTTTACAATAAACATTTTGGATCGTACTTTACGGGCACAAAACATAAATTCCAAAATCGACAGCTTTGTAGTACGCAACATAAATGTAATGTATTTTACGTTTAATTCACAGGGCGCGAAATATTTTGACTTTGTAAAAAAGATGGAAGTTCTAATTAATTGCCTTAATGGAAAATTAGGGTAATTATTACAATACAGAGTAACGTTTATTTTTAGAGGCGACCGGTTTGTTTATAAAATATTGTTTATATTTTTTATCAAAATATATAGACGGTTTTTTTTTAGTTTATCTTTTTTATTTTTATTTTTTATTAATTTTTTTTTTATTTTTTTTATTTATTTTATTTTTTTCATAGAATGATATATTTAGGCGCGTAGAAATGCAGCTTCACGGCATTAACTAATGCTGTTTACTGTCCACTAAAGGTGATAGAACATTGATATTAATACATATTATTCCCTCAGTGTTTATTGTAAAACGTTCCACTTTCGACGTTCTCGAATTATAAAAAATAAGTTTAATCGCACATTGTTTGCTAAATGTTAATCGTTTTCAAAATTATAAACAACAAAATATAAGATAATATAATTTTGCCATGCTATAACAGTGTCTAAAGGTGGTAATGGCATAATAAACAATATCACATCTGCACCCATATATGTATAGTAATGTAATAATTTATTTAATAATTAACGTAAATAATCAATTTTGAATTAAAGTTACGAACTAAATACGTATTATAATTACTTAAATAATAGTCTTGTGAAATTCGAAGAAACTGTCTAAGTAATTACAACGTCCCTTAGAGTTCAGGCCCTAAGTCTGGAAATCTGGAAATAATACTTTGTATCTAATTGATACAATTGAGAAAAAGTTGCAACCTTTTACTCTATATCTGTGTATTTAAACTTTCCCTA
Organism: Aphrophora alni; assembly: GCA_963513935.1. Taxonomy (NCBI): domain Eukaryota; kingdom Metazoa; phylum Arthropoda; class Insecta; order Hemiptera; family Aphrophoridae; genus Aphrophora; species Aphrophora alni. Next base: position 25,729,965 of record OY740771.1, read on the forward strand.
CCTCATCCCCAACTGTAACGTTGCCAACTTGAGTCTATAGTTTTCACCCTTCCAACAACCCTCTTTGTTCCTATCAATAAACAATTGACAACACTTTTAACAGTTTCACTATTAGTCATTCAGAAATCTCCCTTCGCGTTTCAATTTCACCCTCTTCTAGCGCAGAAGCTTATCAACGATTTATTACTTCGGATTCTCGAGGGTTTTCTAAATAGAGGGTCCATAATGACACGGGACCGCGGGGTGGAAGTTGTTTGCTTTCATGGTTTTTCGAACGCCTTTATTTTTTAATAACTCTGCTGAGATGAGAAGGGGGTTGATTGGTGCTCCCGTTTTAAAAGGGAAAGACTTTCGCCGATAAGTGTTGGATCGAAATGAAATTTCAGGAACCACTTCATTCTGTATCATGAGTTTTATGCAAATTTAAAGATGTTTCTCCTCGGCTTTATAATCTTGAGCGCCTCTATTAATAATTCCACCCCTCCTAACCCCTCCGGACAAATTTTGATAGGCCTTTATAATTATGTTGGAATTATTTTCAGCAATATTAAAAGACTTTAATACTAATTTTGTTCTATATTAAAGCATGTTAGAGATAATATATTTCACTGTATTATTTAATAATTTTATTATTTATTTAGTCGTGAAGAATATTTATTTGACAGTCGTTTTTCCTTAATTTATTTACTTCATGCTAATTAGATTAATGAATATGGAAGCGATGCATAACACAAGGAATAATGCAAACACCAACTGGACCCGAATCTGCGTTCTCTTGAGGGTTCTAGTAACCGAATGACTAAGAACCCCAGTATTGACATAGATTCTTACAGATCAAAATGTGTTATGTGGTCCGACTAGACTTGTAATTGTTATGTTGTGTGATTTTACTAGACTTGATATATAACTTCCTTTCTTGCATTGTACTTAAATAAGAATTGGAGGGGGTTACGGTCGTATATCACCTCCGATGAGCTATTTATATTATTATTTCCCAGACAGAAGAAGGTATATATACGGAGATAGGATGAGGATATTGTGATCGAGAGGCAAAGTGGAATCAGAGTAGATTTACGTTATTATTGTATTAAGCTTACTTGCCAAATATGCCTTCAGAAGTACAGCAGTGACCGCTTGACATGACCACCAGCCTTCTAATATTTCACTATTTCATGTATATCAGTTAGAGTTTTCGCAAATTGGGGAAAAACCTCAGAGAAACAGCTTCTCAGTCTCTAACAATCAACCGAGGAGTTTCCCATTATATGAACACTATCAAATTAATTGTTTTAACTGCAGACAAGTGGTGTAACTCTACAATATGTTCACAATATTTTTGTCTATTTTTAAACACATCCAATTGTAAACAATGCTTCATTTAAACAATCAATGCCATTTCCTTGGTAACAATACTCTTAATTTTATAATCACATTTACCTCATTCATAAAATGGTCATAATATTTTTGTACAATTTCTGAATATAAATAAAATTGTAAACACTGCTTCCATTTAAACAATCAATGCCATGTCCTTGGTAATAATGGTCTTAATTTTATAACCAGATTTATCTCATTCACAAAATGCTCACAATAATTTTATGCAATTTTTAAGTATATAAAATTAATTGTAAACAATGCTTCCATTTAAACAATCAATGCCATGTCCTTGGTAACCATGGTATTAATTTTATAATCACCTTTACCTCAGTCACAAAATGTTTATGATATTTTTTGTCTAAATACTTAAGTTTATAAAATTTTAAACAATATTTCTACTTGAACAATCAAGGACATGTCCTTAGTATAATACACTTCATTTTATAATCACATTTACATCATTAAAAAAATGCTCACAATAATTAGGTACATTTTTTAAGTATATAAAATTGTAAGCAATGCTTCCATTTAAACAATCAATGCCATCTCCTTGGTAACAATGGTCTTAGTTTTATAACCAAAAAAAATTAGTTGACAATCAATGACATGTTCATGGTAACAATACTCTTAATAATTAATTCTATAATCACATTTTTCTCATTCACAAAATGCTCACAATAATTTTGTGCAATTTTTAAGTATATAAAATTTAAAACAATGCTTCCTTTTAAGCAATCAATATCATTTGCATCGTAACATTGGTATTAATTTTATAATTAGCATTACCTCATTCACAAAATGCTCGCAATATTTTTAAATATATAAAATTGTAAACAATGCTTCCATTTCAACAATCAATGTCATTTCCTAGGAAACAATGGCTTCATTTTATAACTACATTTATCTCTTTCACATTTATCTCTTTTTTGAACCTGTGTAAACCTAACATGTCTTTCATGGTTTATTTTTCAGTTTTTGAATTATAATAACGGAAATGACATTGTCCGTGACCGATATTTTTATTTCATAATTTTGGATTCGAGACAGAACACATTTGTAAGTTTACGTATTTTTTTGTATTGTTATCTGATCTGACTGGATTCAAAAAATATATATACGATATTTTTTGTCTAAATACTTAAATTTATAAAATTTTAAACAATGTTTCCACTTGAACAATCAAGGACATGTCCTTGGTACAATACACTAAATTTTATAATCAAATTTACAACATAGTTGTACAGTTTTTTTTAAATATTATAAATTGTAAGCAATGCTTCCATTTTAAACAATCAATGTCATTTCCTTGGTATCAATGCTCTTTATTTTATAAAAACATTTAGTACCTCGTTCACATTATGTTTGTATAATTTATTCTAAATGTATATAATTTTAAACAATGCTTCCACTTGAACATTCAGTGACATTTCCTAGGTTACAATACTCTTTATTTTATAACCACATTTATCTCGTACTTATGGTCAATTGTATAGTCTTATCAAATAGAAAACACAGATTCTAGTTTGGGCAGTCTTTATTCAAATTTGTTCTATACATTTTGTTGGACTTTCATAATAAATATACATTTAAACAGCAAACCTGTTACAGTAAACCAACTGTTATTAAACGTAAAAAATACACGTTACACCATTAGACAGTAGTCCTTTAAACTTATTGAGTGTGTATTTACTTGTACAGCAACTAGCCAACTAATTTATAATATTCTCGTAAACATAAACCATTAGGGTCAGTCGAAACTTATTATTTCTCTTATTTGGGATTTGTTTAATCATGGCTGATTTTTTCACCAACTGTGTGGGAATAAATAGTAAGATGTTAATTAAGTACACAAAATTCATTAAGAGTTCGAAAACAGTTCATTTAGTATCAAAATGATAAATTATTTTATTTTGTTTAAATAAATTTTTCAAAACATTTCTCTCTCATAAACATCTCCTTTTTGTTCTCAAGTGTCAAAATGGTGGCTCTTTACAATATACAGTTTTTTTATTTGACGTTTAACACAATATTGGTTTTTGTTTTTTGTTACGTCATATAGAAGGTGAAAACTCATTTTTCTCTAAATGATTGCTATAGACTTTGTAGTTTTTGAGAAAATTAAATTAAATAATATCCATTAGAATTGACAAATTCATGTATTACGGGTTTTTTTTTTTTACTTATTAACAGAACCTAAATTATTTGTCCTATTTTTCCAAATTTTGATCAATTTTAATCTTATTAATAACGCAGTATCATGCTTAATTTACCTTCTCATTCTTTTTATAGTTAAACAATGGTTACTGTTCAAATAAAGATGGATTTTCCTAGCTTCTCCCTATAATTTGTGGTTGATACGTTTCTATAGTAGATTCTATCTCTCGATGGAGTATACGAAAGTACCTCTAAAGTATACTAATAAATAAACTGGTAGATATTCGGTAAAAAATAAATAATCATATTCGGACATTTGCAATAATTTTAATATCTAAAATTTAATACAAGAAGTTTCAAATTTATCGATCTCCTCTCGAAACATCGTGCATTGAATTGTATAATAAAAATTTGGATAATATCTGAATAAATTTTACCAATAGTATGAAAAATCTATCATTATGCAATTACTCTCAAAACTGAACAGATATATAGGTGTGTTATTTATATTGTTTCACGTGTATAAATATATATTCCTAAGGATGGGATTTACCCGAAACACGCTAAACAGTAGTTATACTACGTAACTAGTGAAGTTAGGTTAGGTTAGGTGTTTGAAATCCTAGCTGTTTGAAACTACGTAACAATCGTCAACAGTTCTAAAATGTTTAATGAAAAGTGTGTTTTGTGCAATGTGTACAAACCTTTGTTTATTAATAATGGTTATATTGAAAATGTTTTATTTAACAGTTGTTGTGAATTATCATCGACAATCGATTTTCTTTTTAGAGTTTGAAAACAAAATAAAAATCTTATCAATTTGAATAAAAAAATACAAGTTATAGCTTCGAAGCAACAACTGTTTTTTAAAATCCTAAATAATTGGAGCAATAAATCGAACGGTATGATTCAATTCCACTATCTAGTTTAATCATGTCCCCAGGCGCGGTTCTATTGTAAAATAAATTATTATTCTGTAGCTATTTGTGTGGCACATTGAATTCTGCAAAGTTGGAGTAAAAGTTTACTTCATGGTTGAATGTGCAAAGTTAGACTGCTCCGTTACAGAGTAAACAACTTTAGGGTTCGTTTTACTTATTTTTCGAATCCAAATATATTCGCGATTTATTGTATTAGTTTGGAAACTTTTACAGTTCTCGCTGTAAAATAACGCCGGCACACGGAAAGATCGGCAATTTGCGCTACTCTATCTCGTCTGCGAGGAACGAGGATTTGATTACAAGTTTATAGCATTTCTTTTTCTACTATTCGTCAATGGACGCTTAGCGATGTATTTTATTTTCTATGTTTTTTAAGCTATTTTCTATTTTGAAGTAATTGCGATTGTAGTCGTCTATATGGTTAGGATTGTGGTACTTGTATGTACGAAACATGTGAGAACGGAGTGTCATTAAAATCGATTAAGAAACATAGTATAAATTCACGTCGTTATTTTTCATTTACGGTACACTTCTTGTATTATTGATATGTTTTTCTAAATATTGTCATAGTGTTCTCCACGTTTTACCTCGTCCGAATAAAGCTTTATGATTTTCTTATCGTACTTTAACCAACAATTTAGTAAAATATATCTTTAAACTGATACGTAGCGGCAAACACCCACCTTCCAGCTATGATAAAATCAGTATATTTTGTAAATAAAATCCTCAAACCATACTCACTTGCAAGTAGACAGAGAACACAATCGTTTTTGTTACAGAAGGTGAAGTTAGATTACAATCCCAAGTTTGAGTGAAAATAATAGAAGTTTTAAAATAAGCGTTAACAAAACATATCAGAAGTAAAAACCAAGTAGGTAGAACAAGTATAAATAAAAAGTATAAGACACATAAACAATAGATAAAAATGAGACCAGAAAGTGTAGGAAACAAACGAACGAATAACTTTGAAGAAGGAAAACAAGAGATAGACAAATAAAAGAACCGAAAAAATGTGAAATTTACAGAACTAAATATAGAATAAGTATAAACTTAAAATAGAAAAGCAAGAAGAAAAATGACATAGAGTAAGGAAAAACAAATGATATAAAAAGGTAATACAAAAGACAAAAGTAGCGAAGACAAAACGGAGAACAAATAAAAACCTAAAATAATAGAAAAAACAACAAAATATAGAAGTTGCAGACGTTGTAATAGAATTTTGAAAAACGTGAGATTGAAGAGTTAAAAACTAAGGGAAATTGAACAAATAATTTAAAAAAAGTTATAATAAAACAGAATTACTAAATAATCTCAAATAATCTAAAACAAAAAATAGAAAAACTAATACAAAACATAGAAGAGATACTACGATAAATTGTAGAATATAAAAACCAAAAATAGAAGAAACTGAAACAAAGGCGTAATAAGTAAAAACAAAAGATTGAAGAAGCGAAAGGATACACTTAGTTCGATGTTATAAATTTCTGCTTCTTCTAAAATTGTGATAAAATGCTCACTGTTTTTAACTCGAATATCAGCCGCTAAAGTTTAAAAAAGAAAGATAATTAACTTTAAGTTTACAATTATTTAAATTAGATTCAATTTGGCATAATCCATTTCGTAGAAGCACACTGGAGGGAACTAATGCACACGCTCTGTGTTATTATAAATTAAAATATTTTCTCGGAAGGATAAGTCGGGTTATGTAGCTTTACTTTGCCTTAATCACAAAAGTACGTCTTAGAATTTTTCATAACGTCAGGATATGGAAATGCAAGAACTACCCGGCTTTGCCACAGGAGAGAATCGCATTAACATATTTTAAGGGATTAGTAAACGACGCTGTGAATTTAATTATTGCTTTTTCTTTATCTTATTATTTCTTTAAACAATATAATATCTCTGCAAGTTTGTTTTAATATTGTAATTTATATTATTATTTCTGTGATTTCCATTTGTATTTAGTTCAAGAGTAGAATTTGGATGTTAAACAGGTAAATATTGTGAGAAAAGAGGTGGGGTTTTGTATTATTTTATTTACGTAACAATTTCAGCATTATTTGAATATTGGAAGAATGAAGAGTAAACGAAATTCCGTCAACTATAGTTTCGTGTAGATATTTTCTTCGTAATGAATTTAGATATTATTAGTTTGTATAATTTTTATTATCTTCTCGTTTTAAATTATCATATTGTTATACCTTTAGTTGTTGCTTCAAATCTTCAGTTAGCAAAGTTTCAGAAAACAAGAAAGACAATTGAAGTAACATCGAGTACAGATGTCAAACAAGTTTGTAATGATGCGGTCAGTGTTATGGTTTTAATCAAAACTTAACAAATATCTAATGGTGAGGAAACTCAAGTTTCCATAATTTAGTTTAACATGATTTGTATCACCTTGTAACACCGTAATATTCTAATATATAACTGTAACTAATATGTGTTCGTGTGATTTTGTTTTTAGGTGTATATCGCGTAGATTTATATTTATTTCTCTAGAAGTTTAATTCACTCTACGTTGCGTGTTTCTATTAGTGTACGTAGAATTTAACATAAACGCTGTATAACGAAGGACATTTATTTACACGCTCATGCACAAATATATGTACAGGTTTTGAGTTTTTCTACTATTCGTCAATGGACGCTTAGCGATATATTTTATTTTCAATGTTTTTTAAGCTATTTTCTATTTTGAAGTTATTGCGATTGTAATCGTCCCTATGGTTAGGATTATGGTACTTGTATGTACGAAACACGAGAGAATTGAGTTTCAGTAAAATCGATTAAGAAACGTAATATAAATTTATGTCACTATTTTTAATTTTCTGTACACTTCTTGTAATATGTGATATATTTTTCTAAATATTGTCATAGTGTTCTCCTAGTTTTACCTCGTCCGAATAAGTTTTATGATTTATCTTACTTCGTGAATTAATGGTAAAAAAAAAAAAAGAATGACGATCGCCATTATTTAAACTTCATTTAAACATTTGTTTGGTTTGTAATTTAATTTAAATGGATAAGTGAGAAGGTTTGTTCAATGTGTCTTCCGTATTAATTTCGCTTTGATATTTTTGTAAAAATGTCTAATATTCTGCCAGAATGTGTTTGTTTTTCCTATATGATTTTTTGAAAGTACATTTTTTATAATCTCAGTTTGTGAACTGTATATTCATTAGTTTTCTTTGTACGTTTTTTTAGGTTAATTAGACGTTGTAGTGATACAAGTCTGGGCAATATCTAATCATGAATAAATAACAGAACATTTTAATATATCCGTCCATAATTTAAACGTGTTAAAATGTATACATTCTGTATATCTTATGAGTATCAGTATATAATACATATGTTTCCAATCTAACCCCATAGTTTGGAGCTCAAGTCGGATAATGTACATTGGTACGCATTTTCTGGAGAAATAAAATCTGTTATTTAGGCGCATGCTCTGTCTGCTTGTCGATAATATTCAACCTTATCTTAATTTTACGTTGCTTGCCACTACAGGGACGTTTTGTATTATATTTCTGTGTTCAATAAATAATCATTTTCTGGAGAAATAAAATCTGTTATTTAGGCGCATGCTCTGTCTGCTTGTCGATAATATTCAACCTTATCAAAGCTACACGTTGCTCGCCTCTGCAAGGACGTTTCGTAAAATATTTCTGTGTTCAATAAATAATCATTTTCTGAAGAAATAAAATCTGTTATTTAGGCGCATGCTCTGTCTGCTTGTCGATAATATTCAACCTTATCACAGCTTCACGTTGTACGCTTCTGCAGGGACGTTTTGGAAAATATTTTTGTGTTTAATAATCATTTTCTATAGAAATAAAAGCTAGTATTTAGACGCATGCTCTGTCTGTTTGTCGATAATATTCAACCTTATCACAGCTTCACGTTGTTCGCCTCTGCAGGGACGTTTTAAAAATATTTTTGTATTTAATAATCATTTTTTATAGAAATAAAATCTGTTATTTAGGCGCATGCTCTGTCTGTTTGTCGATAATATTCAACCTTATCACAGCTTCACGTTTTTCGCCTCTGCAGGGACGTTTTGTAAAATATTTTTGTGTTTAATAATCATTTTCTATAGAAATAAAAGCTAGTATTTAGACGCATGCTCTGTCTGTTTGTCGATAATATTCAACCTTATCACAGCTTCACGTTTTTCGCCTCTGCAGGGACGTTTTGGAAAATATTTTTGTGTTTAATAATCATTTTCTATAGAAATAAAAGCTAGTATTTAGACGCATGCTCTGTCTGTTTGTCGATAATATTCAACCTTACCACAGCTTCACGTTGTTCGCCTCTGCAGGGACGTTTTAAAAATATTTTTGTATTTAATAATCATTTTTTATAGAAATAAAATCTGTTATTTAGGCGCATGCTCTGTCTGTTTGTCGATAATATTCAACCTTATCACAGCTTCACGTTGCTCGCCTCTGCAGGGACGTTTTGTAAAATATTTTTGTGTTTAATAAACATATTCTGTAGAAATAAAAGCTAGTTATCAGACGCATGCTCTGTCTGTTTGTCGATAATGTTCAACCTTATCACAGCTTCACGTTGTTCGCCTCTGCAGGGACGTTTTGTAAAATATTTCTGTGTTTAATTAACAATCATTTTCTATAGAAATAAAAGCTAGTATTTAGACGCATGCTCTGTCTGTTTGTCGATAATATTCAACCTTATCTCAGCTTCATGTTGTTCGCCTCTGCAGGGACGTTTTATAAAATATTTTTGTGTTTAATAAATAATCATTTGCATGACTGTATTTTAGATTCCAAATCGTACACTGTCATAATCATTATACATATACTATTATGTTGCTAATTTACTTTAGATTTCCAGTATAAAATTATCTTATTTTGAAACTAGTTAAATAAATACTCTCGGTTTTGTAGAAGTTAATTTAATTAATTGTTTTACTCTTTTAATTGCATTTCATAAATATTCATATTTTGGTTAAGGTAATTTTTGTGTTTATACAATTCTCGTATGTCTTAAATTATATCTAATATTATTATATTTTTAAAATACATCAGCAGTGTGTGTACGTTTAAACTCATAAACTAGCGAGTAGGCTATCCAAAATATATATTATAATAATGAACAACATTATTAACCTTACGCTTGGTGTACTAGGTGTAGTGTGATAAGATGTGGCGATGTGTTACGTCTACTAGGGTGTTTGTTGACATGCTTTGGACTAACACGTGAGCACTTGTTTCCTTCCGTCTTATCTGTAATGATAACAGAGGAGTGGGTAAAACGAATTGACTTTAACTGGGCTTAAACGTAAGTAGCTTTTAACAATTCATTAGGCCGAACTACACGTAATCTTCTAATAAGCTTTTCCCCATGTGTGTGGCAATCTAAAACGATTTGTAGGATTTTCCTATAGTATTTATTTTCCATTATTATTATTGCTATTATAAATGAACCACTCTTATAGAATACCGAGCCACAGGTAAAACTTTAGTTAAATAATGTGGAAACATAGGTGCTGGTGAGTTCTCTCTAACGCAAGTCCTCAACAACCTATTTACAAAGGTCCTGGTAGATATATTCTGCTATAGATGTCATGCCATATATATATATATATATATATATATATATATATATATATATATATATATATATATATTGAAGCTGGCAATACATCCCGCTCTGAGTGTATAAATCTTAATCCATAGGAATTGTGTAGGTTCTACTAACTGTGTAACTTACTATCATCTAATCTACTGTACAATAATGTTTTTCAAGGTGTTATGGTAATGTAACTCCCAAATAGTGCATGTAGCTAAGCCCCTTCCAGGTGGCGTAAATGATGATTAAATGAAGAGATAAAGAAAGGCGTCACTGCATTTCGTTCCCAATCCGAAGAGCAGCCTTTCTCTACTGCCACACAAAATGGTTCAATCGTGGAAGGAATATTATAATATGACACGATATTATTAAAATTCCTCCTAAAGTCTCCATAACCCACTGCAAAACTAATGATGATATTGAAATCACTAAATACATTGGACCTTTGGAAGTGATTTTTCAAGAACGAACACAATCTCCTTCATATGCCGCCTTAATTCTGTGAAGTTAGAATGGACATAATTCTTGTTTAAACAATCCCATTATATTGTGGTGCCCGTCGTAGGTGCTACTTAAACTGGTTTAACAGGAAATTTTCTTATCTTATAAGAAATCCAATCTGTGTGATTTTCCCTTCAGCACATGGTTAGAAATTAAGGTTACTTCAGCTAGTTCTTTTTATTGAACTCCGGGACTTCGGGAAAACTAAAAATAAAATCTCCATACAAGTGAGGAAAATAGGCAACTACCAACTATGCCATAAATATCTTTATGTACCCCCCTCCCTCCTTTCCACAATACTAAGATTAGCTCGTCCATTCAACTTATCATTCAAGAGACAACACCTATTACGCAATACCTTTATCAGCGCAGTTCAGAATTCAAATCCCTAAAGAAACAACCTACGTCTTATTCAGGGCAGGATATACGCACGTTCCATGATGAGTCTATTATTGTAATAAAACTCTGGATATCAAACGGTCATAAATTTATTATATTGTGACTAGATTAAATATTACACTTCATAGTCTAAAGTACCAATGGAAAATGATAAAATGGTGTGTATGAGAATAATTTCTACAGCTTTAGAGATGTTTGAAAAGTAGAAGCAATTAATGGATTTTAATGGTTACTGTAGTGAGTGCTTGTAAACAGTACTTCAATTACTGAGAAGTGTTACAATCTTCCGCTATGACTGGGTTGTAGCTTTTGCTGATGTTAAGAAGAGAAATATTTATACCAGTCTTATTTCTCATGCTGTGAATTTGTTTTAATTTTATAATTTATGTTTATTTTAATGACGAGGTTGTACAGAGTTGTCAAATGTGATTGAAAGATAATTGAATTACTACCCCATGTTGTGTTTCTTTTTAGACATATAAGGTGAATTCGTAAGTGTACATAAAAGATTTTTTTTCGTATTAAAAATAAAAAAATCTACAAATATAAGTCCAAAAGGGGGGAATTCTGTTATAAATCAAAGGTCATTTATAGTATAAACATTTGAACCTATTTTCACTAATCGGTTTAACCGTTGTTATAGTTACACATTAAAAATCCCCATATTTGACAATCCCGGTATAAAAAGGCATTTCTTAAGTAGTTCTACAACCCTGACAACTATACAAGTTGTTTATTACATTTTAAATTTTCTAATATCTAAATGTGCACAGTGATGACAGATTTGTAACTTATTTTAATTTTAAATTAACTCTTTGTATATAAAGTTCCTTTATAGGATATCGTTGATTTAAATATATAACATTGTTTAACCTTTAATATAATTATCGAACGATAAATGTAAAAGTATATAAAATAAGTAAATCATATAAAAATAGTTGAGAATTTCACAATGTTCAATTTTTGTCATGTTCAAAATAAAAATGGAATCTTAAATTTACAGGACTTTAATTTTTTTAAATTATTAACGAGTAAATTACCTTTAGGTCTGAATTATAATATAATTTAATTTTTATTTGATTAATATGTTATTTATAATTGTAAATAAAATTATAATTCAGACCTAAAACACAATGTACTCATTAATAATTACTCATTAATATTCACATGATTATTAACTCATTTTATTAAAAGTAATACAGACAATAGAGTACTTCTAAAATAATGAATTTCGAAAGCTGCTTCAAGTTTACGCCAAGCAAAGGGTTTTCTGAGAGATATATAAAGAGATAAACTAGGAACTAAACAAGGCTCTCGTTAAAGGAAATAAATGCATCCCTTTACGTTATTATACCAGAGGGGTAGGTAGAAGAAAGAAATATGATGCGATTTTATCGCAAACGAATCATCCCTTTTTCTACGCAAACTGCTATTCTTAACACTTATTTAGCCAGTGGCTTGGCGTGTTAAATGGAAGTTTTGGGAGACAGGTTTGGAAAATAATATATTCCTAGTAATCATGCAAGACTTCCACCAGTTTGTGTTTGGTCTCTAAACGAACAATTTCGGACATTTGATTCCTGTGTGCAAACTAAGTGATTATTGTTTCAATCTCATTTAGTTTTTTGTCTTCCCGAAATTCAAGCAATGAATATCATTTGTGTATTATATTTTATTATTATGTGAACAAAGAGTTTCTTATTATAAAGTAATAATAATAATAATTGTAGGGCATTATCACAACGAAGTAATGTTTCTAATTAATAACCTATAAATGAGTTGTAGCCTCAGTATAAACCAGTCAGTCAATGTAAGCATTTTAACATGTTATAATTTTGTTTTATTTTTAAGAATAGTACAACATAGTATTATTATATTTTGATAGGGATATAGTCAATGTTATCGAAATTTATAGTGCCTGTATGTAATAAAATTAAAACAAAACTATTTTTTATTGATTAATAGATTAGAAAAATTCGTTATTGTGTATACAATAAATAAAAGAGAGACTGGCATAGTGACTTCATTCTTCTTGGTGCAAAGTAGCTAGTGTCTAATTAGCGGATTTATTCTATAAATGAATCTTTATAAGTCCACCAATCACTTGTATCGAAACATAAGAAATCGAAAAACTTGAGGAAGAAAATTAATAGAATATGGAGAATTATTTACGCTTTGTAATTAGGTAGGGCAAATTAGAAGTTTTTACTCGACTCACTTAAATACGATTAGGATTGGGTAGACTTTAAGCAGGTGTTCCAACATTATAAATTCTTTGTATATCTTAAAATAGAGTAAAATAAGTTTTACAGTCCTGTAATATCAGAATAGTTGTGAAATCCAAACTAAAAAAACATTCCAGCTGCTGATATCACTGAATAAAAATTATAAAACTATTTAACTACAGCTGTAATGGTTTGTCGTAAAATGTTCCGTACTAAATGACATGTTGCCAGTATTTTATATTCTATTTGACGTGGTTTTATTAATTTAATTATCGTTAATTACGACTATTATGTTTCAGGCAATTAAATAGATTTTACAACTCTAGAATTAATTTCGTAATATGCATTGTGAGATATCCATTACTAGTTGTGAATCCAGCATTCGTACAGTGGAGTGAATTATCGTTTATTTATTAAAACCTGTTAGTTGGCTTTAGTGCACTGCGAAAATTCTAAATGATTTACCGATTTCTATTTAATTCACTTAAAAATTACTAGCATATTTTTAATAAACAACCACAAGTTTAATTTTAATAATCCCGTTCTTGCGTAAACATTATACCCTCTTTTTAAACGGATATTATTGTTTTATAACTTGTCATTGTCCCCTTAAATTTATATTTAAGGAGAAATATATGAAGAGCGAACAAATTAGAAACACCTCAGCTTGAATTGGACTCCAAGAAATAACTCTAATAGCAGATTACGTTCAACATGCTTGGACAGTATGAAATCACTCAGCCAGGACTTACCTGTCGCCAGCTTTAAGAACCAGTATTTTGGAAGAGGAAAAGATGACACCTTTTCCCCTAGACATGTCACTCTAATAATAACCTCTCGTCGCACAATAAAATCATCCTGTCTTTCCTTATTTATTGCTCGTCTGAAATTAGGGTCACCGTTTTAAAATCGCACTGTCTGTAGATACATTCTGTGAGGACCATGTTCCGTGACAATATACAAGGATTTATTAATCCTTACCTTGTCCCTAAGGATGATGGATTTAAACATACTTAAGATTTAGCTTTTATATAACGTCTAGTCTTGGACCTGGTCGGGATATTTTAAACAATGTTTGATATTTTTTATTTTATTTTCCACTTGTGTGGTTAATACATTAACACAATATAACTAGGACTATCAACAGTTTTACGTAAATTATTGTAACATCAAATAAAGTAATTTATTTTGTAAAACTAATAATTATGAAATGGGTTTATCTTCTGAAATCATTTTTATTTTCAATTACAATTTTCTCTTCGACAGATAGTAAGTCGGTTTACCACTTGTACAAGTTTGTCTTCCAGCCTCAGAACTAAAAAAAAAAAAAAGAAGAAGAAGATATTTTTATATAGCATCGTTATGTTTTATTTAATTTCGCGACAAATTTTCGATTTTGTTGGAAAATTATTGCAATTAAGCTTTATGCTAGATACCATTATATGTACGCATAAAACTTTTCCCTCGGAACATGAGTACCATTTTGGTTACAAATTAAATTTTTTCTTGAACAGGGGTCAATTTTAATTAGTTTTTTGTCTATACCACTCGTGATATCCTGTTTATAACACATTCAATTAGATAATAATTTGCATATGTATGTAATGATAACAATTCCACATCTCTACGTTGACAAAATGCAAAGTTTTGGTCTAAAAAGTAATTTAACCCCCCCCCACCACGATGTTCATTTAGTTACTAAGGTCGTATCACCCCCATTACGAGCGTAGCAAGTGGAGGCTCTCTCAAATATCTACAGCATCTCAAACCGATAAGGGCTGAGACACTGTTACGAGTGAAATTTTTTAATATATACACATCTTATAGCGGACGTCAAAAAAAGTAGTTATATACGTAACTACGTGGTTCAGAAAACCTGTGCAACAACCATTTTAAACACCCTACCCTGCTGGGTAAGTTTTCTTTATGTATCAATAACATTTATCCTACAAGGTCCAAGAAACCATCTTTGTGGATTGCTTTCAGATATCTGCTTATATGGGCCTGTGAAAGTATCATGATGGACCTCATTCACTTTTCTGTTTGTGTTAACATGAATGAATTAGGTATTAATCGCCATGAATAATCTCAAGAGTTTACACAAGCTGAAACACTTGTAAAAGATGTATTTGTCATTGTCTCGTGCAAATTATATACAATAAGTTGTCGACAGTACTTGAAAGAGAATGAGCTTGAAATATTCGTCACAAACAATTCCTAAATAAAACAATAAATATGGATTATTCATCCGATAACATCAAATTCTACTTTGATATCAGACAATGAGAACGGATTAAGTAACTATTTTTCCTGTTAAATTTAAGCAGAATATTATTTGATTTATTTCTCGTTACAAAAAAAAGTAACATAGAATTGTATACAATATGAATCTCTCTTTTCATTACATAAACAGAGGAATGGAAGGTATAAAACCAATAATCAATCGACAGCGCTTTATATTACAAAATTTTTATTTGTACTCCATTTTCATTTACGTACATCAGTTTAGACGACGAATCCAATAATCCAGATTCTTGGTTTGAAATTATCCATTTTTCATTTAAATCCAATAAAAAAATCACCATTTTAAAAAATTTCCAATGTAAGCCAAAGTTTTTAGCTTTTGAGGGTAACTAATCAATTTTAAATTGTAACTTTTATGGAGTGGTACATTTTTAAAGGTAATATCTAGTATGGAAATACGACGAAATCGAAAATGTTGCAATCTTTAAAGCCAGTTGATATAAATTTAATTTAGTATCCACGTATAGTTTTTACTTCACCAGAAACCAATTTTGATGATAAAAGACGCAGCAAAATTAGAGAATATTCATTAACAATGTAATCTGTTCGGGCAAAAACCTTTCGGATTTTTATGTGGGCAAGGGTGCTGAATTTATTAATTATATATTAAAGAAAAGACGTATGTTTGCACCTCATTGTAAATCTCATTGAGTCTAGAAAAGAGTATTGCAAATCGGATTATGATTTATAATCTTGTAGGATAATTTTCACGTATTAAGCGTCCATTTTGAATAGGTTGTCAAATCGCGTTTTCAAGGCTGTTTACTAAGATCCATTGAGGTGCAGCACAATATATTTTCTTAAAATTCCATTTACCTTTAGTCTCAACAGGATTTCACCGTTTGAAATACCTTCTTAATAATTATTCTCAAATTCAACTGGACCCTTTGTAAATTATAATCCATTTTAGCTTATGCCAAAATCCCGTGTGTAACAGACCACCCGTCTTAAATGTATTGTGAGCAAACAGTTTCATACACAATATATTTTAGTCTCCCTCAAAGATTGTAATCCAAAGAAATTAAGTTAGGATCCCAGGCTGGCCAAGGTACTGTCTCGGCTCTTCCAACCCATTTGTCTGTATACTGTCTCTTCAGTGTAGTACGGGCAACAAGAGTAAAATGAGGCGGGACACCGTCCTGAAGAAACCACATTCTTTGTTTTGTTTCAAGAGGAACGATTGTCAATAAAGTGGATACAAATTGGTTACGCGTCTCCGTTTAATGTGTCCTGGAAAAAGTAAGGTACAATTATTATTGTGTTTCCAATGATCCCTCACCATTTATTCAGGTGTTAAATACAGTTAGTAGTCTATTTCCCGCATCCGGTGTGGGTGTTCTACACTTCAATACCGCCCGTTGTAACGTTTGACATCTTCATTGCTACGGAACGTAGCTTCATCGCAGCATAGAACATAATTTACAAAAAGAGTCATCATGTTTAAGTTCAGCTCATGCCGAGGTACAAAAGCCCTTATGATGTTCATAATAGTCTTCCTGTAAGGACATACGAAATGGGTGTATTTTATGTTCTTTCAGTATTCATGTGACCTACATCAGCAGAGTCACCGAATTTGGGGAAAAAAGATTTTGTCATGAATGGTGATATGCAAATTATTGGGGTTGCAATTTATCATATTTTAGGCTCAAACCGTTTGTCCACAATACATCTAAGACGGATGGTCTATTATGCCTCGTATATAATGCTACTGTACATTGCTACGGCAGCCATTTTAGATTATAAAGTCTTCCAGTTTCCGCGGTTTTTTCTTACATTTTCTCTTTAAAATCAAACTACTAAAATTAAAATAAAAATCGGATTAACCCCAAATCCTCAATTTGATCTTAAATTTAAAATTTCCCTAATTAATGTAACAAGTAAAGTAATTAATAACAAGTAAAATTTTCCGAATAAGTGTTTTTTGGTTCCTTTAAAATATAAGGAGTATGATCCACAAAAATTCAAGAGCAAAAAATTGAAATTGTGATCTACTGATAACTAATTGTTTATTTATTTGATCATTATCACTATTACCTGCAAGTCAATTCAAATTTGTCACTGATAACACAATATGTTATGACTAGCAATGAATGATGTCTCAAAATGCACATTTCAGCATTCTGTCTTCTACACAACACCCTCCTTAAACTCTGACTCAAATTCAACTTTTAAATAGTAATAAAGAAGTTGTAAAATAAAAGTTTATCAGGATACCATAGTGTAAATCTAGTTACGGTAAATAATTCTAAATTATGAAAAGTGTAGGGAAATATTGAACAAAGTTGAAGTTATAAAGAACACTCATTTTATGACTAAGTCTGTAAAATTAAATAAAAATTAGATGACATATTGAAAGAAAGGATATAATGAGATTTAGTTTTTTCTAAGTTAATAAGGCTGAAGTTGTTAACTGATAGTAGTTTTTTAGCGATATTTGGGTAATAGAGCTCTTTTGAAAAGATCGATCTGCCTAAATATGTTGATTACATTCAAATCATAAGAATTAAATTAAGCAAAAACAATATTCCCACATTCAAGGGAAAAAAATGTTTTTTTAAATAATATCTCCAAAAATTCGTCTTTAATAGTTATAGGTAAAAAATAAAAATGAAAATTGAACTAAGTCTTAGACGGTCAAACAATCTTCAAATCTTATGCAAAAGAATGTTACATTAGTTAAAAATAGAAAAACACGATTGTTAAAAAAAAAAAAAAAAAAAAAAAAAAAAAATTACACGCACAATATAATTTTCTTTTATAACTTGAATATGAATATTTTAATTGGAATATTTTGTTGTAATTTATAATTTTATTTATTCAAAATAATGTTTTGCGGAACCATAAATAGATTGAAGAAAATCTTATAAAGATTTTGCACCTAATTGAATCAATATTAAAACAGAAAGGTAACAGCTAGTAAAATAAATCATCTTGTACACAAATATATATTTTAAGTATCTAGGAAATATTGGTTTTAGGCAAACAATAGTTTATGTGTTGTTTCTCCGTTGTCATAGGCAACCTTAAATATAACTCTTTTCACGTTTCCTTGAACTTGGCATGAAACGCGAAATCTTTACAGGTTCTCGATTCGCTTTAACACTGCTTCGTATTATACGATCATGCAAAGTAGATATGTGACAGCCTTCATGATTTATACACCCTTTAAAGCATCCCCCAAAGCTTTTACTTTTCAACAAAGATTCCCTGAAGTCGTGTTTTTCTTCTTTTTACTCCTACACTATATTCTCCCCACCAGTGAACTAGAATAAACATGACTTGAGTCCCTTTGGAAAAAAACAATAATAATAATAAAAAGAAACAACGTGTAATAACCGCTTTTTATTGTTGTATGTACTTTTTGTAAAATATGAATCAAATCTGGCACAAAGTTTTGTCGGCATCTGTAAAGTACACAATTTATGGCATCTTCAGATGACTTAAAATACGGAGTCGGGATTAAAGGCTTTCTCTAGAGTAATGCTTCCTTAATTTATTGTTTTTCATAGAGTCTGAAACACAGCACTTGGGGAGAACATAATTAGCCGATGTTTATGTTGTCATAATATATCATTGCTTACGTTGTAATTTATCTTGTATATGGTTAGGTAGGTTATATATAAAACTATTTGTTGTGATTTATTTGTTATATACCACTGTATTATATGACTTTTATTTAAAAAAGTTTTTAATTTTTAAACGGGTCAAAGCACATTTTACTTTAACATTTAAAATAAAAGTAAAGTATTTCTTAAGCTAACCTGTTGTAATAACAAAAGGAACACTGTTATGTGATATTAAATATAAAGCTATTTTTTAATGAACATATGTTTGTTTGTTTAGATCAAAACTTTAAAAAAGTGATATTTTCAACATCGGCTTCAACTATATTTATAAAATTTGTTTAAAATATAAGCTTCAAAGATAATGAAAAAAAATTATTTTCTGCCACATCTTAAAATATGTAATTTCGGCGGTTATCGTTTTAAATGGGAAACTGGACCAAGTCTTCTATAATAATAGAGTAATGCTTGGAAATTGGATAAAGCGATTTTGATGAAATGTGAACACTTTATTAAAGAACCAATATTACAAACCACTAGAAAAAGTACACTGTAGTACCATTTGCATAATAGAAAACTACATCCTAATAACCATCATAGATTTTCAGTTTTTACCAAAAATTATTGTCGAAATCTTCCATAGATTGTTTTTCGATTTTTTTACAACTGCGTACTTTTTTATACCTTTCTCCCTTTTAACTGATATCTACATAATGTATATTTCAAGGGATATAACAACTAATACAATTTTTTAGTGTTCTTAGTGGTCAAATTTTAGTAATATTTCATCAAAATATGTATATTCGATTTTCAGAAAACCTGTATTTTGAATTTCGACACTGTGACAGTTATGGTAAAACCTTAAATTATGGAGATAAAAACGTTTCGAAGTATGGCAAATATTTGACCCATTTTGTAAAATCTAGATATATGTAAAAAAAAAAAAAAAAAAAAAAAACTACCGTAGCTCTAATATAATATATAGAACAAATATTAGATTAGTATAAAATGAAAAAAATATGAAAATAAATTACCATTATAACTGTACAACAAAGAATATAATAATTAAGAAATAGGAGGGGATTGATTTTTCTAAAAACGTTTTGTTTCATAACTTAATTTTCTCTTGAATCCAACATTTTTGAAAACACATTTGGTGTCTTATTATCTCATAAACAGTTGATATTTTTTAAAAAAGCAGCAAAATCATTTAAACTGTGCGAATGAGTGACGGCACGGAAAACAACTCCTCCTCCAGATTTGGTGTATAAATAAAAGTCAAATACATCTTCTAACTTTGGATTCTCTCCTTGAATTTAGTTCAAAATTATACAAAATTTATAATAATATCAGAAATGATTAATAACAATGAAGAGTTTAAAACATTTCTGCCGATAGCTCATCGAATATTAAGGAGTATTTATTTCGAAAAGGTATGATTTTGGCCTGTTAAAATACCCCACCTCCAATAAAAAGTTTTGGTATCTCGCACAACTGAAATATAGATGTATAAAATTAATCAAATTCCATTATTTTTTTCTTCTCAGGAAGAATATTGTGTACGATTAAAATCATTTGTGATATTTTATCTCCTAAATATTCTCACATGTAAAAAAAATCATATTAACAGAACGCTCGTTCAACGGAATGTCGACAAACGTGTTAATTAATTTGAAAAAAAAATCAAGAATTTTGTTAATAACTACTGTCAAGTTAACTTTATTGTCATGACAAATTTGCCGAAACACTGCTCGTGGCAAATATTTGAAGAATTATGAAGATACGCCACATTTACTAGTCGGAGGTATTTTTATTTTAAAGCAAAGCGAATCGGTTATCTAGCGGAAAGCCAATAATTGAATTGCATACGTGAGTGGAATTCGTTCTATTTCGCTTTACAGTCGCTGTGATTATCTTTTGACTATATTCCATACCTTTGTGAGACCTGACATGATATCTCTTTCAAACGAATGTCGGGACAAATCAGCACCGATATAATTACGTCGTTTTACTTTGTTCTTCACCCACGCGTTATTTATTTCAATATATCTGAGTTTCTGCAATCGTATAATTATAATAATTATTATACAATAGTTTGTAGAACCGGAAATTGTAAAGGTAAATTAGGGCATTTAAGTAGATATTTTCACGAAGATAATATTACAAAAATGTGAGCTCTAGAACGCTGAGTAAAGCAGTGTTGTGAAGTTTCAAAGACTTGAAGTTTCAAAGACTAACTTTTTTTTTTATTTTACAAAATAATTATAGTTTTAAACGTGCTCCATATTTGTGTAATTTTGTCCATAAAAAAAGAAAAAAAACGTTGTAATTGCTTTTATATTTGTGTTTAATATATATTTCTTGGCTTTGTTTATTTAATTTAATTAACTTTTATTATTTTTATTAATTTGATAACATAAAAACAAAATTATACCTTTCTAAACGCTCTCATATTTTCTTTAAATTTCATTTTAGTTATTTGCTTACTGTGCAAACTGTACACATTAACAAGGTGATAGGCGACATCATAGTACTTGCCCATCCCCATTATACAATGAATACAAGTAGATCTTTTAAATGCAATGCTGGCGTATTCGGTCTTGTAGGATATGTTAATTTGCATTTGTAGATCAGAAGGTTTTCCCACTAGGGTAAGTTTGTTTAAAATAGTTTTATACAGTTTTTCTGAATTGTGTAAATTGTGAACATCACTACTTTTTGACCTCGGCTAGGCCATAATGAGCCTAGTCGATGTGTATGCATTAAAAAGACTCCATTAACTCACCTCTTATTCTTATCAATGGCTTTGCCTTGGTGTGCCTTGATGCTGTACATATGAGAAGACCCTCTACTCGCTACGCTTGTTTCGGTGACTCAGCCCTGCCTGATATACCTAAACGAAATCATATTTTCTTGGATTTGGGTTGAAAATTATATTTGTGACAATAACTTCACTATTTGTCGTTTAGAATTAAAATATGGAAATGTCTACCCAATTCAGTGTGCTATTTGTTGAAAATCGCAGAATACATGAAGAAAAAAGTATTTTGAATGGCTGCTGTTTCGATATTTTCAAATTGATTTTTATGAACTTCTATAGTGTTCTATTTGGGAACACTCTAGTCATATATAACACAATTCATCTTCTTATCCTAATCATATCTTCTGCGTATCATATCTTATCTTAGTAACCGCTTAATCATATCTTCTGCGTATCATATTTTATCTTAGTGACCGCTTAATCATATCTTCTGCGTATCATATCTTATCTTAGTGACCGCTTAATCTTATCTTCTTCTTATCATATCTTATCTTAGTGACCGCTTAATCATATCTTCTTCTTATCATATCTTATCTTAGTGACCGCTTAATCATATCTTCTTCTTATCATATCTTATCTTAGTGACCGCTTAATCATATCTTCTGCGTATCATATTTTATCTTAGTGACCGCTTAATCATATCTTCTGCGTTTCATATCTTATCTTAGTGACCGCTTAATCTTATCTTCTTCTTATCATATCTTATCTTAGTGACCGCTTAATCATATCTTCTTCTTATCATATCTTATCTTAGTGACCGCTTAATCATATCTTCTTCTTATCATATCTTATCTTAGTGACCGCTTAATCATATCTTCTTCTTATCATATCTTATCTTATTGACCGCTAGACAACAACGCTCATAACGACGAATGGACGGCATGTCGAAAATCACCTTTTCAGGTTTCTGAACCCATGAAACGTAAAGACCAGTCAAAGCGATGGAGGAGAATTTTTTGTTGCGATTACTAAACTTAACCTATACCTAGTATTTTGGTTACGTAATAACAGCTGATTATGTCCCAACTGTTAAACAAAAGTAAGTTAGTCCTAAGACGTTTAGTAAAATCTTTTAGAAAGTGTTTTAAACTTTATTTTGAACCAAAATATTTTAAAATATTCATTAACCTTATTCATTAAATGCACTATAATACTTCTTCTAATAATAGTTTTATTTTATTATTTTTTAATTTATTGTGACATAGTATTATACTATTAAATAAAACAATAAAAAGTTACACATGTGTTTACATTTAATTTTATTATTTTGATGTAGTTTATTATTTTATTTGTGTTTTTAATAATAATGTCTTCAATTAGGTTTATTTATTTATTTTAATGTGTTCATAAATCTATTGTGTTTTAAGGTTAAAAGAAATAGAGACGCTTATTGCCCTAACATTACCTAACCTAACCTATCTCCTCTTCATTAATGTTATATTTTATAATTTATTTATTTTAAGTTTTATTTTTTTAATTTCTGTAGTGTTATTTTGTTTCTAAATATTTAAGCAACAGTTTAAGCGACTGATATTTTCGACTCGTAATTTTAAGCATCACTGCCTTTTTTTTTCCTGAAAATATATACGTTTTTCGGTGATAAATTTACAGAACAAAACTACGAAAAGATTCTATTAAAAATATACAAAGGGAATATTTAATTATTAATACATAAAGCTTTACTATAGTAATCAGTATACCAAACTTAATCACCTGAATAGTATAGAAAACACATGCAAATTTAGGACATGCTAATATACTGCAACTGAAGTGTGTGTGTTATGTTACCAAACAATACTTCAATGAGTACAATGCTGCACAACTGACACACAAACACACTTAATACTTGTATCAAAATTCAATGAATGTCCAATTTACAGATAGCTTCGATGCTTTTTATATGTTCTAAAAAAAACGATGCAAGAAATAAAAATCTAAAAAATTTCAGTATATTTTTTTTCCAATGTTTATTATTTATCTATATATTTCAGCATATTCTTAAATAAAAGTCTTAAAATAAACTTAAATAAAAGTCTAAAGTTACGCTTAGAATTGTGAAATATTGAAATTAAATTAAATTTAGGTTACTCACGATTGTTTTTTTAATGATAACAGAGTTTTAACAAACTTAATGGTCGTTTATTATAACCTACTGAAAGATTTGTTTACTGTAGGTAAAAAATAAGTATTTACGTAATCCATTAATGTTTAGAAAATACAGTTTAAAATTCTTTATATTACAGATTTTCACAAAACTCAATTCTCAAGTGATGAATTATGATTCAAAACTTTGATAGTTTTTCATTGTTTGTCTCGACACAAAAGTTGATAAATTTCCATTATGTGGAAGTGAGAACTGCCGCAGTTAAGAAGGTATTTAGCAAAGGGTGTGATAGCACATCTGTCCCGTTATAAAAGTGCCTTAGGGCACATGGTGGAGGTTGTTGCCGCGCCGCGCCGTGCCAGATGTACGTTTAATGATTATTTGTATCAGTCTATTGTTGGAATAAAGCTCTCTTCCCCTCTCATAGACTTTTATGTTTTATATAAAAATGCGCCACGTGCAAAATGTCATTATAGTCATTCTGAGAAATGAACAACCTACGTTTATTTTTAATTATATACACAAACAAAAGAGACGATGAACAGTCATTGTAGCAATTTATTAAAAATAAGGCTTAGCATTTTTAAATATTCCTAAAATAGTTTTATTACCAAACAATACCACTATTCAAATCAGGATGTAAAGACTTTAAAAAGTTATTAATAATATATAAAATACAATAAACAATACATTTTGTAAACATTAGTTTGATAAGCAATAGAACTGTTAACGATTATCAATACTAACGTTTCGTAAAATGTTTGATCAAATTCGGTATATCGCCATGTTTTAGCATTCATAAACATTCATTCGAACTATTTTGATTCATTTTCCAACTTTTTTGCTGAAACTTAATCTCTCAGGGTCCAAAGAAAACGCATCGATTGCTATCTCTACAAAAAAAAATAGTTTATGTTATTGGTAAAAATTGAAAAATAGGATATTTATTAAACAAAAAAATTCCTAAAAATCGATTCTCCTGATTGCATTGTAATTGAGGTGAAATGTGAAGGTTGGTGTACCTAAAAGGGAAATTGGAAATATGTTTAAGAAATAACTGGCAAAAACGAAAAAAAAATCTTCACAACATTCACAAAATCTCGTCTCGTTTTTTTGAAAGCTCTGTAAGTTTCAAACTCTTCGTTAAGATTCATTATCCCACGCTTTTTACACAACTGTATGACCTCTACACTAGAGTGGAAATCACCAGGTCTATGGTCATTTTCTGTAAGGTGGCGTGCATAATTGGACTTGGATGGTTTAGATTCATTACTGATACTTACTTCCCCATTATCTTAGATTCATAACTGGGAAGATGTTCTTTATATCAGTCTTTAAACGTTCTCCCAGTTTGACCTAAGTAGTATTTGTTGGAATCTGGACAATCTTGAACCATCAGACTTCATTCCAGTCGTATCATCTGTACGTTACAACCCTCAACCACTTATCAAAGGTTAATAGAGATAAACATTAGTAGGACTTGTAGCTTATACTGACAGTACTTTGCCGGACATGCCAGGGCGAACCTAGCGAAAGAAATTATTGTTTTAAATAATTGTTGTGTTAGTGAGTATTATTGTAAACATTTTATTGTACGACGAGCTCTTCTGAGTAAACTAATTAAACGTATATCTGATGATGGAGTTACGACTCGTAAACATGTCATAACGTAGAAATCGACTCAAGTCACAAGACGGACCATACAAGGTAATTTATTATTTTAAAATTTAGTTACCATAGCAACCAATATATAAATACACCTTTTAATAATTAAACACACAGTCTTCGGCATACACAAAATGGAAAGTGTTATTACAGTAATTTGATTTTAGTCTAAAATATTAAAACTATTCAAATTGAATCAATTAATAGATTTCTATAATTTTATATTGTTTTTACTTCTTTCATGTGGTCTTAAACACACAAGATTTTTTTTATCCGCGCGTCAATGGTAGTTCATGAACAGTTGTATGCTTCATTAGTCAGCGAAAGTAAGTGATCTCTTTATATGTTCCAATGACAGTACAGAAAACGTCTTCTAGTAAACATTTCAGTGACAAAGATACACAAATATAGTGTGCCTGTTTGAATGTATGCGCACATGATTGCGTGTGTAGAATAATAAATAATTAGTTTTGTTTTTATACTTAGCTTTGAATCTATTAAAATATTCATGTATTATGTGTGTGTATATAATTTGTATATATAAAAAAAATAAAAATAATAATATTTTCAAAAACTAAAATTGTTTTGAGCTAATTTCGATTCCCATTATAATATGTATTATATTGGTAATTTTACAATCATTGTTGATTTGTAACATTCGCGTGCGATGCCAGCTAGTGTTATAAAACAGTTTTATGTCACAGCCAAGATAAAAATTTACATTTGTTAATATTTTTACTTTGTCACAAAAAGCAACTTCCAAGGACGGCGGTAACAGACACTACTATATTTTTATATCATCAGAGAATATGATACTCTTAAGAAAGAAAACTAGGAACAAGCTTTGAGCGTTAATGAGAGGCTGCTACAAATGAGAGACGAATTTGAGCCTGGTATTACACAAGTCTAAGATTTATCAGTCTAATTTTCGTTTATGTTATAATTATTGCAGTGGCCACGAATTGCTTGGCCTGGCTTTATTAATATCGTCTCATTTGATTACACAAGAAGCCCGTACTATCAAAGTCTACGATTTATAATTAAAACAAGGGTGGGGCGACTCAATTTACCCTTTGAGATGACGGACTGGGGAAAAGGGGGGTCGGGGTGGGAATTTCCTGCCTTAAGGCTACTGGCTTTCAAATTAACGCTCGCGGTCTTTTTCAAAGGTTAGCATCACAAAGCCAGCCATATTAAACGGGATTGATTTTATATCGACAGCTTTGTTCATTGTATAAACTTTATCTCAGATATTATATGAGAAACATTATTTGAATTTTACATTCAATTAAAGACCATAGACTTTTTATTCGTGTTCGCTTTTATTAAATGTAGATAATTTTGGTCTAGATGAGACAATTTTTAATATCACACACTGCAGAGATTGGTCTGTCATTCTTTGTAATATATAATATTTAGCTTTTAAAATCACGTTCATTGGAAGACCGAAACCAGAGACCATGAAATCTCTTTTAATTATATATAAATTCTCGAGATATGAATGTTGTTAAACAAAATATTTTCTATGCATATTTCTTCACCAAAATATGATGTATAAATAAGTAAAATATATAAATAACTTTTGATTGTATATTTCTATTTCTGCCTTTGTCAACAAGAAAATTATTACATATTCAATACACATTATTCACAGTCTGTCACGAAGAAACTGAAAAACGTTTATTTGAACTTATGAACTAAAATAGTTAGTGTTTTGTGTTTTGAACAAAATTATCATATGTATGAACGGAAAATTTTACAGTTTTATAAATTTACATATTGCTTGGTGCTATAAAGACCCAATTTGGAATAAACATTATCAACCCATTTCCTTTTTTCATTTCAAAATGGCGACCGTTTAAAATTGTTGAACATAGAATAATTTGAAACCATTAATTTTACAAAAAATGTACAGAGAGAAAAAATGCCTCTTCTAACAAAAAAAAAGAAGTTTTTCTTGACGTCATATGTTAAACTAGTTAACAAAAAACTTAAAAAATAATTCCTTGCTAGTTGTCTCTAAACAACCAGATTGATCTAAAACGAACATTTCTATAAACTCTGCATTTTATTTTATTCTGAAGTGATAGATAAATTAATATATGAATTATATATAAACTTTGTGTTATATATATTATATATATATATATATATATATATATATATATATATATATAATATATAGGCCTAATTAATTATATATTTAATATATACATATTATATTAATTTAATATGTGTTTTATTAAAGCAAACAGACCAAAAATAATTTAAAAAAATTATATTATTGTATTCATTTAAATATATGTATTCTCTTTTCAGTTGTAAAAGGTACTAGCTGAAATATAATACAAATAAAATTTTAAAATATTTATTAGCTGTTACTTATTTTACTTTTGTTGAAATGCTACAGTGAGTCAAAAATGGTTCCAAATTGGTTTGATGGTTAATATAGAGGATGACATAAAAGAAACTTGTATACGACCTTTAACTTTATTATGACAATCCTCTTTGTGGTGATTGTCTTCTTTTTTGAGCCCACGTTTAACAATTTTCGACATCAAGGAGAAAATTGTTGAGCAGTGGTGCAACATATGGATAAAAATTTAAACATTGATTAAATGAAGAAAAATAGCAACTATACAAAAATATTATTATAAAATTTAACATGAAAGTTTTGTTTCGATATAAATTATTTTTGTTTAAAATACGTTAATACAATTCTGCCCGTAACTTTGTTTGTATGGTATAATTTTATGTTTTTTTTTTTTTAAATTTTAATTGCCTAGTTAAAAAAGAACTATAAAATTAGATATCAGGTAACAGTACATCCTATTTAAAAATTTTATTACACCCTTCCCTTACGGAGTAAACAAAAACCCAAAATATCGCTTATTGACGTAATCTTTACCTCAGAAGATTCTTTCATATGAATAAACTTGAGGTGGGGTGGAAATTACCTATTTACTATCTTAGTACAGTCACTTTAACGATTGCAATTTACTTATGGTAGTTTTATGAAGCTATTTAAAACGATGAATCGATTATCCCATTTGACTTTACTTGTTTAACTTGCCCTCACACCCTCTCAAATCTCAATTAATTAATTAAATTATAATCAGATGTTAATTTTGGTATATTGTTTTTTATTATTAATTGTTTTTAGCCTATGTTTCGATAATGAAAATCCTAAAAGGCTTTGGAGAAGTAATACAATATGTATTATAATAACTTCTTCAAGTAGATTAACAAAATAAAGTAAAAAAATATATATATATTAATAAACAAATAAAGAAAGAAAAGTAACCAGATCCATACACAGTTTATTCATAGTGTAATCACAGAAGTATATAACAAATGTGATAATAATATTGTTTACTTAGGTTGTGTTTTCTCTTTTGATCTACTTGACCGTATTTCTTCTCTGCTATATCAGTAAATCCACTCTTATACTTTCAAAGTTTAATGTCTTGTAATATAATATACTGAATAAGTTCCAAATCTAACCCAGCCTAGCCTACTTTTATTACATGATTTTGCCAGTTGGGTTTTACAAATAACTCTTTCATTACAGTCCAAAAAAAAACAATAACTTTACATAGGATTGAAAAATGTTCTATTTAACTGTTCCAATTTATGATTAAGTAAACTTTAAATTAAAAATAAAATGAGGTTGAAGTGACACAAACACTTAGGTCCAATGTTTTACTTTAAAACGGTGGCATATTCGGAACTGAAAAATATTTTACCGTGTTCAAAATATTATATTTTTGTGATAGTTCTGCCTATATTTTTATTTATACGATACATGGTTTAGGATTGGTTTTCTATACTTAATCTAATTGATTAAAAAATAAAATAAAACCTTTATTTCAATTTTTGGGGGAACGTTTCGAGTGATTGGTTGTATTTTTGGGAAATGTAAAAAGAAAAAGAAATCAGACTATGAACTGCAGTACTAAACCACACAAAGTCATAGATCAGCGAAAAATATATGGAAATAGGTCTATCCGTTTCGACCACAGACATGGAACATTTTTAGTTACGCTTATGTTTGATTCTAAACAGAATATAAGTTACATAGTTTTCAAGATAAATTTCGTTTAACTGATAAGATAGAAGATATAAACCAGAAAAAAATATAAAAAATTGTAACGTAGGCTATATTGAACAGCAACATTCATATTGAATGAACCCAAATAACATTTTATTAGATGTATCATAAAGATGCTAGATGGAATTCAGACTTTTTTACTGGGTGAAACCAGTTTTTATGCAGGAATAGCGAGATTGGTGTTATTTTCCCAAATATAAAGATTACAACATTTTATTTAATCTTTATATTAAGTAATTACATTTCTAGAGAATGTATATTAAACTTAGCTTGATTTCTTTATGTTGACTTTCATATACGAAAGAAATATTTTGTTTGAAATTTAATTTGTAATTTAAATAACAAACTAATAATAAATAAATTAAGAATTGTGTATTGATATTTATTAAAACTAAACACTGTACCAGTATCTACTCATTAATGAATTATTTACTGGGCAGAACTGGGCTAGGGTGAAGTTAATACATTAGTTGACCAAGCACACACTGGCAGCGTTGACAAAAGCGACTTTCCATCACACATTCTCTGGGTACAAACACCTTCCCAACGCTTTCGTGTGATTGCTGTTCCCTTTCCCTTCATAATTAATTAATATTTTCCATTATTCCCCATTCTCCAGGCCCATTCCTTGTTTAGAAACACCTGAAAGCCTTTAAAGAACCACTCCCTAGAGATTTAAGTTTTTTTATTTCATCTGTTGTTTTTCAATTAAACTTGCAAATGAGGTAATAAGAGCAATTTATCCTCCTCCGGTGTTATAAATCTCTGCGTATTCATTAATAATTTAATTAGTCGCGGTAAAATGTTTTTCTTTCATTAGAATCTTTTATGGATTTTTTGAAATTACCATAACTTCATTCCTACATAACTAAACCTTATTTTATGTATATAGGGAAAGATGAATGGTAATTATAACTTACTATAATATGTTTCTATTTATATTTTCCGTAATATAATAATTTTACATATATAAACACACAAAATTGACGTCAGTATTTGTTATTTTTATTAAGATTAATAGTTGATATTGACTACATTGAGTAAATCGAACCATTTCGTTTTTAAGATATTTACAATTTTAATTATTATTTATTTACTAGGATATAAAACGCGAAATATGTATGTCTTAGTAACAAGTCGGTTTCTCTAGCAACCTTAGAAACTAGGTGAAAATTGAACAAATATGTTATTTAGAAGTACAGCTGTTCCCATTCGGTTTAGGTCAATATGTGAAACCCTGGTTGTGTTTTTCATATTACTAGTCAGCTCTTTTATTATGGATACGACTAGTATATTATTTATTCTTTAGCAACAATTTACTTTAAATATAGGTTATAGATGAAGATATAACATGGATTTATTAATTTGTATACATCAATGTATGTAATAATGTGATTTTACTTCCATCAAACTCTTTATTTGAATTAATTACTCATCTTTGGCTTAATGAGCAATGATTGAGCTCTAGGCCTGCTTGCCAGCTTTTCAGAAGGTAATTGTAGTCAGCTTATCGAGTTTCCTTTACCGTAAGTCTTTACTTTTCAACTAGAATTAGCTACATATCATACTTAACGCGCGATGTTAGGTCAACACCTTAATTTTTGGGCATACAAAAACAAAACTTTTTGGACATCTTAATCCCAAAACCTCAAACTCAAAACGAGATCGCTAGCCGATAGACTAACCAAGAGGCTAATAATTAAAATAATTAATGCTATTCATCTATCAGCCCTTCCCAGCAATCAATTAATAATTTATAAGCACGTTTACGTTAAGGTTTAGTTAATTTATAAGCCTTGACTAATGAGCTTTTTAAACTTTGTGTTTGTAAACTCCACGATCTAATTCGTGTTTTGAATTTGGCAACACTGGTCCTCGTAACTTTTTGTATGTGAAATATTTTTCACTCTCTCTATTCTTCTGTCTGCATGGTGAACATAGTAACTGTGCAAATATCATTTTTTCTTAATGAAGAAACAAAAATTAATTTTTAAGCTATAAAGTCATTTTTATAAATTTGTATTTTTTACGTTATCAATTATTATTTAGAGAATTGTAATTGTTATCTTTATAAATAGAATATAGCATCAGCTAATTTTGTTAATATCAAGTACTTCAAAAAATATATAATAAATGCTCCTTTAGGTAGCATTTAAGGAAAATTTCAATAGTTTTTTGTATTATTTAAAAAAAAAATTTTACGGCGATAATCCAAAATTTCATAAGTGGATTTTAAATTCATAATCACGGAGCTTCCATTACAACTATTAGCTTTTATGATCATTTTTATTCCTCAATTTCCTTTCATACGACGATAATAAAAACAACAAACGCGCCACATAGCAAAAATTATTTTAGTGAAGAAACGTAAATATAGTTTGAAAACGAAGGTCGAATATTTGTAGTTTCTATCACCATACATGTCTTATTTCCATTTGCATGAAAAGTAAAACAATAGTTTCTATTCTCACTGCCAAAGTACTAGATTCCCACATTTCATCTCTCTCTCTCTCTCTCTCTCTCACACACCATCTCTTACATCTCTCATACATAAACCAACAACGATGAAAAACTAAAACAAAGCGTAGAATACACCATCCTTGCATCACATTCCTTACATTCTAAAACACGTATTCTGATGAAAATATGTTGTACCAGAGGTACATAAGAAGTATACGAGCTCAACTAGATAGCTACCACATCTGTTTGATGTAAAAGGGTAATTTCAACCCTTTGGATCAAGGATTCAAAGTCGAAACCTGGTCTCGTATAGTTTCCAGCCAAGCGTTATAATTCAAGCCTACTCAGCTCTAAACTTTGAAGTAAGATTTGTTGCGTGTAATCTCGGTTTCAGTTAAATGCGTCGCCATTTTATGTTCATTTAGAGGATATATTGTACGCTTACTACAAGCTGCTTAACTCTAAAACCTTCAAAATGGCGTTTACGAAAACTTTGTGTTTTTAATTATGTAACGTTAATTAAACTTAACTGTCATCGTTAAACATGGATAATGAAGGAACTTAATATAAATATTTCACATTTAACGGTTTCACAAAGGGAAAAATTGGAAAATGTTTTGATCAATGAATTATTTTCGTAATAGGTAATTGGAAAATAAAATAAAAATAATATTACTTAATGTCATAAACTTATTCTGAAAATTGGAATTTTTGTATTGATTTTTTGTCAATATCGTGATTTTTTTTAAACGCTTATAAATATATTTAGTTTAGTTTTTTCTGTAATATATTTCTTTCCGTTTGTCAATTTTATTAACACGATTTATCATAATAACTATTGTATTACCCCGATTTAACATATAATCCTTCCCATTTATAAAAAGAGTTTTTTTATATATTTTATTTTGCATGTTTGTGGTATCCAATTGATATAAAATTATGAAATACTTGAATATTACTTTTGTTTAAATCCCTCACCTGTCTTATTAGTCCTATTCAAAGGACGACATGTTTCTTAGCCGTAAGTGCATCATCAGATCCATAATACTGTGTCACTCAAAGAGATCGCCACATATTAAAACAGAAGTACATACATTACAAATTACACTTTAATATCACTCAAAACATGAGTACTCCAGAAGTTTAGGCGGCCACCTGGATGAAGACGATATAGAACTGCGTCCTATCGATTGTTGTCTATCATTTATGTTATTTTAATTATAATAGCCGTGTCATATAGATAATTCTCACCAGGAATTATAACATAGGAGTATAATAATTTAAATAAGATAAGGAAAGACAACAATCGATAGGTCGGATTGATTTCGTCAGTTCAACGTCGTTTTCCTTGAGGTGCGCACCTAACCTTCCGTAGTACACGTGTTTTGTATGATATTTATGTGTAAATTGTAATGTATGTACTTTTGATTCGATGTGCGACGATTTATTCGGAGTGACATAATATTATAAATCTGATGACGGAATTACAGCTTCGAAACATGACGAATTAGAAGTCACGTGACGGATAGTGCGCTGGTGATATTCAGTTTAATAACACTTTTCTTTTTTATTTCCCCTGGTGTACAATACTACTTTAGACCACTTTCAGAATCAACTGTAATTATGACCTCTTACTTACACTTTCTCTCGAGAAAGAATGTCTATCGATTTAAAATTTTCAGGTACATGTAGGTTAGGTATTCCATGGAATAATAAAACTTTCGAATAAATTAATTGCATATAGGTAGGGGATAAACGGGACAGCTTAAAAGCTACGTTTACATATTCTTCAAGAACAGAACTTCCAAATGATTCAAAACGTTTACATATAATACTTTACACACCAGTTTTCACCTTTCCTTTAACATCATTCACCGTGTAAGTAATTTTAATAACATTCTGGAGTACTCTTACATATGCTTAATTTTTTTAATAATCGGAAGTAGAGTAAACACTACAGAAAATGTCTATGAGAAATATCTTTCTAAAAATCGTCTAAATGTTTACTATTGGCTGAACTAGTTAAAAGCCATTGAAAACGTTTAATTGATATTTTCAAAACATTACAATATTCTCATTCCTATTTAACTGTGGTATAAAAGTAATAACAATAATATTTTGTATCTATTTGAATACGTGAATTTAAAATCGCCCCAACGCATACTTTTTCATTTATTCATAATATCCAAATGAAAGGAAATATCCGACGATAAATTTCTTATAGTATTGCATTCTCAATACTTCTCCCCTACCCTATTGATCCTATAGAAGAGGACCTCCACCCCACCCTTTCATACACATACAGATTGAACTCGACGAACAAAAAGTTTTGCATATTGAAGATACAATGCAATGGTTATTTCTGATCTGAAAATTCACCCGTATTTTTTAAATCTCTAGTCCGTCTTAAATTTCTTCACGCAATAACGATTCCAATCCATGTTGCCCGTTTCTGTTGTTTGTTGTACGTCATTCCATTTATCCTTGATGTTTCCTGCATTCATATCAAATTGTATTAATGTATTTTGCTTTATTTCTACAATACATTTAGTTTTCTTACGTGTTATAAAGAAACAGTTTTACTAGTATTCGACCTTTATATTTATTGTAATTTAAATAACTTGGGAAATCTTTTATAATTCCCTTATGTTTTTTATTTGGAACGTTAATCACTAAATTCCAAAGTTGAAAATTTATATTTCTACTATTTTCTCATGCTTTCAAAAACATTGATAATTATTTATCAATAAATACGATGTATTACAGATGTTATACATTACACAATTTAGTTGGTTAAATAGTTAAAGTGAAGATTGATATATTTTTATAAGATAAGGTTAGGGAAATAGAGAAAGAAAAAATCGCTATGCACTAAGTTTCTTACAAATCTAGTTATCAAATGTTTGAACAAACAAGAAGTGTTTTTTGGTGTCTTCAAAATACTGATTTTTAATTATCGGTCAAATATAAAATAATGAATTCTGTCTAAGTCTAATGTTTTGAAATTACTCTAAAAAATATCGATGAAATATACTTCAATAAAAATGTTTGCCACCCAACACATATTCTAACCTCAATGGAATTGAAAATTACTATTGTCTACAGTTGTTAACAAAGTGGCATTTTGTTCATTTAAATTCGTTTGCAAAACAGCTGTTTTCTCAACAGTTTCACTTTGTCCACTACTTTGCACACTACTTTGCTCACTCCGAATGGCAACCGAACTAAACGAAATTTAGGTTAAGTTTATTTGAATTGATTTATAATATTCAGGAAATGTCTCGTATGTATGTTAGATTAATTCTTGCATGTAAAATAACATAAATAAACAACAAAACAACGGTTTAAAGTTGAAAAAGGAAGGAATTATTCATAAAGATGATTGACAGTGTATGTACACGGAGAGTATTTTTTCGTTTGCCGAGTTTTGAAGTTGGCAATCCCGTTTCCTCAACAATACACCTACGTTATTTGTAATATTCATAAATAACCTCAGTTTTGACGTGAGGTTGAACATTATTGTATTAAATTAATGTTTTATTAAATTGTGTTACTGCTGAAGTATGTTTTTTATTTGTCACAAAATAACAACTGTAGACAAAGTATAATGTGCAATTCGTGAGCAAAGTGTCTTTTTTAAACTCAATAAAATTGACGCACTCGGCAAGCATAGATAAAACAAGATAAACTCAATGGTATCCCAAACTATGCCCATGGTTGATATTCAATTTTAATCTACAACTGCCGAACAGATATTTTTGTAGAGATGACCCCCAATTTGATCTGTTTAAGTCCCTTATTGGTAAACGATATTCAAAACGGTTTAAGCAAATTTTTATTACATCAACTTTGAGTGTTAGTTCTTTAAACAAATACAGGGGAATGCCACAGGGCACTAAGTACAGACACTAAGTGATCATTGATAGATTATTTTGATAAGATAAATTTATTGAAAACTTGTGAATCATTCAAGAATAATAAATAGATATTGAAAACTTTATTTCCAATATAAGACACGACTAAAGCTTTCATTCTTATTTCTATTCAGCTCAACTGACTGTAACTGAAGATGTTGACCTTCGTTGAAACATCATCTTATTGAGATGTTTACTTATTGTAGAAATTTAAAGACTTTTGAGCTTTAAAAATGTTAGATATTGGAGTTTTCCTTTAGAAATTTGTAAGATCTGAGCTAAATAAAATAATTTAAATTAACACTCCAGTAGGCGCGCGGATTACGGGTGTAATCCATGTAATTTGTTTTTCGCCCAAACAGCAGTTGGCAACACGTATAACCTTGAGTAGTCATCTACCTTCTCTCCACCTCTTCCCTTACTCGCCAGTGCAACCCCAGTCTTGTTAGTGCGCCTATTGTTGTTAGACAAAGTATTTCCTGAGCCTTGTTTTAACTGGATTACAGATGTAATCCACGCGCCCACTGGCGTTACAGTATTTTCGTGTTTAAACATATTTCAATTTTTTTTCCATCGTTTTATAAGATAAAAAAGTAGTTATTTAGTGTTGTTTTGGAACGGTATTCATAGTTTCATGGGTTTAGTGGACAATAACATTAGGAAACATGAATAAAAGTGAAAAAGAACAGTTAGATCAGTGGCTAAGAGAAACAGAGGACGACAATGAAAGTTTGTTGGGATTGGAGGACAGAGATGAGACAGAGGAAGATAGAGTGGAATTCGATAGTGTAAACAGAAGTGATGAAATCGGTTTAGAAGCAAATCTAGAGGAAGAACTTGGTGATGTTGAAATGGTAGAAGCTACACAGCAAGATCTTCAAAAAGCCCCTCAACGAGTTCCTCAAAATGCTCCGCAACAAATACAGCAGGTACCTTTTAGCAATCCAGAATTTTACATTGGACAAGATAGAGAAACGAGATGGTATTTAGACCCACAAGTAACGCGAACAACACGCACACCCAGACACAATATAATACCAGTTTTTCATCGTCCAGAGCCACATGGAAATGCTAAACAAGTACAAACTCCTATAATGGCACTTCAGTGCATAAAATTGATGATGACATCATTTCAAAAATAGTTATCTATACAAATATTTACATTGATAAAGTAAGACCTGAGTTCCAAAGAGAAAGAAACGCCCGCGATAAAGATGCTCGGGATATACTAGCCATGATTGGGATTTTATATCTAGCTGGAGCACTGAAAAACGGCAGAAGAAATGCCCTACAATGATAATGTATTATGTATTTGAATATTGTATGTATCATTTTGTACGTTGTGTCGATTAACTCTTTTTTTTAGTTCACTTCATTGCACGAGTCTTATGTATAAGATTTAGCAAAAAATCAATGTTACGGTGGGGACCGGTGATTTTTCAACTAGGCCTATATGTTTTTTTTTTTTTTTTTTTTTTTTTTTCACAATTTAAAATTCTATTTTGTAAAGTCAGTATTTTAAAATATCTTTCCCTAAGCTTTTCAACTTTTTTTTAGATTATAAATTAAAATAACTTATGTTTGGATACAGATTAAGTTTACAAAGTAAAGTTTTCTTTCAGTGTTAGGTTTATTACAAACATGTAATTTTAGCTTAACATAACTATCTGTTACCCATTTTCTATGCGATAATTATCTTTTTCTGAGTTCCATTTCTATTCCTAAGAAACAATTACTTACTATTTTAACTTGATTTAGTTCATAAGTACAAAAAAAAAAGTTCACCTCCAAAATTGTTACGATTAAGAACAAAAGAAATTTGTTGACTGCAATAATGTAAAATAAATTTTGGTTTTGAGATAAAAATGTGTAAAACTATTTATTCCAACCATAAAAACCAAAAGTTAGATTAAATGTATAAGAAATGTGCCCAAAACAACTAAATCAAATTGGATTACAAGTGTAATCCGCGCGACCCCTCACGTCACCTGTACTCGCGCGCCTACTGGAGTGTTAAAAAAAGTAATATCTACAATCAAAACTCCTTGTAATTTCGTTAACCAATATTTTCAACAACATCTGGAATATCTGTTTTTAGACAAATATATTCATGCTATTAAACATAAGTATAAAGATTTAACTTAAGCCGATTTATTAAAGTTATGAATTTATAGTGGAGTTTAAGGTTGTCTATTGTTATTTAACGGAGAATGAAATAGTTTTACAAGATATGAAACACAATTTGTTAAATGTAGGTAAATGCAAGGCAATTGAGAGTATGCAGGTAATAAAAGCACAAAATAAATTCTTTCGAATTTACACAACATAAAAGAGAAGTTTAAATAGCCTGTAGTTATTTAGAGGAGCAAAAACGTAATACTTAAATAAAGGAGGAAAAGTAGAAAAACCGAGGCATTAAAAGAAATAATAAGCTACTGGATGTTTAACCCGACAGCCTCCTAAGAGTTTTCATAATCTACATGAGCACTAAAAACTTCTGTTTAAAATCACAAACTGCTTGCTAAATTGGAGGGGAGGAGCAGGGAGGGGGAAGGTATTTCTCTTTAACTCACTAACATGAATTAGACTTATATTTCTTTAATTTTAACACTTCTTATTAATTTACGTATTGATTTGTCATAACGTTTGATTTAATAATATTGCCTTAAAGACTAATTCTACAAATAGTGACATTTAATTAGTTCAAATAAAAACTTTGAATTAACTTTCCCACACACTCCATCTACTATACCAAAATAATAATCCTCCGGATTTACCAAAAGTCCAAAATGTTTAAATAAATAATTGTTTTGTGTAATATTAAGTTATATGATGGGTCAAGAAATTCATGTCTAGTTTTTCTCTGAATATGAAAGTTTTCTAGTGGCTTGGCCCTCGAAATTGTTTATTTATATATAAATATTGAGCTTGACTTGTGAGATAATATGTAGAACAAAAACTCGAACATAAGATCTCACAAAAACTACGTTTATTCATTCAAACGCGTTTCAACGACAAAGTTGCTATCCTCAGTGATACATGAGCTCTAACTCAGTTTATAGTTTTATTATTGTAGCTCATGTATCACTGAGGATGGCGAATTTGTCGTTGAAACGTGTTTGAAACGTAGTTTTTGTGAGATCTTGTGTTCGAGTTTTTTTCTACATATTTTCTGTCCGTCGTACGTACAAACCTAAATGAGTGGACAGATTTTGATCATCCTACTTTGTGGAGATTTCTCGAGATTTTTCGTTAAAGTTTATGGATTCTTACCAAAATTCAAAATTTTAATTTTTCAAAATTGAATAAAGATTTTCATAAAAATTATATAAATCATTACCTCTAAGAAACTAAATATAACATTTTTTGGCGTCATCAACTTGAAAAGGCTTGTTCTGGAGTTGTAAAATTCCAGAACATCATCCATTTAGCAATGTATGAAGACCTAATTATAAGAAAACCTATTCTACTAATGATGTTTAAATTTTGGGTAATAATCACCCAAATTAAACTAGCAAGTAAATGAAAGTTGCAGTGCTCTACAAACCAAACGAGTGGGACAATTATGATGATATTTGTTATTTTCGTTTATTTAAAAAATATGTTGAAATTTTTACATTTGTTAGATAACTTTAAATTTGTGGTTTCTTTTCACTAAACACAAAATTCGTATTTTCTCAAAATTTATTGTAATTATTTTTATGAAATTTTGTAGGATGTTTCCCTCAAAAAAATAAACAAAACGTATTTGCTCCATTTACTTGGAAATGCGGTACAGGAGTTGTCAGTAAAAAAACAAACCATCATCCGTGTAGCAGTTTAGGAAAGTCCTAACTATAAAATAATTGGTTCTACAACTTAAAATTTTGCTGAAATGTGAAAGTAAATCAAAGTTACAAGATAGATAAGTACAAGAAATTAATTTAATGACACAACAATATTAGTGTTTATTTCATGTACCAAAACCTAACACCTTTAACTTTGATATGCGTTGCACGGATCTAGAGTTAGAAGATAAGTTAATAAACTAATCGTGATTGGTCTTGTCAGGTCAAATTGTCTAACGCTACACCAGTCCTCCAATGTACACAGCAACACATCACACATAGACAACCAATCAGCTGTCTACGTGAAACAAATAATTACTTAGACTACATCGGAGCGTGAACCAAAGCCTAAGCATCCCTGAACGTACTTAAATCACGTAACACAATTCTAAACCCGTTGAAGCAATAAATTGCAGTGCTACGGGTTAATTAACCACTGTTAGGCGAGCGATGTGTTGTGAAAAGAGGGTTGGGGTTTCAATCTGCGAGCTCTTTTATCTTTCATGTCTTTCGTTGTAAACTTCGTGCTTCAACTCAATTTGTTTGTCTTTTACAACGGTTTTCAACTTTGTTTTTTTAAAATAATTATTTTACTCTGCACGTTAATTTTGGTATACTTATTTTTAGACTTTTAGTAATAAAAATATCAAAATTTAAAATAATAGATTTTTTTTAAAATTAATAAATTGTTTTACTCACGACTTGTGACTCGTTATTTTATTTTATGTAAGTTTTATCTTCACATGTTTTGCCATGCTACTGCGGTATCTTCAATTGTATTCTTTGCTAGTCTATTACTCAACAATAAATACAAATAATTATCACCAAAAAGATACAATTTTTTTATTTGTATAGTTATTTGTTTGTGAAATGTTATAATACACAATATTATATAATATATATATATATATATATATATATATATATATATATATATATATATTATATATATATTACGTTCTCATTATTTAGCATAATATTAACTATATAGACTATTGTTGTTATACGTATATCTGATTACGGTTTTACATAATAATTTTTATAGCATTGACTAAATTGTGTTGGTATTGAACTTCGGGCCATGTCAAATTTCTTCCTTATTACATCTTTGAGGCTTTGGCCTTGCCAGACATAGTTCAGTGTCAGGAGCGTTTGTGTGCATATAACAAATGAGGATGATGACTTAGTTATTGCAAAGTCATTTTTCACTGTGTCATACAAATAAATAAAAGGTACATTCTGAAGAACTGTGTTTTATTTCATTTGGTGATTGAATTTTCCTCAATTGTTTTTCATGAAAACTCATTTTGCACTGTGTCGTACAAATAAATAAATTGTTCATTCTGAAGAACTGTGTTTTCTTTCATTTGGCGATTGCATTTTCCTCAATTGTTGTTCATTAAAACTCATATTGCACTGTATCGTACATATAAAAAAATTGTTCATTCTGAAGAACTTTGTTTTCTTTCATTTACTGATTGAATTTTCCTCAAGTTTTGTTAATGAAAAGTCATCTTACACTGTGTCGTACAAATAAATAAATTGTTCATTCTGAAGAACTTTGTTTTCTTTTATTTGGTGGTTGAATTATCCTCAAGTGTTGTTCATGAAAACTCATCTTATACTGTGTCGTATAAATAAATAAAGGGTTCATTCTGAAGAACAGTGTTTTCTTTTATTTGGTGGTTGAATTATCCTCAAGTGTTGTTCATAAAAAGTTATCTTGCACTGTGTCATACAAATAAATAAATTGTTCATTCTGAAGAACTGTGTTTTCTTTCATTTGGTGATTGATATTTTTCTCAAGTGTTCATTGTAGTAAACGAAAGATACCTAGTTTTTTTTTAAATAGTCGCTTTTTATTTAATAGGGAACTAAAAACTTTAAAATCAACATTTATTCGGTAACTTACATACTTTAATGTACACAACGTCAGAAATTCCAAGATTAATGGAAGACAAAGATGATCTATAAATGTTACTAGTAGTTTAATTTTGTAGTTAAATGACGACCCAAATATCGTGAAAGATATAGTCAGTATAAATAAAAATATATTATAAAAATAATAATAATAATACGTTTTCATCTTCAAATAAAGCTAATAATAAACGATATATTGATTATAAAATCAGATCTGGCCATAAATCTCAAATTAGAAATCTACTCACCTAGATCTTTCCGTGGATATCTATGTTAATGTAGTTGTCTGAAATATTTAAATCGACAGAGGGGCGTGTGAGGAATCAGGAAGCAACCCAAATTGGAACTTTACTCATCCAGAACATACCGTAGATGCCAATATTAATAACATTGTTTTAATTATTTACATAAAGGTTAAGGAAGTAGGAAGCAACCCAAATTGGAACTTTATTCATTAAGAACATACCGTAGATACCAATATTAATAACATTGTTTGAAATATTTACATAAAGGTTAAGGAAGTACCAATCAACCCAAATTGGAACTCTAATCATCCAGAACTCTCTGTAAATACCTATTTTAATAGGGTTGATTGAAATGTTTAAATCGAGAGAGAAGCGAATTAGGAAGTAGGAATCAACTAAATTGGAACACTATTTATCCGGAACTTGTCGTATATACTTACGGTTGTTTGAAATATTTAAATCAAGGGTGGGGCGAGGTAGGAAGAAGGAATCCACCCAAATTGGAACTCTACTCATCTAGACCTTACCATACCTACATTAATGAGGACATTTGAATTATTTAATGGAGTTGTGGGAAGATGGAGGAAGGGGGAAGGAATATGATTATTTTGTTCTCAGGACACATTAATATTCAAAATTTCAAGTGAATTAAATATTTTAATTTGGAAAATTATGTCCACTTCTTAATCCTAAACGTAATATTCACAAACCTTATTTAACAGCAATAAACTTACGTGAAAACTGCTTAGAATTTAAATTGGTACCTCATTTTA
This sequence comes from Aphrophora alni, assembly GCA_963513935.1. Taxonomy (NCBI): domain Eukaryota; kingdom Metazoa; phylum Arthropoda; class Insecta; order Hemiptera; family Aphrophoridae; genus Aphrophora; species Aphrophora alni. The sequence continues at coordinate 25,772,858 of OY740771.1, forward strand.
AACGAATTATAAGATTCTTTGGTTGTTAATTAAACTGAATATTGTGTATTTTTATTACTTAGTAAGAACAGTATTGTGATGTCAATAAAACGTTAGTTTTGAGTCTTATACGTTTAAATATTCTAGGAACGCATTTACGCTATTATGAAATTTTTGTGTTTCCATTTGTATGTTCAGTACAACGCATCATACTTCAAGAAAAGATATGTTGGTTCAATATGTTAAAGTTTAATATTTAAAGGATGTCTAATGCATGATTACAATAATTGTTTAATCACTTAATGTATGAAATTGAAAATTGAAGGATTTTAATTAATTGTCAAGCATTACCTCAAGTGGAAGTTTGTGTGATTAGAAATGTTACACTACGATAAGTATTCCATAAACTATTAAATTTTGTTTGAATTAGGTAAACAAAATTAAGGGGGAAATTTGAGTCACAGTAAAAATTGTAAACTTCTTTCAGTGCTAATGACATGGATGTGTTAAATTATGGTCAAAATTCTGTGAAGATGGTTTATAAAATCTTTGTACAATTTAAAAGGAGGTGACAATTGTTCTGGATAAAGGGAATAGAAAAGTCATGTACTCTTAATTTCAATTATTTTTGCCTATAGGTTATTATGTAACCAGTCTTATATACTTCGATAATTGCAATAAACATAGGATTTTTGTTGTTGGAAATACCAAAATGGCCTAAGAATTTTTTATCTATTTTAACTTTTTGAGGGTTTTGTTTCCAAGCTTTGGTAGATTTTGCTATTTTATTCAAAATAAATGTAAAAAAACCATTTTACAGGTTTGTTACTTTGTTTTCACGTTTGGTGTTTGTTATTAATTTTCGGATTAGATTTTTATTTATTTTTTTTTTTTTTCATTTTAAATATGTGGTGCTTTATCTCCTTGTTTTTGACCCCTGATTGTTTTAAACTGCTTAAGGGCCCGTAGGTAATATTTTAAATCAATAAAATGATATACTTAAATAAATGAGACGAAAGGTTCCAGCTAAAGGTTTATTTACTCCTAATAAATTTGTTTTAAAAGTAGAATAAAAAGCCTTTTGTTGACGTTAAAAAATAAATTTACTCACGTTGAAGCAGACCAAATTATAAAATTATTATCCGATTCCTTCTTTCGGGTAATAATTACTTAATTTTATTGCAGACTTTTTTCATCATGGATATCAACTTTATTCTTTGATCTCTAAAATAATTATAATTGATTTCTTCCCTTTTACCACGATTTACCTTTGTTAGACTAAAAATTAGACCTTTGTTCATAATAAAATAAATATTTAATACGATTTTAGGCTCAAAATAAATTATTAGGAAACGAAATATTCGTAAGTTGTCATAAAAAAATGTAACAGCACTCATTAAAATAAATTTATTAAGGAAATCCTTAAAATTTAATCTTTAGATATATTTATCCTTTTCTAAATTTTAAATATTGAGATTTATTTATTTCTTGGACGCATAATTGTGCATATCGCACGAGACGAGAAGTATATGTAATATGTTTCAATATTAGTAATATAAAATATTTTGTTATTATTATATTACCCATAGGTATTGATTTGGTGAAAGGGTATCAATTCAATTCTGGAATACAGTGGGTAATTCAATTTGCAGAACAGCTGTTATTTTATATCGTTTCTTATATTTAACACACTTTAATACGTATTTTTCAATATTATATCTTGCACGTCTGTAGTCGTACTTAACTGTTTAACATGTTCTTCGTTTTGTAAACATTTATAAAGAGAATCGGGACGTTCATTGTTGACCTTCGCTTAATTACTCCCGGTACTGTTACAGCCGTGAATTATGGATGTGAAATGAAGGGCGGTATAATACAATGAGGTGAACAAACTGTATCCATTAAACTTGGTTTAAATAAGCCTGGTGTACTCTACTGTAAATATATGTTTTCAACTTGGATGGTGGATGTCTAATTTACGGTAAATAATGACAAAACTTCCACGCTCAAATTTAATTAAGGTAATTTGCTTCCGAAAAAACGTTTTCGATTTGCTTTAAATTATATTAAAAAAGTAAGTTAGTTTTCATACTACTAAAATGTTATTGTCCACTATAGTGTGAAATCTTTACTATGTGGTTTCTTCAAAGAAACAATGCACTATTTTTTCACACAACCAAAAATTATATTTTTTGTCATCTCCTCTATACAACAGATAGAGAGTGTCCCAAAATTTCGGACCGGTTCAATAACTTGAAAACAAACAAAATATAAAAAAGTGATATTTATTATGTGCCTTCTGGTTATAAAAAATACTTTTCGGCAGATGAGATATTTTTACCTGTCCCCAAAAATGGGGAATTTGGGGGACAACTCAATATACTCAAATGTAAACACTCATCGAGTGTACCCCTCATGGTAAAGAGCTGCTTATTTAGTAAAATATAACTGCCTGAACTACAGGTTGATATCTTGTTCCTATCTAAAATGGCAGATCTTTACTTTATTTCATTAAAAATTATTAGACGAAATACGGGATCAAAATGTATTCAAAACATTTTTGACAGTTGGTTGTAATTATAATCACAATTATTTCACATTTAAAGATAGTATGAATTTCTATGAAAAGATGTAAAAAAGTAATAAGTTAGTTGATCTAATGTTAATAAATGTTTTACACAACTTATATGGTAATGACAACAAATTAATATAATATAATGACAATAATTAATTGATGTTACCTTTTCTTATCTAATGCAAGTTCTTTATACACCATGTGTATATCTATATATATTTTTCAAAATCCAATAATTATTTATTATAAGATTTCATTTTAAAAATATACTTTTTACCATATACTTGCCTTCTAGTTAATTGTGAATAAAATAAATAAAGTAAAATAGCTGTTTCAAATATTTGAACGGCCGCCAATTTAGATTGGAGCAAGGTATCGACCTCTAGTTTGTACAGCTGTATTTTACTTAGAAAGCCTTTTACATGAGGGGTCACTCGATGAGGCTTTTCATTTAAGATTATTGAGTTGCCAACCCAAAACCCCCATTTTTTGCGGACAGGTAAAATGTCTCATTTGCATAAAGTAGTTTTATCACCAGAAGGCTCAAACAAAATATCTTTTTTTTTGTTTTCAAGTTATTGAACCGGTCCGTGACTTTTGGGACATGTTATATTATATTACTCATATGCTTCAGAAAGACAAACTTATCATTTTTTTTATTAGTAATTTTCGTTCTTTGTATTTCCAATTGAGATTTCTTCTGTATAGAACGGTACACCTTTTATTAACTTCTTCTAAAATTTTCATTTTACTGACTTTTTTTAATTTATTGAAGAACAAATATTGAAAGAGATTTGAAGCCTTATATTTAAAGCTTAAGATTTCTTCACTTTTGTAATAAAATTGTCTTAAATAATTAATTAAGCTTAAATGGAGTTTTAAATTACAGCTGTCAAGATTATTATTATTTTTTGCCAATTATTCCTAAATGTTATTATTATTTTTTTACTTTTGATTTTGCACAAAGATTGGAATAATTAACCTTGATTTTTCATTAAAATTTGAACGAAATTGGTATGGCCAAACGATAGAATCTTTGGTGGTTTGTTATCGATAACTCACGAACTGGCAATTTCATTCGAATCGGGACCAATATATTTTGTTTGGGTGTAAAGGACTAATTTTTAGCAACAATATATCAAAACTGTCACAACCGATTTTAAGAAAACGAAGTTTTATAATTTTATCTTTTAACAGTTATCTCTAAAATTTAAGTTATATATCAAATTAAAAAAAAAAAAAATTTTCCCTTGAAGCAATTTTAAAATTTAAAATATTAATAAAATAAACTCGTACCCTAATTGATCAAAATTGTCCCTTTGCTTGGCCTGTACAACAAGTTGGGTTCAGTTAAGTTAAATATTAAATTTCTTTTTTGGTTCATACAAAACATTCTTTAACCTAACCCAACACTTTTGCGATCTATAAAAAAAGAAATAAGAGAGATATTTAAAGGTTACTTATTTCCCTAACGGGTTTATAAACAATTCTTTACACAGTTTGAATAATAGAAAATATTTAACAATTATTTTCACTTTAACAATTATAACTTTGTTTTTTGACATAAAAATTGTTTAAATGTTCAGAAATGGTTTTGATGGGAAACATATATTTAAATATATATATATATATATATATATATATATATATATATATATATATATATATATCTATCTCTTTTTCACTTAATGACATTGCTAAATGAATAACATTCATTATACTCTTCACTTTCCATCAAAAAAAAAATACGACCAATCTGGTCTCTTTTTGACATTAACAATTAAAATTTGGTCTAAAAGAGTGCAAAAAACTTTGCGTTGTGCTGTATAATTAAATTTGGTCATCTAATGAAAAAGTCAATGGGTCGTCGCTGCGACCATTACGACAATCCTTTATTAGTTTTGGTTATATTGTTGATAGATTAATGCAGAGTTTGCCCGAAAAATTCTAAAAATCAGCTTTTTTCAGTTTTTGTTGTTGTCTAACTCAAAATACGTACAAAATCGTAAAATTGCACTTATTAGTGCTGCTCAATGAATCCAATACCTTTATTGACATTTTAAACAACGTATTATGTTGCATAGTAGCTTAACATATGTCCATTGAGAAGAGGGTAGGGGAAGAACACATGTTTTGGGACTATTACAGCCAAAGGACATTAATGATGTTTCCGCCCTGACCCACCACTGTAGAAGTGAATTCCACGAATCCCTTGTCAGGGGCGCTGGAAGCGTTTAAACAACCAAGATTTAATTAAATTAAAAAGTAAATTTTAACAAAGTAAATTTACATCTCAGTATGTTTAGGAACGTTAAATAAAATAAGTACGATATACATGAAGACAATTTTACAACAGTAAATAACTTTTCTCCAATTTTATTTAATTCCTAAAGGATAAAACCTTTTCCTCTCATTTTCCTTAGGGAACTAACTCTGATTGTTTTGTTTTCTATATCTAGAAAGAGATGTGTTCTAGACACACAGGGACTTAGCTGTTTCCTCATTATTTCCACTTTGAGCTCACATTGTATATTCAAACAAAAGTATATTAATAAAGAGAGAGCGAGAGAGATGAACAATATTCCGTTCATTGGACTTAGTTATAAAAATTCATTTGAATTTATGTAGAATTGAGGGTGAACTTGGAGCCATTGAAGGTTGAACTTCCATGTTGATATAATGGAACATATTCATATATTCAATAGTACCTAGGTTTTTTTTCTTGTTGGTTAAAAGCCAAAAATCTTTTGGTCATCATCGCATATCAAGAAAAGGAGGAAATGAACATAAATAAAAGCGTCTTAGTCGTCGAATACTCTAATAACGACAGAATCGGAAATAAAATACGAGAGACTTAATAAGAAAAGAAGGATCTAACACAAGGCTTGTAGTTCCAGCAAGACTCCTTCGGTATTACCCTATACTGTAATGATCCCCTGATGGCTAATGATAATGTAAAGGAATTTAATTTAGTTTTAATTAAAAAGTTGAAAATCTATAATTATATTAATGAGAGAATAATAAAATTTAGAATGTAAGAAAAAAAAAGTAATAAAGAAATCTAAGCCACTGCTGTAATTACAAACATAATAGTGTTTTAGGTTGATACGTAAAATTATAAATAATTCAGAAAACTACATTTTTATGTATTAATATATTGTAATTTAAATAATAATAATTCTAAAAGAGGAATAATCAAGTATTACTAAAGTTTGAATTTTAGAATAAATATGTAAATTTACCGCGTGAAGAGACGTAAATAGAAAAGACAATTTCAGTTTTAAATTAAAACTTAAATCGATGAAGTAATAATCGAAAATTGAAGATGAAAATAAATTGTTGAACTAAATTTTTAATGAAATGAACCTCTCGAAACCGAATATATTTAAATTAAATTTCAACAAAAGTAATTTAAGATATCCATTAAGAAAGAAATATGTTTCATTCAATTTTAAGAAAGATAGAAAAGTATATTAATTGGAATTGTTTTAAATTACAACTAATAAACAGCGATACAGTAATCAAATCGAGTTGCATATTTTAATACAATCAAAATTTTGTAAGTGTACGATAATAATCAATAAAAACTCTGTTGTACTTAGAAATGTTTAAAGATTTTTTTTCCAAATAATTTTTATTTATTGTGGGATTTTATTAAATGACACCTTCATGACACTCAGTCTTATCTATAGAGTGTATGGTTTTTAATAAGATAAATTATGATATATTGTGCCACGACATGAAGGAAGCTGAAAGGTAGTTAAAAGGAGAGATTTACTGAAGTACAGTAAATGTATTAAAACTATTTTTATAATGGTAGACATAAAAATCATTGTTCCTGTACGCAGTGTTGATAAAATATTTTTCTAAATATCTGTAGGTTATAGGGGATACCAAAAGTTTAAAAAAATGTATGATAACATATATATATATAATGTCCTAATACGCTGTATTTTTTTGTCTAATCGACAATTGTTTGCATGCGTGCGCGCGACGGCGTGCGCGCGTGCGTGCGTGCGTACGTGCGTGTGTGTGTGTGTGTGTGTGTGTGTGCGCGCGCGCGCGCGCGCGCGCGTGTGTGTGTGTGTGTGTGTGTGTGTGTGTGTGTGTGTGTGTGTGTGTGTGTGTGTGTGTGTGTGTGTGTGTGTGTGTGTGTGTGTGTGTGTGTGTGTGTGTGTGTGTGTGTGTGTGTGTGTGTGTGTGTGTGTGTGTGTGTGTGTGTGTGTGTGTGTGTGTGTGTGTGTGTGTGTGTGTGTGTGTGTGTGTGTGTGTTTGTAATGACAAGTTATAACCTCTAAAACGAAGATCGAGATTGATTCCAAAATTTTCAGAACGTTTTATACTATTAAGTTGTAAGTTATAAAACATAAAATTATTGTACTAAATGTTTTAAAATGAAGGCCATTTAACATGTTTCTCTGTAAATTAACTTTGAAAGTTTTTAATTTCCGGCGTTTTAAAATCGTTCATTGAAAATTTATAAGATATTTAAAAAACGCAACTACATAATTAGTATCCATATCTCTATTCTTTTTCGATTTATATTTGGTTATTTAAATAACACAAAATGGTGTACAGACGGAAGAGGAGTCGTGTTGGGGTATATGTTTCTATATACTTTTTGTTTCTTTTGATGTCCCTTATCACTTCCCAAAAACCTCTCATGGACACCTTGTGTACAAAAAAGGAACTCCTTTACATATTATGAAGATGTATCAGTGATAATTAAAAGTACTAAATGATAATTACAAAGACCTCTTGAGTGTTAATTAAAACTAAGTAAAATAGAGTTTCTATTTCAGAAATCAGGAGTTGAAGTCATAAATACTATCGATTATCCTATACTAAATTATAAAACATGATTTATAAAATCGAGTTTTATCAACGGTAAAGTTTATCTACACCCTATGTTACCGTCATATTACTAAATGATGATATTTCAACTTATTCTGTTATAATCTTAGTCAACCTTCGTTTAATGCATGGAATAGGCTACATTGTTTACTTCATTGTATTATTCCGCCCTTCGTTTCACTTCCATAACTCACTACCGTATAACCAAACCAAGCGTAATTAAGCAAAAGTCAACAATAAACTCTATTAAAACATTCATTTTCTGTATATAAACAGTTACTGACAGCCGGTTGCACCAAGCTTTGTTTAAAAAAATCAGCTTAATTATTAGTTATGTAACTAATGATAACATTTTAAAACTTTGTAAACGTTTCATAAAAATCGGTAATTTAACAACTTGTATGTCATCAGATATTATGCCTTAGGGCAAAAATGTTAATAATATATCAACTGATTTTTACTTTATATACTTATTCAAAAGTTATATAATGGGTCAAAATATGGATGTCAAGTTCTTTGCATATATATATATATATATATATATATATATATATATATATATATATATATATATATATATATAGATGTCTGTCGCCTGTCGTATGTGCAATGCTCTACAGCATAAACGGATGCATCGATTTCAATCAAATTTACGTTTTCAACATATTTTAGTGGTATCTCGCGAAATTTTTCTCATATTTTCGATAACTTAATATTGTAGGTAGGAAAAAACCACAAAACTATTATACTCACAAAATCGGTTCTTATAATTTTGTTCAATTTTTTCTCGAGTGTAGCTTATAAGGACCCAAATAGTCGCCATCCAAAAAGTGCCAGTTTTTTAATTATCCTAAAAAAGCAAAACTTGGTCATGGAGCTGTTATGAAAGATGTTTTTTCCCTTCAAATTGGCCTTACCGATGTCTATCAAATTTTAGTAAAATGTGAACATTAATCACCCAAAGTGATGTTCAAAACTACATGTGAAAAAATAAAATAAATAAATCAGGATGAACCTTGATATTAACACATTGATTGTAATAAAATAGGATTTAACTTGAAGACTCGTTTATGGGACAAGAGGTATGTTTAGGTCCTATTTAAATTATCAATTATTTCAAAGACAGGGTCACTTTTTGACATACAGCTACCGATCTAACATTTTTGATGATGAATACTTTTGGTTGGTTTTTATTTGGTTGTGGGGATGGATGGATGAGAAGGTTTATGCAATGTGTATATTATATGATAAAAAATAACCACAGTTACAGTACGAACTCATTGAAGCAAGTGCCAGTATTATATAGTTTGGTGAAATTCTATTATTGAAATTCTCTCCCTCATAACACCCTAACCTATGAAATATTCACCAATCATACACATGGGATTATTCCACGCTTTTTATAGCTTATTGTATTTATATTTAAATATATTTATTCGTCTGTTTCCACTATTTTACTTCTTTTTTTATATTGTAATATTTTTTTATATTTGAGACAGGAGTTACATTGTTGTATTCCAATAATAGATATTAATTCTTTATGTTTTTATATTATAATTTTACCTGTATCTAGACAAATACTGTTAAACCAGTGTCAGCATTTTCTATTGTTAATAAATGTTTACATAAATAAAAACATTGATTTTAAACTCTCTAGCTTTCCGATTTTGTGTTTTAAGTCCAATTATAAAGACTTCGTTAGGAAGGTTTAAGCTTCAACTTTATTACTAGGAAAAATATTAACTATTTGTCAACAATGATTTTCACGCGTAACATCTATATTAAACAGATATCAAAGTGTAATTTTAATCACTGTACATTGCTGATCCCAACTAAATTAATAAATAAATAAAAAATTAAAAAATAATAGTAATATAAAATAATATTTATTTATTTACTTGTTAAATTATTAGTGTTCGATTTTTTAATTTATTTATTTTTTATTAATATTAGAGCTCTGTAGAGTGATAATGTTCGCAATTAAAACGTTATGGTGAGTTGTGTGTATTTAAAACGTGGTAGTGTAATTTAGGGTGAGGTCATGAGACGAAATATTTAGTACCAATTTATGTTGTTCATATTTTATGTGGTTGGTTTGAACGTTAAAATAAATAATCCCAAATTTGTTTCCTACTACAACTAATAAATCAGTTATAGTTTACAAAATGATGTTTATTTCAACGAGACCTTAAACTTAGAAAAGGAACTAGGCGAAACCCTACAACATGGAGTTTACATCAACGATACGTCAAACTTATATGGCACAATAAGTACAACACTACAACATGGAGTTTACATCAACGAGACGTCAAACTTGGATAAGAAAATAGGCACAACCCTACAAAAGTGAGTTTACTTCAACGAGACATCAAACTTGTATGACACAATAAGTACAACCCTACAACATGGAGTTTACATCAACGACACGTCAAACTTATATAAGAAAATAGATACAACACTACAACATGAAGTTTACATCTATGAGCCGTAAAACTTTGATAAGACAATAGGTACAACCCTACAATATGGAGTTGACATCACGAGCCGTCAAACTTAGACAACAAAATTGGTACAACACTACAAAATTGAGTTTACATCTATGAGATGTAATACTTCTGATAAGAAAACAGGTAGACATCAATTTCACTTTAGTTAGTTTTCATTTAAATTCGGTACGTACGTTCGGCTAAATCGATGATTTTACATACGACAAAATAGATTGTACATCTTCATGGTATGGTTTTCGAGGTCAGAAATTTGAAGGTTTAATGTTGACACCTAACGGCTCATATCTGGTAACTTCAGGAACAAGAAATTATATTGCAAATTGCGACTTTTCGTACACTATTAGCGCATTCTGAACCTAAACCCACAAAACTACAGCAGTTTAACCCACATTATCGTATGGTACGAAAATTCTCCTTAGACTTAAATTCATTATTTTTAATCATAAAAGAAACATTATCGTATTTTTATTGGTGAGCCTTTTGACACGATTTGTTAGTAGGTTATTCTTATAAGTAGATCTTACAACAATCTACATTTTCATAATATTCATCTTTGCGATATGCATAAATTGATGTCTAAATACAAAAAAAAAAAAAAAAGGTAAATGTAGCTACACGAGATGTACATTTTAATGAAGGAGTAGATATATAGGACTTTAAAGTATATACACTCCAAAACCATTTCACAAATGTTATAGTTTAAACATACCTACAAAAAAAATACTATAGAATTAAGTAGTAAAATAACAGATTTAAACCATCATGCTTTATGTAACTGCTTGAAAACATACATATTGAAGTTAAGGTTATTTATATGTACCAGGTGATTTATTTGATTTGGTAGTGTCCATTTTTTTTGCTGGTAAAAGTTTACTCTAATAATAGAAGTAAAAACTCACTCTTAAATAAATTGGCTCACAATTTTCCTTGGACCTATTATTTTTTTACTGTTTCTCAAAAATATTGTTACTTATGGGCGAAACTTCTAATTTTCTCATCTTTCCTTCAACCAGTTGTTTCTTTTTGTATTGTTTTCTGAATAGGTATGCAATTTTTAGTAATTACAGTCATTTTCTTTTTGAAAAGTAATAATGTTAATATGTTTACTTAGTCTGAAGCCAACAAAATAGGTGTGTTTGGGAAAGATCTGAAACATTGAGAACACTATTGTCGTATTGTTGTTAAGTATACAATTTTTATGGAATAGATGTTAAATTGTGTAAAAAACCTGTCCTTGTAATGAACTTTCTTTTCAAAAAAGACACTTCCTTCTTTTAGTTTTAAGAGAAAACCAGTTTGATATCCAAAAATACGTTGTTAAAATATGTTTTGCAATTAACTGTTTTAACACAGTACTTAACAGGTCATTGTACTTATAATATGGAAAATATTTGAGACCATTTAAAATTAGAGAGACATATTACCTTCAATTATATATACTGAAAAATTAATGAAAAAAATAAAAATATTTATTAAATTGATAAACGTGATATATATATGGAACTTTCTGTGTTTTTCTTTCCGAGTGGCTCATATTCAAAACTGCTTTAAAAAAAATTTAGCCCAATTTTCTCTACAATTTAAGATAGTATACTGACGTGTCTTATTATTTTTGAAAATAAAAAGGGATGTATTTTACTCAAAATTTTATTTATTTTCAGAAAATTATAACAAAAGTAACAATTGGTGTCAGTGAAGTTGTGAAAAATCAACTTTTAATCAATAAGATTTTTTTAACGTTAAAAAATTCATAGTTCTAAGGAAAATTAAGAAAACAATTTTGTAGAATGAGTTAATAATTCGTCTAGCATGTACTTTTATCGAACAAAATTGTTTACAACAATTGTCAATCACCCTGTACATCGGAAACTCGATTGTACATAAAAAACACAAAAAATTTAACATCATTTCTTTCTTAAACATAGCAAGTTAATTCAAAGTTTTAAAACTATCCGAACTAAAATATAATAAATTGGATATAATATCCTTGTTTTAAATTGTAGAATGTTGGGTTATTTAATAATTATAATCTGCAGACAAAACCTCCTCTCAGTTAGTTTTGTAGATCCAGACCTAGGGTACTTGTTGAAGTTCATATTTTTTAAAAAAAATTATTAATTTCCTCGAAAATTGTGCATTAGCCGTTCAAAGTATTTGATTGAATTAAAATTTTAAGTGTAAGAGTTTTGTATCACCGTTTAGTCAAGCCAATCTTTTATAATGAAATAAAATTCGAAAACTGTGGAATGTAGGCTTTGTAGAACAGTTCCATGAGTGTGGTTTTGCTTCTTTCTAACGTGATAAGTCATTTTATAGGAGTTAGCGGCTACTCAGTTTTCTTTGAACTACTAACAGTTCTTTTTGAGTATTATTTTATGAGAATAATTAATCTGAGTAAATTGCATTTGAGTGGTATAGAAAGTAATTTATATATATTTTTAATAGGAGCCCAAAAATCACGTAGGCTTTTACCAAAATTGGTTGAACTGGTTCCGTAAAATCGGTTCCACGAATGGAAATGTTTTATATAGCTCAAAGTGGAAAAACAGGTATTACTCCAATATCCCAGTATCGATTTATTTTATCACAGTAATTTTTCTCTCTATATTTATAGAGTAAAAAAGTAAAACTGACGTGTTTATGACAAATTTATATCGACATAAAATTCCAATGTTGACATAAAAACTAACGAGATTATTTTTATTTGGTAAAATTAATATAAAACATTATCTATATAATACATTTATAGAGAACAAGTTACAGTTTGGATAAAGCATCGTTAGATGTGATGTTTTATGGTTTGTTTGATTCCTATCTGTTTGTTGTTTAAAAGGTTATAGCTTCTCGAGTGAACGTGACTTCTACACCACAGTTTAATAGGCACGAAAACTTTCAGTGCTTCTACAGGTGGTTTTACGACAAATCGAACTGGATATCAGATAGCGGTAATTAAATTTGTACAAGTGTATTTCATTAATTAAAAAAAACACAATCCAATTATTAACTGATGGTAATAAAGCTTTATAACAAAATAGATAATATAAAATGTATCTGTTGTACCGTAGTTGTTGCTTACAATCAATGAAAGTAGTATTACTTAGTTGGGGTTTTTAGTGAAATCATATGAATAATTGTTTGGGATTTTCGTTGCAGGACTGGATGATTTCATCGTTTACAGTTTCGTCCTCGCAAAGACTACCTTACTGTGTAGGTGTGAACCAAGATAGTCGTGTCCCGTCGGTGTCTACTAGGTCTTCCTTATAGAACTTGAACGCCGAATAGAGATTTTTTTTTACCGCGTTGCACAACTCTTGTCATCGAAATAATTAGGAGGCCTTGGATCGTCCATTTGATCAGAGGCTTAGCATATTACAGCGATGATATGCTACGGTTACATTGCGCCCTTTTTGGATCTTAAATGTGGACGCCCGGATAACACTCCGATAATTTCAAGGGTCGTATTTCGAATAGTCAATCTCGTGAGACATTGAAACCCTAAATTATTGTTAATTGGGCACTACAAAAAGACAGGTAACTTGCACCCAATTGTAAAGTTAAAAATTGCTTGTTTCTAAGGTGATTGGAGGTAAGGAAGGCACTTTAGTAACAGTGGGATTGTGATAGGCCAGCCTTCTCCAGGATACGGGTGGTAAAAGGAAAGTGTGTCCTTCCAAGAGGAAAGTAAAAGAAAAATAGTTAGTATCCAATTATCTGTTTACTAAAATCGAAATACCTGCCTTTGTCCGAATGGCACGCCTTTCGTAGAAATATGACTATTCGACCTATTCTTATTCCTCGACTCAGAAATATCTACTGGGACTTAGATAAGGGAGCAGTCGTAACTTGTATCACATAGGAGATGCACAATTAACCGACGTTCGAGCAGTTGGCCTTCAGCTCAAATTAGTGGCCCAGCATTTATTAAATTTATTATGTAGGCAAGTTTTACATGCCATAAGGCAAAAAACGTAAATAAATAAATAAAAATACAGAATATTTTTCTAAATTGTCCAACCTTAACGATTTTCATCAAAATTTACTACTTGTGTCCCTTAACTTCTGCATAAAATCTTCCACAACGTTAGTTTAGAAATTTTCAATCAAAAGGTAAAAATGAACCAAGCACATTATATATATATAAGTTTGTTGAGATATGAATGTTTACCATCTAAAAGAGTGCTTAGTAGAAAGCTGTAGCAATTGTAGTAGGCAACTAAATTAAAAAACGAAACAATAAAAAACGTATGCCTATAAAATGAGGTGTAATCGCCGTCTGGTTTATTATTTTTTTAAATTTAATTTTAATGATTCTTTCAGTATAGTTATTGAAATGTCATATGCACTGTATGAAAAACTATGAAAATAAAATACAATTTTTATTGTAAATCTTTCCTTTGGTAATAAAACCTAATTTAAAATTTTAAAATAATAATGTTTATGTACCAGCCAATTATTTAATGGATAATAATATTATTGTGTATAGGTAATGATAATGTACAAACATAGCTCAAGACATTCCCTTATTGCACTGACCAGACATAAAAAGATTGCAGTGACTTGGAAAGAGAAACGACAAATAGGACGAGGTTTTGTCTCATTCCCTTGACGTCCAACTAAGACTTTTCTTTTCCTCATCTCCATGGTTCGCCCTACAAGTCTCCTCATTAAATTCCTTCCTAAATAAACTCCCCCATCTGGAAAATTAACAAGAGCTACATCTGAGGGTAGGACGAAGCCCTTAAAAGTTCCCTCCCTACATTTACCCTCTGTGTCCGGCGGTTTCATATTTTAATTAATGACTGTGATACTTCGGTCAACGAGATATTTTCCTCATTTTCTTGACTCCTTTATTTAGCTACAGGTTTGTTTCGTAGATAAAAATATTAAATAAAAATATGTAAAAGGAACAAACTGATTGATTCGAGTTTATGAAAATAATTTAAAAAAATATAATAAATATTAAAACTGGTTTTGCTTTCTAGTTCTGTATGCAGAGTGATTGCTAATGTGTTTGTAAAAATATATGCACCATTTACGTAGATTAAATTATTTTAGTTACTTTCAAAAATTAATTTTCCAATTTGTTTCTCTCTCTATCTGGGTATGTTTTCCTCTTGTATAATATAAAAATTATAAATTTCATTGTCATAAATTAAAACTGGGTTTACTTGGTCAATAACAGCAAAAAGCCAATGAGTAAGTTATTGGGAAAATTGCCTACCTTGTTCGATTTGTCAAAAAAATTATCCACAGAATTATCAACTTGGATTTCATTTCCTTTATTATTATGTTTTCCTTTTGTTTAGAATTAGAATTTAAACGGAAGGTTTCCACCATTCGTCTTGGCAATATGAATTTATCACCAGCTAATACACCTTTATTGCAAATTAAAAAAAAATACAGTTCGTAGTATTAAAAAAATTAAATAAACTTTTAATATCGAGTTAAAATTCAACACAGTAAAATTATTTATAAAAAACATGAAGTGGTAATTTTTAAGCATCTGTTGTGTTTATATGTACAGGTGAGACACTTTACGTAATATCTATATTCATGTTTTTTTTTAAATCAGAACTTAATGGCAATAGTATTGGAAATCATACGTTTCAATAAACCATCGTAAGAATATAATATTATTTAATTGTATCAATCAAAATTGTGTATCAACAATATAATTATATTACAATCTTACAATGTATCAGAAGATGTTTAACAATTTCAATCCTTGCTTATTGAAATACGTTATGTATCTAACAAAAATATTAAAATATATGTTTGTATTGTTTTAGGTTGGTACAATTGCCAGTTGTTGTAAAGAGGTGTACGGCTCAATTATCGTGAGTAAAATAATAACTTTAGCTAGTATAGCTTATTGAATTGAAATCTAATTGAATAGATGTCCTTGAATTTTGTGATAAAGTGGTCCTTTGTAAGGCCTTAGCGTTGCAGCCAGATAAAGTGTTTTAGATTTCACCATTAAAAATAGCTACTTTCTCCTTTTTTTCGTCTTTACTTTTAGAGTCCATATGGAGGATTGAACATGCAACTTTTAACACATAAATCGAGAGATCAATCGGGGCCATGAATTTTTAATAAAATAAAAATATTCCTAGAAATTAAATACTCTTTTATAAGCGAAGAGGATGCCAATTATTATCCGAGACATGCAGCCCATTTGTACTTGTTATTACGCAATGGTGTTAAAATTAGATGAATTTTAATTTAAAACAAATTATATATAAATTTATATTAATAATATAAAAATGTGATAAAATCATTTATACATCTTATTATAACATTTAAAATACTGTACTATGATATTTATTCAACATCTACAATTAATTTTATTACCACAAATATCTATCGTATTTTTGAAACAGCTACTTCTCTCCGTTATACACAATTCACAAGCTATTCATGTTTGCATGTGCGATAATGATCGCTCGCCTGTACAAACTGCACATGCGTTTATTTTTGTTATGAATTAGCGTTGATGAATTGTTTCACATTAAACACCGGGAACCGATGTTGATGTAAAAGCTTTATTTTGGCGCCGATCAATGTTTAGTGTTTGAGAAGTCATTACAAAACAAGCTTGTAAATAAACAAACAAAGTCATATTGTACCCCCGGAATAGTTTACAGATTAAATTATTTAACGAGTGACGCAATAATGGGATTTGTCACGCGATAGTTGAAGTCAATTGTTGGTTAGGTTTTGTTATTTTACTTTAGTAAACAAATATTTACTTTGTCATTACCAGTGATTATTTAAGAAGTTTTATATAAACAAGTAGATTTATGTTCTGCTCTCAATATTTTATATTGTACCGTGTACCACTACTAGGTTATAGCAGTTCATTGGGTCAGTTTTAAATATTCCATGTTAATTATATTTCGATATGAACTAGAGATGAAATGACGCCATTTTAAATTCTACATAATCTAATTTAAAAATAGAAACTAAATTTGTACACGAATCAGTCATTAAATATTAAATCTAAACTATTAAGAATAATTATAATTATATATCACAACAGTCAGTGAATGTTCTAGGCTGTTGATAGTCTTTCTATCAATCATCTCGTACAGACACTTTTGTTGTAATTCTCGAATTCACAACTTTAATTCTCTACTAATCGCAACACCCAACCTTTCCTCACGATTCCAGTTTTAAAATTGTATCGTTTTATACCCCTACGATAATATTATACCCGAAATATTTGACACTATAACACGATTGCTAGGTAATTAACCAACCGAAAACTGAAATCTAAGCGAGTCCAATATTTTTTGCTGTTGACCATAATTAATAAAACATTCTCTTTTTTCAATATATTTGTTTGATCTTATATTGGAGATAAATTATGAAACGAGGTGTGAAATTTAATTTTTGTTGAAATTTAATTTAAACTTTTGTTGGAAAACATTTTATATAAAATAAGAACTTGCTCGTGGTTCGTTTGTGCCATAAACTCGTACGAAATCGTCTTTGATTAACAACAAGTTTTCAGAATTGACGCTCAATGTTTAATATAGTTATTGAGTTACTTAAGCCTAACCAGTTCCCTTGGTAATTCGTGTTTCATCCAATTCTTCTTGTAATTTACAATTTGGAACTCAGGTTTCACCGGTTAATTTTAACAATTTACCAAAATGTATAACTCCAATTTGAGTAAATAACCATTTATTTGTAACAGATTCATAGACAATTTGTTTGATCGAAAAATTTCAAAATTACAATTTGGGAAGATGACAATCTATATATATATATATATATATATATATATATATATATATATATATATATATATATATTGGATTTTGGGAAATTCACTTGAGAAAAATCGTATACAAATCTTGGTTTTGTCTTACGCCAGGTAGACATAACAGAAATTGGAATTATTCTAAAAATATTTTGCTAAATCACAAGGTACCAACAAACTCAAACACCAAATTAAATCAAAATAAGACCACTGGTTAGGGTTCACGGCACGGTACTACACTCAGCACTATAAATACGCCCTTACATCACCCCAAAGAACACTTTTTTTTTTTACTCAGTGGGCCACAAAATGATTACTAACAATAAACACATAGAATTTTTTGCCATATATTAAATCTTTCTCTACTTTACGTAAATATGAGAGAGAAAAGTTAAAGCTCTTTGATCAGTTAAGGTTAACAAATATTTACTTAATAATAGACAACATACGAGCTTGTTTTAGAATTCTTTTTTCATCCCCCTTCTCAGTTTCATATCCTTATCCGTCTCCTCTATCTCCTCTCTACCCCTCCATTATCTTCCTTCTCTCAAATGAAAATTGAATTTCAGTTAAATATCATGTCTATGTCGGTTGTAAATACATCTGTTCTTGACCATCGCTGAAACATTCCTTATCGATCCTTCATTTCAGCGGTACTCAACACGCATTTAATGCCCGAACCATTCCTTCCCCTAACCATAACCATGTAAATGATTTTCCTATCATTTTACCTTGGAATGTTTAACCGACTGAGGCTCTGTATGGTATGGCAACAATGCCGGGGGAAATATGTGATCAAGGCGTTAATTGTACGCTATTTCCATAAAGGCTAGAAGGGAATTTTTGTTATTTAAAGTATTTGATACTGTTTTCAGTACTGGGTTTTGTGTGTGCAGGGTTTTATAATTGTAAAATAATTACTAAAAGTTACCCTAACTAGGATGTTTGGAATTTAAATAAAAAGTAATCCATTTTTCAGGATGAGTTAAATAAAACGTGATATTTTTGTCGATTGACATTAATAAAGTAACAGTATTAAAGTAAACGTAATTGATTAATTTTCAATTACAATAATTCAAGGGACAACATGGTTATTAATTTATTTTCTATGTTTATTCAAAATAAATTTATTATTTAATAACTGCATAGTTGTTACAAAATACAATTTTGTTTTAAAGTTATTTGATAATGATTGATAGATCATATTATGCGTATGATTTAATTTGACATTTTCAATTATTTTTAAACTAATCAATGTATTTGTTATAAACGACGTTTCCAGGGTATATATCAAGTAATAAACGTCTAATAAAAAAAAAGTAATATGTGAACAGAGACTATTATCTTAAGGTCATTTTGGAAAATAAAAGTAAAACTATACAATAAGAAAAGAACCGAGGCTTAAAGCTAGATCTGATTAGTCAGTAAATTACAGTTAAAATTAGCAGTGAATACAAAATATGATTACAGTACCTGGACACAGGACTGCACTATACAAAGAAGAGTAATTTACCAGTTGTTTCTTTTATATAAATCACTCATAATTCCATTTTTTTTTTTTTAGAAATAAGGACTACTATGTTTAATACATTTTAGTTAAGTTATATTAAAGTCATTATTTCCAATTTAAAAATATGACAATATTGTATTTTTGTGTTATGTCAACCACCCTCACACCGATCTTAAAATTCTAGTATTAATATTAATTTTATATATAAGCGTGTAAAAAGTTCTCAAAATATAAGTGTACCGTTTATTAACATTCGTTTAAAACAATTTACAACATCCTATAAACATAAGCGGAATATTTCCAACCAAGTTTGTACTGTCGAGGGATGTTATACGATCCATAACAATGTTTTAATAATAATAATAAACTTCCAACTCTCTTAGACGATCCATTACACAAGTGTATGAATTAGTTACATAAACAACTGTCGGATTTGCTAGAGGCGCTGTCTTATTAAGAAACACCCGCCATGCTTATGACGTCAAACTTCGACTGCCACGTCAGTCAGTTATATTTCATGTTATTAATTCACAAACATCACTCCTGCTATCATTATATTACACTATCACCTGTATGACAGTTCGTTACTAGTGTTACTATTCTATTATTTATAAATTAGAAATTATTTTCCATTGTGTGCAGTTAAATGTAAATGTATGAAAATTTAGTACAAAGTCAAACACTCAAATTTGAATATGTTTAACATTAATTATTGGTGATTTTATAAAATTTTAATAGATGTAAATACTATATACTGTTTTAAAGGTTATTGCAATTTTAATTTAATTAATAAACAGTGCAAAAACTTTACAGATACGTTTTCACTCTCCCGTTTCCAGATCACATAGTAAACAAAGTTCGTCACGAAAGTTAATTTTCAATTCTATAGTTGTAGGTAAAAAAGTGAAAGTTGGAAAAAAAAAAAAAAAACCATGGATGCCGCCTTTAAAGAAAAAACACCATCAAATCCTAAATTTCCTCTCTTCATCTCATAACAAATATTTTGTGGTAATTATTGCCATTATAATGGTAAACAATTTAAAATAGAAAGACAGGTATGATTCTTTCATCATCGATTTTTAAATTGTAAAAAGTATGATGAAAAATATATGCTCTGTTGAAACGTTATTTATTTTTTCATATCTTTCTGGTTATTATCATTATAGTGTTGACAACTAGACAACCAAAATCTATTTTAGTTTTTAGACTGTGAAAACTATATATTGGCACGTATGGAAATTCTATAATTTTCTTTATGGAAGAGGTGGTTAAAGACAAAAGTTTAAACGAAGATTTAAAAAGTGTCATTTTTTTTAGGAATACTATATTAGACAAATATTTCTCGTAAATGGTATTTATAAATATAGCAAAACAAATCAATAATGTCCAACTTCATAACTGTTTTTATATCTTCACTAATTAGATCCATTAAAAATATCAACACTCCTATAAACACTTCCTACAATTCTTAACATTCAAATGTAAAATCATACTTAGTATGTACTAGTCTGGAAAATTCTACCTATATGTGTGCTACCATCCAGAGCTTGCGTGAACTTAAAGTACACCCCAAGGGTATAAAGGAGTTAAGCTTCAAATAAATGAGGGCTGAAAAGTTGTAGTTTGGAGTAAAATGTTCTCCTTTTGGCAATGTCCTCTCTCGACATCGACTTTCATAACAAAAAACAAACTTTCATACGCCGGATAATAAAATGTTTGTGGTTTATTTTGGGGCAGGTTATTGGATTTCCTCTTTTACTTCTCTTCCAATCCATTTCAACCAGAGATTCTCCCTTTTTTGAACCCAACAGACTGTTGTTGTCAGGAAGATTGGAGAAATGGAATTGTTGTTTTTTCAATGAAAAGAACACCGTTTGTACTTATCAACCTAAAGAAATACGTTTAAAACTTTGTTTATAGGGGAAGAAGTTCCGACAGTCCTATTGATATATGAAGTGTACTTTAAACGACAAATATTTTTTGACTTTTTTCCTTGCGTTTCTTCTTAACAGCAATTTATTTTAAAAGAAAGATATACAGTTTTGTGTTCTAATTGGTTAGGTAATTATATTATCTAATTATTACAAATATATCACATTTATTTAATTGTGATATATTGTATGTTATTGTTGCAAGTATATTATTATTCGAAAACCTATTTCAAAAATGAAAGTCTCTATTATCTCAAAATATTATTATCCTTACATAATACTGTATGAACAATTTATCTACAAACATAGACAGATGAAATCATTATTATTTCTAAAAAATTCATTTCGAAGGAAAGAAGAACTCTCTGTTTAAATTTTTAAATTATTATTTTAAAATTTCTGGTAAAACTAATCATACGCTTAAAAATGTTTATAACATTATGTACTAGAAATACGGTCATGGGATTGCAGACTTAATATATTGCTGATCATTGAAATTTGCATGTTATCTGTTTTATAGATATGAAGGTAGTGTTACGAAGGTTTCCCCACTCTCAGGGCTTACTCTCCAAATGAAAACTAAGAAAAATATTCATATTACATAATATCTCTAGCAATGCTTCGTTTTTCGACTATCCGCCATTTTATTATTTATAAAATAAAAAAAGTTATAAGTTTGGAAATTTAATTTCAGGTTCTGCATTTTTAATTTGTTAGAGTTTACATTTGTAGCAAAAAATTTTTTTTTTATTTTTAAAAAGGCATATTTTATGAACTAGCATGAATATATCTCTCAAACAATTTATTATCTCAAGTAATTACAAAATTTATTAATAAAATAAAATGAAATATGTTTGTATTGGACGAATAAATTAGTATATTACTTTTTAATTTTATGTTTCAACATCAATAAATATTTATAATAATATTCCATTATTAACATAACACAAAAATTATATTATATGGCTTATTGTATTATTAAACAATTTTGTTTGATTATTGTAAATATATTTTTTTAAGGAAAGAAATTATAAAAATTGAGATGGCATTTATATTTGTAGTGAAGTATTATGTTAATTTATTTTTATTCCATGGATAAAATAACATAAAAACAAAGAAGTTATATACCACTTAATTCGTTCAATAACCTTTCTTATTCTTACATTTCAATATTTTGATCTATTAAGATTTTTTTTTATTATTATTTTTTTTTGATCTTATGGATATTGTATGTTTTTTAATAATATAAATTGTACATAAAAATGAAAGTAATTGTAGTGTTTATTGATTTCATTTCATTAAGACTTCTGAAATAATAATGCCTTATTGTAATTATGGGAATAATAATATTGTGAAGAAGAAAATTTTATTAAATAAAATATTTGACTTATTTTTAAAGCGATTAGTTCTTAAAAGAATTTACCAAGTTTAGATTTTCTAAAAACTGCTCTATATAATCATTAATTAAGAATGTGAATATATAAAACACTACTTATCCTAACATGGAAAAAAGTTTTATTAGTAGTCTAATTTTTATAAAGTATTTCAACTCTGAATATATAGTTATAAACTATTTTACATTTTAGTTATATAATGTTGTATATTTTATTCTTCTGAAATGGGATATTTTTATGTTGAAATATATATATATGTGTGTGTGTAAGTTGTTTTAAAATCAATAATGTTTGATTTTGAATTCAAATTCATAAACGTGGAGTGGTTTCATATAGAAGATTATATTACCACAACTTTAGTTTAAAACATTTAACGTCACATATTTACGTCTGGAATAATACGTTGTTATGGTTTTTACGTTGAGTGTGTGTGCAATTGATTACGTGTTCTTCAAACCACAGAACTTGAAATACTTCGATTACTGATACGTGGACTACGTTGGACAACATCAATTATAATTTAACCAATATCAGCGTGAAGTTGTACCATAGTTTGTATGAATACTGGGAAGTGAACCAGTTTCCCGAATGTTTTAGATTGTCTTACTAATGGTTGTAGAATCTGGAATCCTGCAGCTGGGATAACGTCTTTCATAACCTACAGCACCAGTTGTAGCATTACCATTACAACAGCGTATACCTCGCTCGTAAAGAGTACGGCAATACTACAATGACTCAATAATGACAATTAAATTAACATAAAATCACAGAATACTTCGACTACTAACAGTAACAACATAAGTTAGCTAACCTAACCAAATGATGAAAATATAGTACAAATCATAAACTTTAATTGTCGACAGCTGTTATTATTCTATATTGAACCTAAGAAATAAACATTTGAAAAATTATCGTGTATTTTACTTAAAATTTATATGAAACATTTCTTAATTTTTGTAACTTTATACAGTTATTAAAATGATGAGTTATTATTTATCAGCTTTATTAATTTACTTTTTGGTGGTTTAGATAATTTTAAGAAATTACCCTAAATTTTGAGATTTGTCGATAAATCTGATATCTTTTAAGCTACAGAAAAAAAATTATAAATATTTTGTTCATCACAAAAATTCAAAAAAATAATCCCTCTTGTTCATTTTTGTATAATTAATGGATGTGACTTTTAACGGCCGCCATTTTGAAATTAATTTGAATAAAGTCTTTGATTTTGGTACACATAAATGTTGTATTACAAATGCGTATACAGAATCTGAACACAATATATCTATTTTCAAAAGTTAATAATTTTTATTATTTTTTTTTTAAGAAAATGGTGGAAAGATGGAAAAAGAAACGTTTATGAACAAATTATGTTTCCTGGATTTTACTTTTGACTTTACTCTTATAAATGAACTCTGAGGGGCCAAGATTACTGTGTGAAACACCGTGTTTCACAACTGTTCACAATTATAGAACCAATAAAAAAAAAAATTACATGGCATAAACTTACCTTAACCATAGTTGTAAACTATACATTATCGACATGCAATTAATTAAATTAGTATAATGTGTTTCTATTTTAAATCTTCTTTGAGCTATATATATTTAGACAAATAGTGGTCGTAATATGAAATATCCAATATATACTTATTTTCTACCAAATCTATAAGTAAAAAATTGTTGAAAAAGTAATGTGTGGACGATTGAGTTTCCATTTTTCACCTAATATAAAATAATTTTGTTTTCATATATGTTTTCTGAGTAAAAAATTTCAATTATTACTCATTTTTTACTTTATCTGTCGCACGTTTTCGTTATTCATTTACCACATTGAAATATTGTTATTTAAAGTGGCTCAATCTAGCGTCTTAGTAATATTATAATTTGGTGACAAATGCAAAACGATGTTCGTGGTAAAAACAAATTGGTGATGTGCAATGAAGTAATTAAATTAATCTAATTGTTGATTTGACAGCTTATAACTGTAACAAAATACTAATTATTGACGCAACGATTCAAAAGAAAATAATGAATTGTAACGAATTCAATACATCTTGCACTTATGAGCTACGTTTTTCGATTGATTTAAGTTCAGAATATTAATTTCAAAATGAAATACGTATCTATTTAAAAATATATATTCAAAATACACATTGTTAAGGGAAACAGAATAGTGTAATTTTATGTGATAGTAAAGCGCAACACCTCCCGAACTTTTTACTTCAAAGAATTTACAATTTACGACAAAGTCTAAGGGTAGGAGCTTTGAAGATATTTTTTCATAACTTCACCACGTAATTCACCTTCTTCTGTTGCTTAACCCCCTTTTGTTAGCACTTAATATTTCATGTTTCACTTCTTTAGTTTCTTTAAATGCTTTAATTTATAAATAAGATATTTTTCATAACTTCACCACATAATTCACCTTCTTCTGTTGCTTAACCCCCTTTTGTTAGCACTTAATATTTCATGTTTCACTTATTTAGTTTCTTTAAATGCTTTAATTTATAAATAAGATATTTTTCATAACTTCACCACGTAATTCACCTTCTTCTGTTGCTTAACCCCCTTTTGTTAGCACTTAATATTTCATGTTTCACTTCTTTAGTTTCTTTAAATGCTTTAATTTATAAATAAGATATTTTTCATAACTTCACCACATAATTCACCTTCTTCTGTTGCTTAACCCTCTTTTGTTAGCACTTAATATTTCATGCTGCACTTCTTTAGTTTCTTTAAATGCTTTAATTTATAAATAAGATATTTTTCATAACTTCACCACATAATTCACCTTCTTCTGTTGCTTAACCCTCTTTTGTTAGCACTTAATATTTCATGTTTCACTTCTTTAGTTTCTTTAAATGCTTTAATTTATAAATAAGATATTTTTCATAACTTCACCACATAATTCACCTTCTTCTGTTGCTTAACCCTCTTTTGTTAGCACTTAATATTTCATGCTGCACTTCTTTAGTTTCTTTAAATGCTTTAATTTATAAATAAGATATTTTTCATAACTTCACCACATAATTCACCTTCTTCTGTTGCTTAACCCCCTTTTGTTAGCACTTAATATTTCATGCTGCACTTCTTTAGTTTCTTTAAATGCTTTAATTTATAAATAAGATATTTTTCATAACTTCACCACATAATTCACCTTCTTCTGTTGCTTAACCCCCTTTTGATAGCACTTAATATTTCATGTTTCACTTCTTTAGTTTCTTTAAATGCTTTAATTTATAAATAAGATATTTTTCATAACTTCACCACGTAATTCACCTTCTTCTGTTGCTTAACCCCCTTTTGTTAGCACTTAATATTTCATGTTTCACTTCTTTAGTTTCTTTAAATGCTTTAATTTATAAAGAAGATATTTTTCATAACTTCACCACATAATTCACCTTCTTCTGTTGCTTAACCCTCTTTTGTTAGCACTTAATATTTCATGCTGCACTTCTTTAGTTTCTATAAATGCTTTAATTTATAATTAAGATATTTTTCATAACTTTACCACGTAATTTACCTTCTTCTGTTGCTTAACCCTCTTTTGTTAGCACTTAATATTTCTTTACTTCTTTAGGTTCTTTAAATTTTTAATTTATAATTTATATATTTTTGTACTATATTTTTAAAATAAATTTTATAAATACATTATTTTTTTACTTTTTTATCAAATTAATATATCTACAGTATATTGTCTACACATTAATTTTTGTTATAAACAATACTGTCACGCTAGCACACTTTTTCATAAGATATCTCACCCTACTATTTTTGAAACAAAATTGTAATGAATACACTAATAAATACAAAATGTATTTAAAAAAAATATTTCATTCTTTTTGTAACTCTCTTTTGGTTATACCAACTTGCCTTGTAGATTCTCTACTTTTGATGTCTAACGACCTTAACTGTTTTAAAGTATTTCCATTAAGTGGTAGGGATACACAATATCATAAGCCGTCTTGTCTACTTTCCCACCTACACTTATTGCAGATAAAGTTTATTCAATGGATAAAAAAATATCGATATAAACATTTTCGTGAAATCTCCCTTTAAAAATTCTCTGTTGGATTTTTCATTGTCTGTCATTTATATTCAGCCCTAAAATAGTAGATTTTGATTAAATCTGGTATGTGAGCAAGTTTTGACTATAACTTAAAAATGTCTACCTTAAAACTAGCTGCAGTAAGCCCAAAATACAAATTTACGTTTCTTTAAAATCAACCGTATCAATTTTAATCATTGTTTTCTGAAAATATATCCTCTTGTACTTAAAGAATTACCTCAAACATCTCATTCAAAATTTATTTCTAAAAATCTACAGAAATGTTACAAAAGACAATACTTCTTTTAGAGATTAGTAAGTCAGAGCGTTACTGACCTCAACCTGTTTGTAAAATTGTTAGAGAAATACAATTTCGGTTATGAATCATTAGCAAATAACTGAATATTGACTTCAATGATATCAATGAATAAATAAATGTTTTTCATTATATATAATTCATAACAAGTGTGTAAAAGGACACCTTTCTTTTCCAACATATTTCCCCATAAGTAATATGAAATAAAACACTCAATAATAAGATTCTTACTCTAATTTAATTTACATAGAATATTTTTGAAAAGTTGGCGAAGAGTATTATATTATATTTGTAAAAAGTAAGAAATACAGTTTTACCTTTTATTGAGTTATGGATGATTAAAACGTTCTCAGATATTTATCACTGTCACATTCATTCATTATTTTAAGATTTATAAAAAACAATTTTCAATCAAAAGTAATTTAAATAAATATAGAAATATAATAACAATAAATATTGTTTCTCAAAAAGCCTGATTAATTTGCATAAGGAATAGAAAACAGTCCCTGTAATGTTTCATAAATCTGGATAGTTTTTTTTTTTTTAATTGCAGTTCTTTAAAAAATAAATAAGATTCATAACAAATCCTATTAAACATAATATATCAGTTATGGTGGAAATAACTACACTACCGCCTGCATTGTAAACACCATTCAAAACTAAAAATATGAGACAGCGATAAACAAATATATAAATAAAACGAACGAATGGAAAGGCGAACGTGATCAGGGATTTAACAACGAGTTAGAATTCAAACACAGTAATAATTCAATTTTTGCGGCATCGCAACTGTCGGAAGGACGAGTTATTCTGAACACCAGTTGGGGATAAATCTTTCCCTTCCCATTATAAGATGACAACAATAGTGTGTTTACCATGTAAATTGAAGTTATATCCTGTAATCTCTAAACGGGTTTTACAGTAAATTACAACAAATCGCAATGACTGAGAAATCAATCGCTTGAAAACAATCTAAGACGGTTTCCGTTTAGATTTATCGCGGTGTCCTTAATTCGGTACACGTTCTGAAAGTAGGTCTATAGCGGACTTTATGGCGACATAGTCTCTCCTTCTCTTTCTCCTATATTGTAAATTATATAAACTATCTCTTTTTCTCTCTATGTTCGTTTCCTTCCTGTTTTAAATAATACATTTTCTCGAGCACAACGTCGCTGTACCATCTTCTCTGTTATTGCATTACTTCGCTGTATATATGCATTGTATGCGACTTATTGTCGAATATCTTCAGAACGCTTTGACTCCTTTGGACTACAAGAAATTACATTACCCATATACAGAATGGATACAATTGTACATACATTTCTGAGAATTGAGAATGAACATATTCCTACCTTTGTGTTTGTAATTTCTTCCTTCAGAAGGTGTGAATTTCTTTTGTCACATGCCTTCCTTATTTTCACGCTCTAAAAATACAGGTAATGCCTTTAAGTATGGAAACAATTGTTTGCTTTGCATCAAGAAATGATCAAAAGATTCTTTATATGTACAAGATGAATAATAGAGAGTGGACAATATTGCACGTCTTTATCAATAAGCCGTGTCTATAATCAAACTAAAACTAAGCAAAACTATTTGTCATTGAAAATGTGAGGTCAGTAATAATTGTCAATTAAATATTAAAATCAAGGTCCTCATCGTAATCAAGATTTTTTTTTTTTAAATTACTATTCCTGAACATTAATTTTATTATACGAATTTGAGAAGTGATGTATTTTATAACTCCTCTGTGGCTGATTATGGCTCACGAAGTGAAAAATCTAAAAAAAAAGATGGCGAACAATACCTTTAATTTAGTTCCTTAGAAGCTAAACTTGAATCAAATTTGATTATAATCGTTTTAGCCTATTATAATAAAATCATAAATTTTCCATCTTCGGACAGCTAACACAAAATATTATTGAGTTGTCAAAAAAAACATTAATAAAACTTGCAAAAAACAAAAAGATACGTCAAAAATATTCCCACATACCATTGATTACAATAAAGCAATGCTTTTGTGCTATATAACACGCAGACCAGCTAGACGATAACCATATATAATTTCATAAACTTTATTTGACTTAAAACAGGCAAATCTGCAAACACCCATCACGTAACTTTCTCTATACTACATGTAAACGAGAAAGTAAGTAGTGGCAAACTGATAATGGATATATATTTCGGATTTTTTTAAATCATTAATTCTATCTATTATTTGTTTTAATTATTGTAGGATATTTGCCATCTTTCTAAAATAACTTCAATTACTTTAAATGTCAATTGTCTTTAATTTAAATTTGATCAGTGTCTGATAATATATTATACAGGTGACACGAAAGCTTCTTTTAGCAATTTGAACTCTCTCGTGAAAACGCTGACACCTGAGACCATAAAATACCGACTAGGTCTACCTGTTGGAGTAATTTTTCAACATTTTGATACTTGTGTATGTCAGTTAGGTGTTTGTCATTTTATAACAATTTGTGTAAAATTTTCTGTTTATTATTTGATTTACAAAATATTCTTTAATAAAAAAACTCAATCAGTAACGTTTAAATATTTAGTATTTTTTTAATGTTAAAATTTCACTCATACTTAAAATACCACATCATTTTTGTAGTTTTCAAATTTATATCCAATGATAGCCAACGTGTTTCCTACTTAAAATTTAAAAAAAAAACTGCACAAACTTTAAACAAACTGTTTCACCTACTCAGGACCAAAAGTTTTATTTTGGTTCTTAGAGGCACTCGAGCAAAATTTGAACAAAATCGTCATTGTCTTATTTTTGAACATCGTAATTTAGTGTTTTTTTAAGGCGGCTACAACTTAAAAAAGTGTATAAACTTTGGAGATCCGGCCAGTATAACAAATTTGATTCAAATCGGTCCACGTGTTTGGAGTGTAGAACATTGCAGAAACACCAGACATTGGGCATCAGACAGATACACAGTCGGCATCCCCAAAACTACTGTTTTGGATTCAGGGGACATCAAAACGGCTGTATCAACATCAATATTTCGACCCTTCACACAACTTTATCTATACCAACACACACACGAGGACGTAAATTATCAATAAAAACCATCTGTAGAAAACGTGTCCTTAAAATTAGATAAAACATCAGCAATAACCATAAGTTTGTGGAATTCATTATTTGTTAACTACGATTGGAAACGATTTTTTGATTTCTTCTTCACCTACTGATTTCCTCCACTTAATTTTCATGCAAAGGCAATCTGAATATATTAACTCCGGGACAATGGAGCGGATACAAAAGTATAATTTGCGTCCTAAACTGCCACCGTATAGAATATGTTTTTTTTTAAATATCTCATTGTTCTCAATTTATTAATTATTAAGAATAATTACTTATTAAATTTACAAATAACAAACACCAAGACCATGAAGATTTATTTTTATTTCATAAAAACGTCACTTTACTTAAACTCTAAATTTTCCTACGTCCTTCACTAGTTGAAACTTAAATACATTAAACCTGTTTTTTTCTTCCATGGAATGCCCTACAATGAACACCAATAAATAAAACACGTTAGTAAAGTTACGACTCCGGCTTAACCCCAACTTGGTCATAATAAACGTAAACATTTCATTGATCAATAGAAAACGTAATCCCCTCTGAAAAAAACCTCGGCCAGATGAACCCCCCCCCCCCTAATAAATAATCATCTATTTAATAGGCTTATAAATTGTGCTTTTGGTGACGACCCGAGGAGCTTATCCACACGTTGCACGACATGACGCCCACCGCCTACTGCGTTCCGACAATGCTTAGTTGAAGAATATGATAATGGTATCCCTCTCTACTCCAAGAATCGATATTTTACAACCGAAGTATTTTAATGTTGGTTGTGATCTGGATTTTAAGTGAGAAATGTATATTGGATTCCACTGACCACAGTCTCTATTCTAACGTGTAGTTTATTGTTGGTTTTGGGTTAACAGAACTCTAAGGATTTATGGAGGGAGGGGGTTTTGTGCCGTCTGGAAAAGTGATTGAAATCATTAATTGCATCTTATTACTCAACACTATGATTAGTATTTGATTTAAATCAACTTAGCGACAGTAAATTAAATGATAAATATTTTAGTTTGTAATATTTAGTAGATTCCTTATAAACTGTTTAAAAACTTCTTCAACTAAATAATTAACAGTTATTTAATTAGTAGTTCGGTTGTGAAAGTTTGTTCCAATATGTTAACTGTGTTAATTGTATTTATCTACAAGTAGAAGATCAGAAACTGTGATTAATTGATTGGTTATTTGATTAAGTTCAATATCCCGAATTAATGATCCATAAGATCGATGAAAGTCATCCAAGCAGACATTGTAGATGTTCTTCTTTCTTATAGAAATATAAAGTTCAACTACTATGTGACAATTTTGTTTACAATCATACGAACTTTTGTTTCGTAGATAATGTAACTTAAGTATTCTTGATATCACCTAATAATATTTATATATGAATATTAAAGAAAAAATTGAAGATGAAGTAGTAGAAAACGGTCAATTAGTCGTATTGATTTTATAATTTCTACGAATTATTAGTTTTAGATTTATTTAAAAGTTTCTATCGCTTTTCTGTATTAAATTAAAATTTGTTCATAAACATCAGTATTATCATTTGCAAAACTCAACTTAAATTATCAGAGTTATCTAATGCTATTTATATATTAGTAGGAAAGCAAACACTCTCTTAAATGTACAAGAACACCACACATAATGTTTTAAAAATGTTAAGTTTTATTCCAAATTAACCGATGAAACACTTGCTTTTACAATTGAAAATAATGTTACCAGAAGTAAAATAATATATGCTATCAATAAATTGTCAAAGCTTCGTTTTGATTATTCTATCTCTGTGGTGTTGATCACTAAATGTAAGAATGTTGTTAAACATGAAGGTTTTACCAGGTGCTCAGTGAATATTTAATAGTGTTCAGTGTCATAAATTTTATGCAACCAAATCTTTTATGGTTTAAGTTAGTCGCAATTAATCTACGCGTTTAAAGATCATTCGATAGATGAAAGAAATTTATGATTTAAAATACACATTTTTGTTTTGAACAAAAAACAATTTAAATCATAACCCTTATTGATAGACAATTTTAACACAAATTAAGTATTACATTAGTGCTTTGAAATGAGAGGCCTCTGGTTAAATATCTCCACAATAATGACTTTGTGAACTCTAAATAGGTTTTTTTTTTTTTTTTTTTTTTTTTTTTTTTTTTTTTTTTTTTTTTTTTAATAACTAGCTTGTCCGACAAATTTTGCCTTTAATTTAATATTTTTGTGGAATCATTTTATAAACATTGTATACCTATAACTCTGGTTATAATATGTTTATTTTGGGTACTACTTATTCCTAATAATTTTACTAAATTTGACATGTAAAATTTAAAAAGAAATTAGAAATAGTTTGTAATTGTGTGTCGCTTTATTTACACGAATGTTTTATTATTTTATGTTGATTATAAAATTTAGTTTTTTTCCGCCACCTGTCCCTTTCCTCAGTTCAGAACAGTGAATTATTAAACGAGGATCATCTAAAAAGGTAACCTTCGCGATGGTAGGTAAGCACCATCTAAATTTCAAATCGATTAGACTTTTAATTATTCAGCTTCGTGGTTACAATTGACAATTTCAAAGTGTTTTATAATTCAATAAAACTACTGAAACACTCGACATATTACATCGACAATATTATCGAATAAAATTGTTCCCCTCTTCGATGAAATGCAACAACCTATTCGTTTGTACCAAAAGAAAACTCCAAATTACCATAAACAAATTTCATGACGAGACCAATTAATTCTCACCAAAAGTTTGCGTAATATAGAAATACTGATTTTAAGAAACGATAAAATGTGCACAGAAACTATTTTAGTTCAAAATTATATTAAACAAGATATTGAAGGTTTTAGTTGCACTAAGGAAACATCAACCAGGTGTAAGCAACAGGAGTTTCAAGTTTTGACCCCCTTCTGTGTGACCCCCTCTTGCCCCCTGTGGAGCCCAATCAACAGAACACTGCTAGTAGTAATTCATTGCCTAGACTGTTCTGAATAGTAACTACATTAGTAAGGCCAACTCTCGTAAACCTCCATTAATTATTGTACTCTAACGCAGGGGAATTCGAGTTTAGGAACTGAATTAATAGGGAAATATTGTGCGCTAAAGATTAATAACAATTGTTATGTCAACTCTAAAGTCTTTCCCCTCACTCCTTCGTGTGGGATGGGGTGGAATTGGATTCTTGACACAGGTACAAATAAATTGCGTCTGAATTACATTTATAATCGGTTTCCTGAATACAGTAGGAAGTAATGTAATCTAATGTCGAAAGATTTAGATGTGCCTTAGTTGAACATAAATCATAGAGGTAACGATGGAATTATGCTAACATTAATGCTTTGCCATAGCCATAATACTTGAGAGTTATTGATCTCAAATATAGAAGGAATTACGAATCTTTTGTCTGAGTTATATTGCTTAACACTATGAAAGAATATATCAATAAAAACAGGAAATGTGGAAAATAACTTTTCTTTTAACCATATAAAATACCAGTTATAACATTTGTCCACAATAAGTTCTATTATTCTTTGATGAGAAAACAAATTCAAGTTTTTTATATGTATTTTTTAAGTGTGATAAGTTGGTACAAAAGTTTTATTCTTTTAATGCTTATGATTTTATTTTATTTTTAAAGAGACTTTGATATATTTAAATAGCACCTTTAGCTTCACTTTTGTTATAAAATCCTCGAATCTATAACTAAATTTGAATGAATATAATTTTTTAATCTAATTTTCTTTTAGTTACAATTTGGTACTTAGATTTTTGTCATTAATAGTAGCACTTCAAAACAAATTTATAAGTTTGCAGAGCTGATTTTTATTATTTTTATTTTTGGATAGTAGCACCCTTAGAGGCTCGCAAAATTTTAATTCTGATGCTTGATTTCTATGAAACTCAATAAAATATATTGTTTAATAACTCAAAATTATGTTGAGTTTCAAAGAAATGAAAATGTGGACCCCTTACCAAATATGAGCAAAACTTGTTCACTAGTTTGGATTGTAAGGCATTGTACAAACCATAGATGCCCGACGAGAAAAATACATCATTTCAAAAACAACTTTTTGAGATGAGTGAAATTCAAATGGGAATATTTGCGAAAATATCGTATTTTCTACCCATCACATAACTTTCTCTGTATTACTTATATGCGAGGAAGTAGAAAAGAGTTTATGAAGAACGAATATTTTCATCCACACCACTATATCGTTTCTACTTGTCCGGTTAGGTTCCTTTGTGTCTTTTTAACAAACATATTTAACAACTTAAATAAATTTTGAAGTTATCTACTTTTAAATTTCTATTTTCATTTCATCTATTTCGACCCATAGTCACTATTAGATTCCTTATTCAAAGTCTTATTTTTTTTGCATTTATTCTTGTTTAATGTTTAGCGACATCTGGTATTGTTCCTAACGAGAGTCGTTTCACTATCTAATTGTGAGATGTCATGCGTTTGGGATTATGTAAACTTTTCTTCATTCATAGAATCATGTCTTCAATGCCGACCATTAATATATATTTGATTGGTTTCCTCATTGGTCTTGGCTATTGGTCTTAAGAAATTTTGCAGTCAGTATCTTTAGTTCCTCAAAAGTAACCGGTTTTAGTAAAAGTAAATCTACACATACACTAAGTGGCTCAAAACAAAAAAAAATCTCAAATTTAAATACACTTTTCAAAACTTTTCGATTTAATTTATACTTTGAACATCTCCATTCAAATCTTAAACGCTGGTGAAATTAACTCAAAATATTAAAAAAATTATGACACTCAAATCAGCTTATCATTTTGTAGATCCTTAATTTTTTTCTAAAATTATGTCTCACTTTATAAATTTGAACCAATAGTTTTAGAGAAATTTCGTTTTAACTTTACTAAACAGGTATGTCGATAAGAATGAGTTCAATATTTATTATGCGCGATTTAAGAATAACGATTGTTGTTACAAACTGTTAACTGTTAAAAGAAACTGTTATTTTTAGGAGTTAACGATCACTACCTTTCTTCATCAGTACCTTCATAGTATGTGACCATGTAGAATAAACACTTGGTTACAGAGAGGGATGCAATGATTGCACTTTATTGCGGAACACAATGAATGTGTTACTTTAACATTCGAGATATTTAATAAAACACGTGAATTTAAGGATGTCTATTTGTAATTTGAGAAGATTTTGTCTGTAGCTAGTTAGTTGGAAATTACTGAAACGTAATAAGAAATGATACAGTGCTAATGGTGGTTTTAGGCCTTGCTGCTTTCGACCAAACGTTGAGGCTTCTGGTATAGAACAAAGTCAATATTTTAACCTTTCAAAGTTTGTACCGTCGCTCATTGATCCACAGATTTAAACGAGTTTAAAATGATGTTCTGCTCGATCTCCTCAATATTTAAATTGTAGGACTTGATATCACCTCTGCTTACTTGTTCAAATTAAAACAGAACATTTATCCTTCGTAAAGGGTACGTGTTCGTATTTTATATCGCTTTTATGAAATAATGCTGTCACAAAGTAAATCATTAAGAATAGAATTCCGATAACGAAAATATCATCAAAAGCAACATATCGTTAAGAACCCTTATCAAAAATAACGTTTTGCTAAAGGGAGAAAGAATTGCAGGCAATAACGCAGTGAATCTAATAAACACGGTTCTCTAAATAGGAACTCAATTACCACTATAAAAGACAAATCACTTTTACAAAGTTCATTTTGCAGGGAACAGAACTCCCTAATGCATTTCTGTGGTTAACTTCTTGATCATATTTCTATTATAAAAACGTCCTCTCCCCTCTACCCCTTCTCGCTTTAGAACTAATTTATAGATATAATTTCCTTTCTGAGCCAGAAAAATGCTGAAATCTGAAATCACATTAGCAGGTCTTCCCTTACTTCTGGCGTTGTAACTACCCCCACCCTTTCCCAAAACCGTATTACCTTTGATATAATAATTCTTTCAGGCTCGAAAATTATTGCTAAGTGTGTTTTTGTGGGGAGAAATAAAGTAGATGACATAAACACTTTGAATCCATACGATGGAGGAAGGAATTTATATTTAACTTAGAAAGTTTAGGATAGGCTTAAGTCGATGGTGGTGGAAGGGGGACGAAAGCAGAGAGTTTTTGGTTATTTATAGATTGTCGTTTTCACTTCCGCTCTAAGTTTTTTATTGTATTTTTAACAAATTACCGTTTCTACGGAAAAATAAAAAGTCTAACCGGAATAATCGAATTACGTTAAAAAAATATAATGTGTTCTTCCTTTCTTTTTTATTTGAGGTTTTTATTTCTCAATAAACAATAACATAATTTAAAAGTTAAATTGAGCGAAGTAAAAAAGAAAATGCCTGTATTCAATAAACTTTCCTTTGAAATAAATTATTTTGAAGCTACTACACGCGTTCTGCAACGTGAAACTAATATTATTAATACCATGCGAAATCAAAAAATGTGTTTTAAAAGTACAACGTAGTCTCAAAATAATTAAAAGCTAAGTTAAGTATACAATATCTTTTTAACATTATAAAATACTTCTAATAACACAAAGTTATAAAAAGTACAAATTTGTTAAACCATTGCATAAGATTATAGTAATAAATTAAACAACATAAATGAAATTACATATATTATGAGTTCATTTGTAATGCGGTTTTAACACATATAATTTTTCTTTCTTTCGTCTAGTATATACAATTTAATATACAGGGAAAATCGGAAAATTAATCTCAAATTTATGTGGAAAATCGGCTGGATTTATAAAATTGGTTAAAATAATAATTACTACTAATTCGTATATGAAAATGTATAAAAATATTTGTTTAGAAATTCGGTGTTCTGAAAGGACATTTTTTTTTAATGTTATGGATTTATTTCTCAAAATATTCATATTTAATTATAGATTAAGTGATACGTTATTCTAATATATTGTCTATTGGGTGAAAATTTTGTATTTCAACATTTTTGAGTATTTTCTAAAGGTAGCCTTAAATATAATTTAAAATTGATTAAATATTCCTTTAGTTAGACTAATGAAAACGAGAGGACAGGAAAAACACAAAGCTAATAACTGAGCTCAAACATGCGGCGTCTTTGACTCTTTATCAGTCCAAACTGCGGTTAAAAATGCAGGCATCTCAAAAAAATTGGTTATAATTTTTTAAATTATTTTCACTAAAACGTGTCTTTTTTTTACAAGTTCTTTAAAATTAGCTATCATTTTACCTACTTTATGTTAGTTAATTTAGAGAAACATACCAGTATCTCTTAAAACGCCCTTTTGAAACTCCTAAATTTGCAAAACAAATGAAAATAAAAATCTCAATTCTCCATACGCCAGTTAGTCTGCTGTAATTTCAAATTAACCTAATACTTCCAGCCATTTTTTTACAACAAATGTTTACTGTAATGATATTTATTTGATGCAGTTTGCCTCCAATGGAAAATAACTAACCATAATTTGATTTAGTTGAGTACAGAGTTACTGTATTCTTTAGGAATAAAAAAAACACCGAAGAAGCAGATAATGGACATGGTAATGATAAATCCATTGTTGGTTACCTGGGCGAAATCTCGCTCTACAGGTGTTACTTAAACTTTTTCTAGTAATTGAAATATATTAGATTAACCATTTCAAGATGGCGTCATAATATATGGGTAGAATGTAAAACTTATTTTAGGAATTTTATGTACAGGTTTCTGCTAAATAAGTATAGATTTTAAACGTTTGAAATCATTTTTTTTGTATGTTAAAATTTGTTTTTTGTTAAAATAATGATTTTTTAGTCACTTAATTTTAACATATTTGTTTCTATTATTAAATTAGGATTTTGTTTCTTATATCCTCTGCTTTTTCAAGAAAAACAAAGGTACATTTCTGTTGTTATGACCAAGAGTTAACGGCACAATGTTATATATTGTGTGAATTAACGTTTTTTCTAAAGAATTTTCCCTCAGAATGAAACTTGAGCTTGATTCTCCTTCTAATTATTTTCCTCCGGTGATTAAAAAGTGGGCTAAAGGCAATCCGATTATTCCACTTGTCACAAATTCCATTTCCGTTTTATGAAATTTCATTCTTTTCCTTGTTTTAGAAGAGCTTGGTGATTCTTTTCCTTCTATTGTAAGACGTTCTACTTCAACTATATAGTTCATTCGATAAAATTATATATATATAATCAATTTAATTAATATAAAAACGTGTAATATATTATTTACTTGTGTGGATTAAAGTGAGGTTGGATAGATTGTTTGAAAAAAAAAATCATTAAGCATTTGGATTTAATGTAAAATAGATGAAAAAGTATTGAAACAATAAAACTACAATTTATAACGAAAATAAATTATCGGCATTTACTCTACTATTATATTTTTGAGTTTATAGTAGAACCGCTATAATTTTATCTCTGAGAAACAACTATCGAGTATGCTGTAGGAAACGCATATTCAAAGTAGAAACAATAGATTATTATTCAATATGAGTCAATTTATATGATTCTGTATTATGTTATTATGAAAATGCTGTTTTTTTAAAAAAACATTACACATGTTTGCTATTTTACATTAGCATTAGTCAAAAAAATTATTTCATAAAAGTTTTTGGTTTGGGTAATAGAGCTGTGCCTAAAAGCAATGCCTTTTAAATAAAAGCAATGTGTTTTTATGTGACGCACTCCACATTCAGAGATATACCATATGCATGGTACTCATTACTTGTGAGCTCACATCATGTTATTAATATCTGTGAGATCCAACCAGTTACTAAGCAGTATAAGATCGAATATTGGATATGAAATTGATTGGTAAAATGGAATTTGACAGCGTGAAACACGCCACATATATTGACCGAAATTCACTGTGTTGTGAGTTTGTCAAACTAAACTAATTAAAAGAAAAACCATTTTATTATTATCAAAAATTATATCCAAGTCTTTACACTAAGTCTAGGTATAATAATTTTTAAAAAATATCACTATTCTTCGTAACGTTAGGTCCATAATATTAACTTATTTCAATTAATTTTTCATTGCTACAAGCTACTTAATCTTACATTACCAGTATATATCCGACAATAGCTTATTTATTTACATTTATCTCCGTAGATCTTCTGTACTTCTATATTCTAGATTTCCTCTCAACTCCCGCGACCTCATTTCTACTATTCACAGACTCTTGAAACTATACATTATTTATTTCTTTTCTCTCTAACTCTCCCCCTCTTATAGTCTGTCTGTAGCTCTCTTCAATTATCAACAATAATAACTTGGTGAATATATAAAAATAAAGTAATAATGTTTTTACGCTGTACGGGGATGTTTATTAATACGTAAACATAGTTATTGTTTATTTTTCCAAAAAAAAAATCCGTTTTAAGGTATGAACGGCAATGATTTGTCTTATTGCTTTAAAGTTAAAAATTATTTAATCGCTATGAACAATACTCTAAACTGGACAGAGCACGTTCATATCAATTGTAATAAATTTTGCTGGTATGCACTCTCTGAGGGTGAAAGATTATTTGTCGTTTAATGATAGAGTGCAGCTGGAGAAAGCGTTAATTTTTCCATATTTATTGACATGACCGTGTAACTTAGCTAAAAACCTTCAGTGTGCTCACTTGTTTACTTTTCATTTATGACTTAAAAAGTGATATTAATGTTACAAAGTATTATAAACCAATTTCAGTCCTAAAACCTAACTATAATTAGATGATATTGCATGCTATTCTGCTCACCAGATTACCTCGCTATGTGGCACAAATTTTGTTAGTTCAAACGTACATTCGACTAACACAACGGAGGAGTCCCATTATTACTTACACACCTATATAGAACTGTGGTAGTTAATACATCATTTACTATAAATACAGAGTGTGGATTGAAGAGCATTGTCGAAACACATTGAAGTCAACATAGATCGTGTCGTGTGAAAAAATGCTTATCTTATTTGTTTAGCTATTCTTTTAAGTAGTTATGGACGCTGGAGTGGTCTTTGGGTGTTTTGGCGGGCTAGTTAGAATGGGTTTGTTTTTGAGAGCGTTAGTGGTTTAATTTCCATTTTTCATCTCCATCATTACGTTATTATTGTTGTTATTTTCGTTTTAAATATTTATTTATTCCCTTTGTTATTATATTCTCTGGAGGGTGAAATGTAAACTTCTATAATTTTTATAATTTACGCTATATGTATAAAGGTTATTTTTATTTAGTTTTATATCGTATGAGCTTAAGTAAAAGTGAGGACCCAGTGGTCCTAACTAACTAAGTCACATTAATAATTTTTTTGTTAATATTATAAGGTTCGAAATATAGGTAAAACAAATCTATTTAGTCTTTCTATCCGTTCAGTTTATTATAGCACAATGGAATATGTATCAATTTGGTATGTTAGCATATCTCATAGGCTGTTTATTTTTGTTTATATTTTGGTGATTTAGTTACATTTTCAAAAAACATTAACAACTCATAATTCTATCTATAACGTCAAAACGGACTCCCAAACTCAAGTATAACTTATTTTCTTTCATCATACAGAATATCCATTTTTAGGACTTATCATTAAAAAGTTAAAATTAACTATTTTACCTGTTTTAAAATGTAAAATATTTTGAAATCGACGCAACAGATTTCGATAAAATTTAATTGCATGTGAAGGTATATTTAAAATTTAAAAAAAAATCAAGGTGCGTATAATATTCATTACGCAGAAAATTATTATTTTGAAAAATTAATAATAATGAACCCAAACACAATTTACTCTTGAACTGACACTTATGGTTTAGTCCATTTTTCTGCAAACTTACAGGTTTCACAACACATTGTTGTAGTTTTGTTTTTGCTGTAATGAAAAAGGTAGTGTAACATATTGTACAATCTTTTCTTTCAGAAGTAGAAGAACGTTTTCATAATTATTTACAGTATTACTTCTTAAATGGTATATTTGTCTGCTAAAGTTCACCTGATTATTAAACGTATAAAATAGACGTTACCGATTTTGTAAAAGAAGAATGGTGAGCGGTGCCCGATTACACCCTCCAATTATTGATAATCGAAAACCACAAAATCGACAATTTGGCTGTTATAAAAGACGTCTCAAAATCGCCGGCTTTATTAAAATATTACAGAAATGTTAATATATTGAAACCCTGGTAGAAAATCGAAATAAAAAAAAAATTAAGTTGTAGGAATAATTGGCAATATACAAAATTAATCCTGATCAGCATCATCAGCTACTTTTTCATCAAATCGATGCCGACGAATGTATGGCACAAGGGAAGCAATTTAAAACTACGGAAGTAAAAGTTTTGTTGATGAATAGCTTTAGCTGGTTCTGATTTAGTTTCGTGGATGGGGAGTGAATTGTTTTTGCATCGTTTACGCCTTGTATCCATTTAGGATGACACAACACTCAAACGTTTAAGATTTCCTATAAATGTCTTTTCATTCTCCGTCCTCGGTATGTTTTTTTGGAAGTAAAGGAACCACGATGATCCCCATACAACGAATATGAAATACAGAACATAAATAAAGAGATTATTTTGACGTTTATTACTAAAGGAATAAAAATAATAATATTGATTGACATATGGATTTACGTTTTTAAACAACCGTTATTACCTACAGTATTTGCATTGATTAGGAGAAAACTAAAAATAACCAACTCCCCCCCCCCCCTAATCTCATTTATTCCAAATTTACGTCATTACAAAAAAATACACAAATACATTAATGCAAACAGTCACATATTTGGCCTTATTTGGTCAACATCTATCAATTTCATCTTAATCCTTGCACGTGGTACAAGTTTCTTCAGTTTTCGACACCAACTCGATCCCAACGTGCACCCACAGAAAGACATATCGAATTATATTTCAAGGTGTGGATTGCAAGGTAATCAAGTGAACTTGTGTGACAAGTATAATAATTCTTCAATTGCGGTAGGTACCGACGTGATC
The DNA here is from genome assembly GCA_963513935.1 of Aphrophora alni. NCBI lineage: Eukaryota > Metazoa > Arthropoda > Insecta > Hemiptera > Aphrophoridae > Aphrophora > Aphrophora alni. The sequence continues at coordinate 25,814,792 of OY740771.1, forward strand.
ATTGAAAAGATAATCAGAAGTAGAAGAAAAGAATTGAGAAGTGAACCACCGACGACTTGTCATTGTCGAAAGTCTTTGTTCGTGTTACGACTTTTTCCTTGAAATTCTTTACTCACATTCCCGATAATGAATTAGGAGTACACACAACGCCCAACCATCGAAAGGGTTTTAAGACATACTTTTTGTATTGGTGTTAATTTACTTTTTGTTAAAATTTTTTCTTAATAGAGTATTTTTGACAGTTAAAATATGACATTTATAGGTTATTGTTTTTTACTTTTTCACATATTTGTAGTAAAGAGAAAACTTTGTGATAGATTAAAAAGTCGACAAGTTATCTAAATTGAAAAAAGTGGTTTTATGAATTATGTCTGTCTGTCCGCTAGTGCGCTACAGTCCAAAGTCGTGCGTTTTAATAGATTTTTATCAAATTTGATAGGTCGGTCTATTTGAACATATCTTCTAGAATTTTTCATTTTTTGTTGTAACTAATAAATTACGAAACATTTTTGATACAATAAAATTTGTTCGTAAATGCTATAATAAAATACAAATTACGATTTCAATATAATTTTCACTCACGTGTAACCTCACAATACGCCTAAAACACGTGAATATCTGTAAAACAAAATTTCCATGTTTAAAAAAATACGTAATTTCACAAAATTGACTTTTCCGATTTCATTCAAATTTTAACGAAATATGAAGATAAATAATCCAACCCCGTATGCGAAATATCAATTAAATTTTTTTTTCAATTTAGGAATTTCGTAAAAACCGAAATTGAACTTTATCCGCCGTCATTAAAGGTTGAATTTAATCTCAAACACGATTAACGAAGATTAAATGTTTATAGCACAAGCAAGGAAATTTAGGCCTTTATTTATATACACGGTGTTCCAAAGTCGATGTCCATGGTTAATTTTCACTTTTTGATTGACAACGAACTGACACTTTTCATTCCGATTTGTTTCGGTTCGTTTTTATTTGCTTTTGTGGCTGCTTAAGTGAAAAAGTTTGTCACATTTTTGCAAAGTTTATTGTGTTGCAGAGTTCAAATAGTAGTATTTGTAGACCTGTTGAAAGTCAGTCCTGTATCTATGATGTTCGAAATCTTAGCTTAATGTATCTGCAACGTAGGATGCATTCGTTGTTTTAAATCACTTTGTTTCCACAGTTTCCAGATAATTTTAATCCAAAATCATATTATTCACCCAAATTATCTGTCTTAGAATATATTTTATTATGCTTTCGTCTAACTTAACCTAAAAAATCTGTGTCGCAGGTGAGATCCTAGAAGACATATAAAAACTACCTTCTTATATATTAAAAACATTTTCGAGTTCATAGGGTTACATTGTTATTTATATAACAATAATAATGATTTATTACAAAACGGGATCGGTTTTATATAACTTATATATTATTGATCAATGAATTAGATAAATATCTAAAAAGTAGTTACTGTATTTCAGTTTACACGGAAATAGTTAATCAACCATCGAGTAGGCTAACTACTAGCTGTGTTTTTTTTCTTTTTTTTTCCTTCTTCTTCTTCTTCTTTTATCAATAAGCCGGTTAGCATTCCAGGGTTTATGGGCATCGATGGATACAGAATTATGTTTAATCCACTTTGGGTTTAAAACAACTATTTTTTGAATGTATAATTCAAGTAGTTCTAGGATCATTATTGTTGAATTTTTTTTAAATGAAACGTGTATGTTTTATTCCTTTCCAATATAATGTAGGATTTTCAGGATAATGTCTATAGAAGTATACTTTTATTGTTATTACATATACGCCTTTATTAATGTCATATTATTGGTATTAAATTTAGATTTGTAGATTCAAATTAATTATACCCCTGATTTTGGTCTATATCTTGTTATGTATCACTATATTAAGGTAAGACTTTATAAAAAATGTATTTCATGGAAATTTTGTGGCTCCTTCATAACTTGGAAATAAGTAGATTTGTTTATTTTCAAAATTGAATCCAGCTATTTTAATCAAATTGCCTTTTTAAAGTAACTCCAAATAGTCAAATTAAGAGATTTCAACGACATATTTCATCTTTAAAACTTACGTAAAGAGCATAATAACTTTATTTTATTTCAACTAATGATATTTTTTTATGAAAACACTATCAAAGACGATCCAAAACTGTTAAATTATTTTAATTAAATTATCTTTCAATGGTCATTAGTAATGAAAACAATAAAAAAGTCTATAGCATCTAAATGAAAAGAATTATTTCTTTAAATAGGTTTCTCAAAAATATTATAATTTTTTGTGTGTAAAATATTCAAAAAGCGATTATATTAAACACTATTTTTTAAAAAAGAAGAAAATAAACTACTCGTACATTCATTCTATATTCAAACTTGTCAATTCTAGAGTCTATTATAAAAAAGAAACAAAAATCTGTTTAAATAAAAGAATCGTGTATTTTTCTGATAAATGACAATAAGTAAGTTCACGCAATGATTCTGAGCGTATATTTTAGCAAGCAAGTAATTTAAAAATGACGCAACGTGAATCACAAAGTTTTATTTTTCCATTCTAAACCAAAAAGTAAAAAAGAACTATAGGTTCCAGTTTGTTGGATGGGCAAGAATGATTACACGGAGGAACGATTGAACGGAGATGACAGTTGTATTGTTGACTTTTTCCATTGACAAAGTGTTCCGACCGATGACAGTTGGAGGTAAAACCCTCGCACAATATTAAACTGTCACTGAATATATTCTATTGTTTTTTTGTTTTTTTATGGATTGAATCAGATGACACAACAAGGCTGTAAAATGAAAACAAGGACAAAAGAACGGAACTGCGGAAAATTGCTCGCTTGCACATTGACATACTGACAGGAATAAAAGGAATGAACCGAAAAAATGCCAGTCTTTTAATCACAACCAAAACAATCGGTTGTATTGTGCCGACTGTTGCTAAATCAGTGAAATGCAGTTTATTTCTGACTTTCAGTTTCTGATTGTTATTTTGACAAAATGAGGTAGATATATATTTATGTAAACCTAATAATACTGCCTATTTATTTAATAAATCTAGGAGAGTTTAATTTGACATCTAGGTGAGAAAAATTATTATTGTTATTTATTATTTTTGCCACTAATATAATATTACATGGTAACATATAAATAATCTTCAACACAAAATCAACATATTTTAACAAATGAAGAAGATAAAAGTAATAAGAAAAGACACCCCTAGACCTTATAAAACTCTAATAACGTAAGGTTAATGAGAGAACTAGAAATATTTATGATTTACCTGATTTAAAAAAAAAATGAAAGAAAGGGATCTAATTCAAAACAAAAAGAAACGTGTATATTCAGTCTGGGTACCTTGGGATTAATGTACACGTAGTCATTAAATATGAGCCATTTTTACGTGTATACATTAAAAAAATGTAGTATACGTTTTGGGCGTTCCCTGAGTAACAAAATGTGTTGTTTTTTTACGATGTATCTGTGTGTTTCTTGCAGTTTGTTGCAAATGAAACATTTTTAATGCCATTTTAAGTCATACTTTGACCGTATGCCCAGACTTTTGTTTTCTGTTAACTCAATACAAAAAAATGCAATTAATTTGAAGAATTCTAAATATCAATACTATAAACCTGAAAATCGGCACTAATGATTTTGATGTAATTTATGTGAAATTTGGTTGTGGTCAAGTCAATTCTGGTATTTTCCAACTTACATGTAAATTATAATTTTCATGTTTGTGTGAGTTTTATACATTAGTTTCAAATATACATTAAAAAACAAAACAAAATATAAATAGGTTCTACAGATTTTGAATTTAGAATGGCTCGTTTTTATTTCTTGACTGATAACAACTGCACTGGAGATTTAGTGACATATAGTTTTGTTTTGTTACTTGGAGTTTTGTATGTGTTTCCAGCCTCCAGACTTAATGGTGTTAAAATGAACACATTTCTATAAAAATGTAAAATGCTGATTTCAACCTAAGAAGTGAGAGTATACGTCAAAAATTTAAATAAAATTCTCTATATTTTATTCCTGCAAGAAATGTAAATGCTCACTTTAATAAGAATTTTATTATAATGAATCAAGTTTTCAATTTTCTTTGTTCTTGTAAATATTCGTTGTTTAGCTTCAGAACTAAAATTAAGCTCTTATCCGAAAAATATGTAAGAATATAATAATTCTAAAATGGATAAGAAAATAAATATAATTATTTTAAAATTAAATTTCTCTTTCGTTTGTCGCCCAAAATGACTCTATGCTACTTTTAAGTAAGAAAGTAAACGAATGTACAATTTACTTTATATCTAAGCTTTCTCCCAATTATTTATACTCTTTCCAACTATATTTATTCAATTATATATTTTGATATTGGATGGTATATAAAAGTCATCTTATCAAATTTTGGCGAAATTTAACAAAAAAATGACTACAATGATGTTTAAATAAATAGCACCTGATTTTCTTTGTTTGAGCCAAAATCGTACTTAATTGAAATCAAGTAGGGCCTATATGATTTTTTTCTTTTTTCATTTTTGTCATTTATTCCTAAATATTTAAGAATTTTTTTTATTTCACCCCTCGTTTTCTGTTATAAAAAAACTACCCCAGAAATGGACAAATTATGTGAATGTGATAAAATTCAGACCACTTGTTTTTGGTTTCACAGCACATCAATCAAAAGATATAATTCTGACAATCACTTCTTTAGGTTCAGAAAGATTCAAAAACTACTTATCTCCAAACAAAAATCTTTTTTCCCCAATTACTTATTTAAGAAAGTAAAAATTAAATGCATAAAGACTCCCTTAAGACAAAGAAATACCCATTCAATTATTTGAATTTCTGGAAACAGTAATGCAAAAATCCCTTCATTTTAAAATTAATATCAAAGATATAAATACTCATTTTATCAAAAATTATTTTTTTTTTTGAAAACAATTATTAGAGAACGCAAATTTAAGTACTATTATACTTTAAATCTAGTTCAAATCCATTACTTTTTATATTAGTAGTGCTTATTGTACTTAGATACATTATCATACCAAAATAATTGTCTCAACTTCCCTCTCATTCTAATGCATTTCGGGTTTAATACTTTTGTGTACAGCCCTTGCATCTGGTAAAATCGATATTGACTTCATTTTACTCTGTGGGTGTTATCTTTCCTTTGATCCTGTGTTACAGTTTATTGGTAGGGAAGGGTCGGTGTTGGTTTCGTTTGTCTATTGAAGCCTGATTTCTTCCCCTTTTATTTTTACTAGTGTAATACTTGTCGGCATAATTATTAATTCTCTATTTTTGTTGTCGAGTTACTCTGAATTTATATTGATGTTTAGGCTTTATGGGTAGGTCTATAATTAATTTTTTGTTCTTGTTATTATTGAAAAATTAATAATAATCTTTCCTTAATAAGAACTTCTGTTCATACTAAAACTCCTTAAACAGTTTTATTACATCAAATGTGTTTTAAGTATTTTACACCACTAATTAAGAATATGGTAATCTAATTTTAATGTATTATATCCGTATTCTTACGTTCTAAAACCGACTTTTAATTCAAATCCAAACGTTACATATTAAGTAAATTAAAATCTCTAAATACACAAATAAATCAAATTACAATTGATTTTACTATCAACAATATAGTTATTTTTTGAGTGATCTGTGGAACAATCAACTACTGAAATAAGATCTCTGGAATACATTTAGGCTATGTAGAATTATTGACATTCCACAACCGTTTTTTGTTATTTTAATTTATTTATGCAAAATTACCTCAAGTATAATAAGTAATATATACATTATACAATAATTTAATTGATATTTTTGTAACTATAAGAAATTGAAAAAGGTTTTGAATTCATATGAAGGAAACATCAATAACAAATTTCGTTAACAAGGTTCAAAATATCAATAAAACATTTTTTTCCCATTTACCTTTAAGATTTGGTGCTTTTACATTTTGAAAGACTGAAAATATATGTAGCCTACTTTCCGAAGTAAACCTAGTCGATTTTATTAACTTCCTAAATATACCGTAAATATTGAAATATTAGAATAATGAGATGTGGAAAAGTGGATACATAGTTTTTCAGAAAATAACCTTTTGACATCCCTGGATTTTTGGAGTGATGCCCGGCCGTCTTCCGAGTTGTACCCTACAAACAAAGAAACCGATTTTGATCAAATTTACTATGCAGGAAAATTTTATCATATATCTAAGTAATATTTCATCATTTCGATAACTTAAAATCAAGGCATACATACTGTAAGACCGGAACATAAAATTACAATATTCTCCATATCTGGTCAAATGATTTTGATGAAATTTTACTAAATCGTACCTTATAAAAACTCAAATAAAATTTAATGGTATCCGATTTGGGAATAAAGACAAAATCAACAACATTGTATTAAAGACACAATTTCTGCAATGAGCTTTACGGATTTTATTTCACATTTTATTGAAGTGTGAAGATTAACGACACAATCTACTTTATAAAATCACAAACTAAATAAAATTACAGTTCAGGCATAATTGAAAAGAAAAGTTATCTCCATGGCCTTAGTACGACGATTATGCTCTTTTTAATTATACAAATAATTTTTTAAAAAACGTTTTTTTAAAATTTCGTAAAAAATTGATAAATTCCCCTTTCAAAACACGTTACTTCCCACATGGGTGAAATAAAGGAAACTCTTTTGTTTTTTGTCTCTCCTTAACCTATAACAGATAATTTTGTGACATATCGAAGAATATTATTTTTGATTTTTTGAATGGTCGTCTGTGAGAGTTAGTGCAATTTTAACCTGTTTATTATATTTACGATGATTAAATAAACTGTTTATGCAGTAAATTTTGCCGTTGCAGTTTTCAATTGACTGCTTTGTTTACGCTTATAACAAAACGCAATCCGATTAGCGCAGTGAATATGCGGACAGATTTTTATAACAATTTATTAGTTAAGGTCAGTCCACACCAACCTTGCATGTACAGCATTTGAACTTATCAACCGCCAATGTTTTAAATTAGGCAATTCATACATGTATCGAAGTGAATAGTAGCCTATGTATGGCTCAATTAAAACAACAATGTTTTAAAAATAACGTAACATAATGGAATTTTAAACACCCGAGGTTTGTCTGAATCGAACTTTAGAATGAACTCAGTCAGGAAAGTAAACATTCGTACTTAGTCAGTAGACAAAGTATAGGGTAAGTTGATTAAATGACACACAAACACGTTCCATGGACAACTGGAAAGTGATTTTTGACATACAGTCCGTTCGTCGTATAAATTCCTTAAGGAAACAATAAATAAGGTAAAAACATGAAATTTTCTATAGAGGTTTATCGTGTGCTCATAGAACTCAGAATTTGTTTTGAAATTCTGAAAAACCTAATCTAAAATACGAAAAAGCCAGGTCATATTAAGAATAAAGTGCTCCATGGTACATCAGAACTAGTGATCTACATCGAGACCTTAGGATCCCTGATGTCGCCAGTGAAATTAAAAGGTTTGCTGCAAAGCATGAATTTAGATTGCATCAGCATGTCAACGTAAAGCTATTCAACTGCTTGACAACACCAATACAGTGTGAAGGCTGAAGAGAACTAAAACTTTTGAATTAGTGTAATTCAGTGTGTGTTTTTCGAATCTAATATATAGTATAACAGTGGTTGACTGTATAGGTAGCAAATGAAATGATGATAGATGTAAATTGATGGTTGAGTGAGACAGTTTTTGGTTCTTATCTCAAGTGTTATTTAACGTAATAAATTAGATACAAATTTAGGAATCGGACTTCTCTACGAAGAGAAGTAGTAAAGCTATAGTTTTTATTACAAGTATCGCTTTTAAGTAATTTATACAATATCAAAACTGGCTTTGATCTCAGTTAGGTTTTTTTGGATTTATAAAAAAAAATGTATTCACAAAGTATAACGTACTTACTGTCTGTGAACACATTCGTTTAAATTATAATTTTTCATATTTCTCCAATATTTTATCGAATGCGCTTTCGTTGATTTTCAGATGTTTGTATATTTACTATTTACACCCTTAGTTCAGTTTATCTCATTAGGAAACCACTAAAGAATTGGATATTGTTTTTAGTGTTGACGACATAATTCGTTTGTGTCTGGTTGTGCTGGCTGCTAGATTTAAGACAATGTTCATCAAAAACGTTTTAGCACATTTTTAGAAAATTTAGAATTAGTTTTGTTCATTCGCAACGACCTCCCTAATTTTTGAGCTTGATTAAGGAGGTTTTGCTTTTGTTATAATGTTTGTACAATCTTGTAGCAAAGACGGCATTGCATTTTATATATGTTGGTGGTTTAAAAAATGCAGATAAACCAAACTAATTGTTCGTTCTTGCTTCTTGATGGGAGTTTTATTTTAATTTACTCGGCATTTGTAAAGTATCCCTTCTTTGTACATATTATAGAGATCTTACAATATCTAAAGAAAATAAACACAACACAATTGAATAAAAAACATTTTCTCTTTCGTTTCACCCGAAATTTACATTTAACATTTAACCTTTGTGCCGCATTGTTCTTTGTGAATTCCTTTCATGTTTGTTTCATTTATTATATAATTATTTACTTATCGCAAATTGTTGTTTAAGGGAAAGTTCTCCTTAACACGCAATCATTGTATTTAAATATAAGGGTTGCTGTATAATTGATTTGAGATTACAATGTAAAAAGCAAGATAATTTACGGTAGGCTTTTAAAATTAGAGGTAGGAACTTAGCTAAGTAATATTCCTCCACTTTTCAATCATTGAAAGGGAGTTTTGTTTGTTTGAAAATGTAAATCATACTTATTTATATTTAACATGCTTGGTCTAATTTTGTTACTTGTTATTAGAATTATTTATTGCATATAGAAAGTAAATAAAATTAAAATAATATGGCACGATTATAGATGCAATATAGTGTTAAATGAAGGGAATAAACTTAAATTTTCGAACAATTGTGTACATTAGCTTGAATATCAATAAACCTGCATACAATTGAAAGAACGTGGAAAAGTAAAAGCCCGAACACATATTAAGAAGTAGAACTTTGGCGTACAAAGCCATTGAATCGTGGTTTGATTCTCGCTATGGTGAATATATATTTTTTTCCATTGATAATTTAAGTATTCTGTTAATAAAAGTAGATGATAAATATGTTATAGTTTTGTTTTGTTTTTTTACAAAAAGTCCGAGTGAGTAATTTTAATAATTATTTTGTATAGTTTATATATTATTTATAATTGATTTTTCGCAAAGCATTAGACCAATTTGTAGAAACTTTTTCTAGATTATCATTCTAGGGAAAAAATTATCTTAGGTGGAATATATGTATTTGAATTTATCAGTTTTTTTCTTTTTGTTTCTATGCATATAAATTAGTTATAAATATTGTACACTTTTTAATAAGTATTTTCTTAGATTTTATTTGAATCAATTTAATAACATCTCTTCTATAATTGGGTTGATATTTTAAATTTTTATACTTCGAAACACAAGCGAAATTAATATATTTAAAAAATGTTTCTTTTTACAAAATTTGGTACATTTCTTGAGTTGCTATAAAATATATTTAAAAAAAATCTACCCGAATTTGTATTTGTATTTGGTAATTTTGATCCATTTATAATTTTCAACTTTTTTGAAAATAAGCAAAACAAATATTATACATTTCATTTAAAATTTATTTTTACTTTCCAATTTTTAGTTACGATTTTTCAAAAATAGGTCACTGAAGAAAGACTTAACTTATGCATTTTTAAACATTATTTTAATAGAAGAAATTCTGAAAATTGAGAACAGAATGTGCTTTTTATTAACCGAACTATCGAAACCTTTGCAAGTTAGCTTTTTGTTCCATGAAATGTGGAAACAATGAGAAATTATTTGACCAGATTGTAACTAGGCTATACAAAAGTTATCTTAATTAAATGCACACGTATATAAAATTTGAATGAGCCTTATTGTTAATGCCCGATTACCCCAAGTATGTATGATGAAGATGGTTGTCAAAGGTTTCTGACGTGAGATAAATCTCAATGTCTGGAGATAATAATAAATACATGACTTTTAATTATTATTGCAATTTTTCCACTTATAAGTCCTACATATTAAAATAATTTCTTTGGAAACAAATGATCAACAACATATAATTTTAAAATAAATTTTTAATATTTTCAAAGATGAAAGTTAGACTTTAAAAATTAATTCGTCGAATTATGTCTTTCCTTTCGAGTCGCAAGACGTCTGTTTAAACGGTTTGGATAAAACATATTTTTACGAATACCACAAAAAACAACTTTATTTTTCGAAATGTGATGTTTCTATATTATAAGTCAAAATAAACCACGAACGCACCAATTATAGTTGAATATTGAAATGAGACACAAAGTTATTGCAACGTTTTGCACCATTTATTTTGAAAAGATATAACAAAGATTGTATATTTCATTTCCTACAGTAGCGTGTTTTCTGGAATGTATTTTTAAACTTCATTAGAATCATATTCTCCCACATTTAATCCAACGCATTTTATGCATTAATAAGTAATAAGTGAAAAGTACCACTAATCTCATTGCATTTCATTTGACATTAAGTGTTGACCTTTCAACGGTATTTTACACTATTTTTGTTTTTTCTTCAATTATGTAAATAAATACAATGTAACAATGTTTGTGCCATCTCTCAAACCTCCTTAACATTGCAGCTACATTGTCAAGACGGATCCTACAGCTTCCACCGGTTCTAATCTATCATAGATTAGATCAGACAGTACTGATGATATTGTAATATCCTTCTGATCCTGTCTACTTAACTTAATCTGACCCTGATAAGGCTTATCAAAAGTGATCATGACAGAACGTATCCTGCTACAATCGCAAGATAGTCACCACGTAGACATTCCGAATCGAAATAGATATTTTTGATTGAAAAAGTATTATTATTTTTAGTAATTTCCAATAATGTGAAATCTCTGCATTAAAAAAAATTCCTTTAAAACAACCTGTAATTTATAAAAAAAATCAACAAAATGACCAATAGTTGTAATTATGTCTGAGTCTGAATTTTTTTAACATTAGCTTGTAATTTACATTATTTTGTTCAACATTAATAATATTAAACAATGAAAAAAACATATAACAACTTTCTCATTCACCCATCACTAAAACCAAACAAAACACCAAAATTATTCGTTATCAAAAATATTAGTTAGAGTAGTTTAGTTATAAAGTGAAAATGAACCATAAGCCAAATACCGCTCACTGACTGACTCACTCATCACGATTTCTCAAAAACTACTGAACGGATTGCAACAATGAAACTAGGAATATAGCTTCCTCGTAGGTGCTCACTAAGAAATCTCTTGAAAAACGTTTGCGATTGAACATATTTAAAAAAAATCCGAAATAAAATTTTTCTTTGAACTACAAAGGTGAAACGAGCTGAGGCTTGTAAAATAAAACAAATATACTTAACTATACGACTAAACTAAGGCGAATTCGAAAAAAAATTAGTAAGCATTTTTCATTTATTTGGGTAAGTATAATCCGATACTGTATAGCGCATTAAGATTTTTTTTGGACACCATACACAACAGAAAATCTTTGTTTTTCATATGTTATTTTCGTATCAAGTGAACGTTAGTTTAGATTTAAATTTTTAAAACTGTATACCCGTATAGGTATGATTTACTTACGTATAGCAAAGGCTTCACTCACATATACATTTAATGTCTTATGTAGGTGATATCTGTACGGTTTAACAGTGAGTAAAGTTCTAAAAATATAAAAAATCACATAGGTCTTCTTAAATACGTCATGAGTTGGGCTTTACAACACATGTGATGGAATGTATGAATATTAATGGCGATGAAATATTAAATGACTGCCAGGTTTATTTCGTTTGTTGAATGTTATCACAGCTGAAAAACCCAAGCTTATCCCTTCTCTCGAACACCTTTACACTCCTGAACGTTGATTGATATTCATCTATTTTAGATGGTTTCTTTGTGACACAGGAAATATTGTTATTCTCATTAACATTACAGTATAAAGTTAGTATTTATATCAGTTTATAAAATATTATCCTAGGATATTTTTCACACTAATGTATAGAATAAAATATGAATTTGTTTATTTATATTATATTATTTTTAGAATTATTTACTTTTAACTTCATTACAAAAATTAAATTAGGAAATATGTTCTCATATGTAAAAATAAAATAAAAACCATATAAGTGTTTAACAATAAACTATAACCATTATTGTGTATCTTTATAGATAAATCCATAAACATAGACTGTTGTGAAATTACCGGCAACTAACGTTTCAGATACGACATTCCTGTGTTCAATTAAATCGCCTAATAATCAAATTTTGTTCAATAATGACTTGGACAAAACATATTGGTTACCATTCTTCAAAGCCATTTCTTCTTTCTAAGTTATAGGTAAAAAATTATAAACTTGGCCACAGCTGTTAAGATGTATTTTTTTGAAAAATGGACTTTATCGATTTCTATCAAATTTTAGTAAACTGTGAAGATTAATTACTCAAACTATTGTGGAAAATTGCAAATAAACAAATTTACTCATTACAAATATACGTCAAAATCAGAAATAGTCCTAGATCGTCTTAATTAAAAGCTCAAGTTATTTTAAAAGCAAAGCAATCGTATGTCCTTTTAAATAAATATATATGGTTCCTTTTACTCTTGACAAATATCGAATTGTCATTTTTGGTTATAAATAGTTTGGTTTGTTTTTATTAGGTTTAAGGTTGAGTGAGTGAGATATTTTGTGAAGTGTTCTGAAACATGTAGTAAATTTAATTTAAGTACAGGAAATAAATATTTTTTAACGAACAAAACCTATATTGTCGGATTACAAAGTAACAAATTTGACTAGGCGAAAAAAATTTGAATTTGATTTTAATTTAATTAAACGATATTTATTTAATACAATCAATTATATCTTTAATGTAATACAGCTCGGGAAAATACGATTAATTTGAATTTACTCAAACTGTATTGACTTGTTTAATACTGTAAAAATAGTTAGTACACCGTAAAATCTTTAGCTCCTAAAGAATAATACTTATTGTTTACAGTAATAATAATGTTTAAATTACACCATTTTTACATACAACCTTCTAAATGATAATTATACTTATGTATACATTCTTATCACACATCTTTATTTGAGCATAATAATTCGATACTTAACTGAATACTGAATTTTATACAACAATAAAACACTTCACATGACGTTGTAACGACTAAGTTAAACACGAACATCTAGGAATGTAACTACTTAAAAAGAAATTATCTTCATTATAATATTAATCTATAATTTATATATGTGTAAACTTTGACGTTGCTAACAATTTAAATTTAATGTTGTTGCCCCTCTAATTTTTTACTGTTCTCTGTAAGGTTGTTGTCTTTGTATCTTAGTGATTACGTTATTTAGGAGTCTGTGTTGGCGATGTTGATACTCTGGTGAAATGGATAATTCGCTTTATTATTATTTCGAATTTGAGTATCTGCGCAGAATGATTTTGCGCATCGTATTCGAACTCAGCTTTACCAATCAGCGATTACTAACAAATATTATATCGTCTCCTTGTTCCTAGTTACGAATATTTTGTCAAAATCAGAGGATTTTTATAATCGGGAAGTTCAGAGGATTTTGATACTCGTAATCACCGAGCATTTTAATTCGAACTCACACATTACTAGTCTGTGTGCTGATAGTGACTAAATGTTAACAGTTTAATTTTAAAACGTTGCCATTATGGGTTTTTTTTGTTTTGTAATGGAAACTTGAGTTTTTACTACATTTTCGATTACGAATCATCCACAATTTATATGCTATGTATTTATGTAACAATTAGTTGATACAGTAGGAATGGGTTTTATCGCTTTAATTCGTTTTAAATCGCACTATAATTGAAGAGACTAATGATTTCAAACACAAGTTTGCAGGAGGTTACTCGAGAAGGACCTTCCAATTATGTACGGCAGGGTTCAACGTTGTTTGTTAGAGGTTAGTCTAATGAACTTAAGTTCATTAGTGAAAATAAGAATTAGGTTACTTTGCTTCTTGGTTAGGCTGAGATAGAGTTTTTTCGTGTCTTGTGTTTCTATTTTTGCTGGCGTTGTGACGATACTAATTTTATTAAACTATTTTAGCCTTTTGTTTTAAAATAAAGGATTTAATTTTTATGAATCGTATGAAAAATTTTAACACATTCCATCTTTCCTTTAAGACAACGCAAAGATTTAAAAGATTCTATCAACAAATACCAACCATAAACAATAATTTTCTTTTCGCTATAGTATCAGTCAATTAAAGTAGATTTACTCCTGTTATATTCTTTTAAAGATAAACACTTAAACCTCACCTTTCCCCACGTAATACATAATCCTTCCATAGTATCTGACTATTCAAGCGTAGTTCATTTAAAACTATTTCTGTGAAATTTATATTACTCATGGTAGGTTTTACTTATTGTGAATAAGTATACACAGAAACTACATTTAGGGTTTGAGACCTAACCCAAGACTACATGGAAAAGATTCAGTGTGGTACTTTATTGTTTACGAGGACCGCATCATACAACGGGAAATGGATAATGTATGTCAAATTAGGGCATGTACAGAAACCTACTCCTAGTTCGATGAAATATTAGTTTAAGTTTTTATGAGCCAGTGTCATAAAGTGTTTTACATTTTTAACAAATATTGGGATTTTTATTTCAATTCGTGACCAAACCGATATTTTATTAATTCTTTATGTTTATTCAATATATTAGACGAAACAAAACAAATGTAAAATACAATTCATTCAAAAGAACCATAGTGGTTTATAAAAGGGGGGGGGGAGAGGTTGACAAAATCAGTTAATATTTTAAATTTATTGATAATAAAGTTTTTGTTCCTTACGTTATATCTATATGAATAGGTGGTAGGTGGCAGGGTTAACTCTGCTTTGGAATCAATAGGGCAGTCAAGTAATTTGAGAATATAATGGTATAGGAAATAGGACATATCCTTTGTTCTATTTTCCCAGGACAATGATGAGTATGAACGGAAGTTATCCTTGGTATTTGATATCCTTGAGACATATAAAGCTGTGTTATATGATTTATAAGACTACTAACTGTGGTGTATTATTGCATTAATTGCATTTAATTATTAATGAAAGGCTTTGGAAGGTATTAATATCGGTTTCTTTCTTAACTTCATTGTAATCAATACTACTTTTGTATATTTTTAATTAAATCATTATTTTTAAAAAAGGGAGTGATGTAGGGAAAGATGTTAGGAGAGACATAGAAATTATGTTTCTAGTATAGTTTTAACTATCTAACTGTGATATTTGTATACTAGAGATTCCTAAATATGTCGTAAAACATTTTACATCTTTTAGAAAGGTTCAAAACCACTAAAATTATTTTTAAAAGGAGCTACCTGAGTTCGAAAGTCAAAGCAGTTGAAGCCAATAAAGACAAATTTGCTCATTTCATTTGTTTGATAATTCTTGCAACAACATAAAGGAAACTACTATTATACAAGTAATTTAATAAAAATACAATTACATTAAACCATACTTAGATAGACATATTAAATTAGAAACTAAAATTAATTAATGTCTTTTCCTCTTAAGAATCAAGACCATTTAGGTAAAACCGTGTGTATGAATCACTAATGAAAAAATTGATTGGTGTCAAAGGGTCATTTTGATATAGGTTGAAATACAACATTGAAATCAAGGAAGTTTCTAGATATGTTTCTAAATCAAGTTTGAGCAATTTAATAAATATGATTTGAGCTGAATATTTTCTACGTTGTTTAGAACTTTTATTCCCATAACAACTTAATTACACGTAAAGGCGGAAATATGATTGTAAAACGTAAATAAACAATTAGTCTAAAATTGGTTGTAAACAAAAGTGTTATTTACGGAAAGTGAAGTGAATATGTCAATATAAAATATAAAAATAAATTTAATATAATGTTATTCGACTTTTTTTCTTTTTTTCTTTTTTTTTTTTTTTTCAAAAAGCAATATCTGAGCACGGTGTAGAAGAGCTTGACTTTACCAAAGAGGAACAAAGGACAAAAGAGAATGGGGTGGATGAGGTCGTCAAAGTGTGAAATGGAGGGGTTGGAGAAATAAGACTCTTTGTAGGCAAAACATGCAGGGAATAACCATTACCCAGTATTGCCAATATGCTAAACTTGTTGCTTGCTCCCTGGATTTGAATAGGCCTACAACAAATGCTCGAGTACACTGGAGAGAGAGGGGGCATTTTCTATGGAATAAAACAATACAGAATATACAGTACGACTTATTTCGATAGTATTGCACAACTAAATCTACAAGATGCTTCCTTATTGGGCAAATAAATATAAATAAATTCATAGCTGAGATGATAACAGATGTAGTAAAAGTTTGATGGCCACTTTCGTAGGCCAGTGGTGATAAATAAGTTTGCACATAGAACCTTTAAAAGTTTTATATATTTTTTCAAAGTAAAGAAAATAACACCAACCAATTTCAATAAATAGCCATGTTGTAATTTTTAACCATCGGATTACCTGTGTCTGTTGAATAGTTATGAATCATTTAGAATGTCTGATGAAATTTTAACGTGGTTTCGTTTTTTTTTTTTTTTTTTTTTTTTTTACTGTCCTCACAACGTTCCATTGGTTAAGGGGAAGATTAGAGTTTAACGTTAAGGATTCAGACATCATTAGACTACTTTACCAAGTACAGTATTTATTAACGACTCTAGAACTTAATGAATAATCAAGTAATGAAAACTCTTTCGTTTGAGTTGTTCATTTTATGGGCTGCATATTGATGCTGGCACTTCTAAAACTACCTGTGTTTGTCTATTAGATTAAAGAAATATGAGTGAAAACTGTGTTTTGATGTAGTTTAATTTATTCGTACTAGGATGAGGTACAAATCCTTCCATTTCTGTCTCCAAGATTCGTATTAAACTGTTTACAAAATATCATTTTTACCATAATTATTATGTTGGGTCTTATGAGTCTTTACATATTTTTCGAGAAATCTCTTCCGCAAATTTATTCCGATATTTGCCGTAATGTGTGTAATAATAAAATTTCAAAAAATGATTAACTGTTTCACAATATCAATTAACTGTCGATATCCAGCAATAAATATAGAACATCAATATACAAATAATAAAAAAGCCAAAATAACCTAGTGTAGAACGAAGTTCTATTTATGAACTATCTAACTAAAACTGCTAATCGAAATAATAAACAGAGCTAGTGGAAAGCCACGGTGATGATAACAATTAAGACTATTTAAAAATATTAAGTATTCAGAGCTACACACGAACAGAAGAAATGTCAACCACCAATTTGAATCGAGGACACATTAATCAATTCAACTAAAGGGTTGTATGCCAACGAAGTATTTACCTAACGCTTTTTCGTGATTAACCACCAACTGTTTAAGAGTTTAGCGCATGTCGTTATAATCAATTCCTGTCGAATTAATGTTGTTAATTGTCGACATACTCGACTTTTACGTTTGTGTTTCATAAACTAACCTAGTTAATCTGAATAGAAAACAAAAATAATGCAAATAAATATTAGATTTTTAAATAGACGAAACAAAATTAAATGTAAAATATTTTATTTGAAGGTTTTTATTTCAAACTAATTGTAATTCGTAGTACAAACGTATTAAAATGCCTTAAATGTGGATTAAGCAATTTCAGTTCTTTATCTGTAACTCCTCTTGAAGGGCAAACTGCAATTGTACTCTTAAGTAACAAGTATTAATTAATTAATGCAAATATGAAATAAAAATATTCCAACAACTTTGCTTAAACATCCTACGACTTTTCAAAAATGCAGATTGTAAGTTTCATCAGTAATGATTTAAAATTGTAAACGTATGTATGTTCTGATATACTCAATAATTTGAATTTTCAAGAACGTTCCTATACAATATTCCCTGATGAAGAGTGGAGGAGGACGGGTCGTTAGCTGAGGTCCCTTGTTGAACCTTGATACAAATTTAACAGTAACTACGTATACCCTAATGCCTTTTCCTTAACGAGTGTAGAGCTTTGTTCATGCTTCTGAATGCACACTAAATATGCATCTTACCTGCAGCATATATAAACAAACTGAATAGAAGCAAATGTTTTGGTTATAATAAAAAAAACTGAATGTAAGGGGAAAACTGTAAGCATTTTTAATGTATACAAATTAAAAAATATGTAACAGGGTAAAAACATTTAGAAGTTCACAATTCTTAGATAAGATATTTAAATCTGGAATAGCAAAGTAAAAATATTTCACAAAAATATATTTTTAGAAAACGTTTATCATACCTGTGACATCACCCGAGTTTGTGAGCTGAAACTAAAATTATCAGGGAAACCTAATTGAGATAACCGTACGGCTCCACAATTTTTGGAAACAAAATTGCACGTGGTCTTTTGTATAATTTAATAATAGTAAATAATATATTATATTTATATTGCAATAAACAAATTTTAAAGCTGATTGTCAATAATATAACTGAAACGATATAGTTTAACAATACATGAAAATCGTATGTCTTAAAATTATAAATTTAGAAATTAATATTGTGACATACAAATATATTGGCGAGAAGATCCAACCCAATAAAAGTACTTTCCATCATAATATAATATTGTGAACGTTTGTTAATATTATAACTTTTCCGTTACACAATAAATGCTACAATAATTTTAAACACACCTGTAGAAAGAATTTCCATATATGTCTGTATAGCAAATTTTAACAACGGGATAATTTCAGGGAATTGGAGATTCAAACTGTAGTTTCTATCACTAATTATAACTGAAATAATGATATGCTCGTTGCGTAAGCAATGAGTTTTGTTCATCCATAAACTAATACAAAATAAATTATGTAAAAGTGTTGTACAATTCAGAATTAAATCAAACGTACAAGTACGCTGTATATGTAACTATCGTAAATAAATTACGTTGCTATTCGATTTATTTTATATTACGTCAACAAGCATAAGACAGAATACAAGGAATGGAAGTGTTTGAATAATAAAGCTCGTGAATATTTGTCTAGAATATAGAAACTGTAGAGTTAGTATTGAGAGTCATCTATGAGAGTCTTTTTGTATTACAACTGCGCTAAGGCAAGGTGATACCATATCTGCCGTACTGTATAACATCGTCTTAGAAACAACTATAAACAAAATAAATATTTCAATTAACAACTGATTGTAAATATAGTGGCGTACGTTGATGATGTGGCAGTGATTGAAATAAATACAGAACTACTGCAAATAGCTGTAAATAAGACGGTGTTTGGGTCAGTAGAGTTGGGGATAGAAACCAACGAACACCCCTTAGGTGGATTTACAGATGATTTGCTTTAACTTTAGTGCAAGGATTTTGTCAAACAATAAATGTTCTTATGCTCTGTATTCTACAATAGGATATAAACATTGAAGTCATCTAAAGACAATCTATAAGCCAGTTAAGAAATAAAACTAAATGTTTGGGAGCGTAGTGTTAAGAAGGATTTTATAGAACAGTGAGTTAAGAAAATGATCGGAGAGTAAGAACCACACAGGGCTAATGAATTTGTACAGTGGTGCGGAGTTTGTTGAGAGAATAAAGGTTAGAATAATTGGCTTCAACATGTTCAGAGTATCTAAAATATTTTTTGTGGAACAATCTGGAGAGAAACGACTGAGAGAAAGATTGAGGTTCAAGTGGATAGGTGATGTGGAGAGCACTTAATAGCACTGAGGATAAGAAGATGGAAATAAAGGGCTGTAGGCAGGCATACAGGGTATTTTAAAATGTAAATAAATTAAATCTACTTGACCTAAACACTCTGGATGTGAAATTAAGTTATATTGAAATATTATTCACAACTTAAACTTTCAGCTTACTAATAATCTTTTCGAAATATTCCACAATATTTTTCGGTAAATTTATAATTGGAACATAAAATTATGGGTGCGTTCTGAAGTAAAATTAATTATTTCTTTGAACTTGGAAGTAAGTTTGAGCATTAGTTTCGCTACATACATCTTCAATTAACTTATATTTATTGCATTTCAATCCTCTATGATGGTAATTATTGTGTATTTTGCGAGAAGTAGATTCATCAAAATGAACTATTTGGTAATATTATGTCGATGATTTAAAAACATAAGTAAGTACTTTTGACTGTATTACAACGTTTCTGACACTATATTTTAGAAGGCAACACAGTATATTTATTTTTCTGCACAGTTATGTATTTCTACTCAGTCGTGTTTGGTCTTTTACTATTATTAGCCATTTGTTGTAGAGCTATACAAATCCAGGGAGCAACAAGTTTAGCATGTTGGCAATACTGGGTAATGGTTACGGTATTCTCAACATGTTTTGCTTACAAAGAGTCTTACTTTTCCACCCTTTTAACTTACAATTCTACTCCAACCCTTAGTTCTTTTATTCATTATATGGTAAAGACAAACATGGTATACATTTACAGTACATGGTGTAAATATCACTTTATGTATTATTTTTCTCAATAAAAAAGTATGGAATTTTATTGCCTGATGAAAATGATATATTCATTTAAATTTGTGTTCATATATCGAAACGCTGAGATTTATAGATGTTTCTGAGGTCAGTGTTTTTAAAATGATATTCTAGGAACATGTTTCTATTAAAAGTATGTCCATTATCTGCACATCATTCTAGATAAACGCACACCAACAGTACATTAATACCAGTATTTCCCTTGAGCCATTTTTAGTATTAGGAATTTAGTTTTATAATTGACTATAAAATACTAGTAAGTAGAACACTCCTAGTAATTGGACATATAAACAGTTGATACGACGAGGAAATTTGTCGAAAATATTGTTTTCTATATGTTTTTACTAATTTATCGCTTGAAGCCATTGATGGAGTCGAAATAAGTTTACACACATTATTCCTTAGTTCTAGGAATTTGATAAACCAATATTTATGAAATGTGTAGTAATTTGTATGTTTAACACTGAAAATGGTGTTCAATTTATAAGTTCAGGAAAACCTAAAGAAACCCTTTCATAGCTTCATGAGGTTTAAATTGGTCTTTTACATGTACTCTTAAAGATAAAGATCCACTACTGATTTCAGTGATATGTGTTGTTGAATGATAGACCAAAAAGAGCACAACCAAGCCACCACAGGTTCACGGGAAAATTGGCCTTAATCCGAATTGACACTCTTGAGTCAACTGAGAGTTTTCATTATGCTGTAATAAGTTTAAAAAATTAATAATATATTCAAGATTTTAGATTATGTTGTTTTCTTATAATTCTTTAATACATGTTATGTAAGTTAGGTTGTTTTTAATATTTTTCTTTGCATTATTTTTTTTTCAAGCACTCGTATTACATTTATTGAATGGATTTTATTTGTTCTTAAAAAGAAAATATTTACATAAATAAATGTGTATGTAAACTTTTCAACACTTTAATGATAACAGTGTATTTCATGAAGTTTCTATAATATGTACTTAGTCTATTAGATCAGTTATGATAATCTCTAAGCTACATCTGTTAGGACGTACATAATTGTTTTCAGTACATTTATGTGCTTCTCATAGCATTGTCGCACCTGTTTCTGACGCGTTTGGGATGGACTCCATTTTAACTTTTGAAAATTTGATCTCCGAAACTCTACAGTACGAGTTCAGACAATGCTACAAGTGGTCAAAGAATAACTTAAATTAAGTATTCGCTTTTGTTTAGTGTTACTTTGCTGTTGTTACTTTGTAATTCATTTTATTGACCAGTCTATTTGATTTGACATGATATAATTATTCCTGTATGTTTGTACTTAAAACAATGTTTTCTTTATTGTAGGAGACAAAAGTGGCCAGATTAATATCTATCGTTACGGTAATGATATGTTGTAAATTATACTAACAATCTAGTTTTGTTAACATTCATAATGTTCATAAATTACGCTAGAATACGCTTAGCCTGATGATGATGCCATAATTTCGAAACTAATCATCTTTATTAGGCTTAAGGAGTAAAATGTGTTTAGTGTTGCGTGCTAAATTAACAGAACAGTTATTTAAATCCTGGCGTGAAGGTACAGGTACAACAGAGGTGTTTCTGAACAACTGTAGTTACTTTGTGAAACGACAATGCTGCAGTAATCATAAAGTTTCAAAGTTTATGACTTCAGGGAATTAAATGTTTTCAAGTATTCTGAAATATTTAACATGTGGCAGCTGTAGAAACTTTAAAAAGAAATTTACCTTAAACTTTTTTCAATAATTGTGTAACTTTCTGGGACAGAAAGTATTGTTAGTGTTTTAAAGCAGAAGGTATGTTATTACGATTTACCAGTTTATTTAGACCAAGACTCAATATAGGTTATGAATGTACTGACTTTGTTTTTGGCTGTTTTGGTTATTTATTTAATTTAAATCTTTATAAAACAACTTCCTACACGAAATTGATATTAACTTTATTAGAATAATAAAAATTTTAGCCTTTCTATAAATAAATATTTCAATAGATTTCTACTTGGTAGTATAACACATTACCTGCCCAAGTAAGTTATGCTTTGTTTTGTATTATAGACACCTGTTTCAATTCCATATGAATTTCTTTTAATTTTCAATTATTTAAATTTCAGTTTTAAAAAAGGTGTGAATATAAAAATTCTGCAAATTATTCCTTCTTTAGAAGGAAGAACTAAATATCAAACACAGGCAACTTTACAAGTTGCTTGGACGAAACTCGGAGTTGTCCATTCATAACAAGCTTTTAATGTACAAGCAGAAAGAATGATATATGGACCTATGGCATCCAAATGCGAGGCTGTACAAAGAAAACAAATATGAAGAACATCCAGAACTTTCAAAATAAATTCCTTCGAGGAATAGTTCAAGCTCTGTGGTACATCCGGAACAGTGATTTACACAGAGATTTAAAAGTAAATTTCGTAAAAGAAGAAGTAAGGAAGGTGGCTTTGAGGCATAAACAACGTCTCCTAGTTCACGTTCATCGGGACATGAGGGCAATGACTGACAACGTTAATGATGAGATTCGCCGCCTCAAGAGAACTAAACCTCATGATTTGATGTAATAGTGACCTGGAGATTAATGGGGAAGGGACCAAATAATAGTGGTAGCCCTACAAAAGTGATGTAATATATATATATATATATATATATTAGTCTTTAGTCGATCCTATTGGGATTGGTCAAGATGTTGATTTTGTTTTGTTTGTTATTTGTAATTGTATTATGTAATAATAAATAAGATAGGCCTATATATTGTGAAAAAAAAATCTTATATTTGCGTACTATGTAAAATTTATAATAAATGAGTTAAATTTTAATGCAACCATAAACTTCGTCCGCGTGGAAATTGAACAAATTTCAATTTTATTAACAGAAAACCTAAAGTTTAAATTTATCAATTACAATCCTTTTTCATACCATACTACATGCCCTTCAAGATAAAAAGGTTTAAAATTTCGCAAGAATTTTTAAAATCGTTTGACTAGTTTCTGTGATTATCTTTTACAATGATACAAACTTGAAATTTTGTTTCTGTTATTAGTCTACATTACAGTAGTCTCTGAACACGTTATTTTATTGTTAAAGTAATCTTTATTAATAATATATTTGTTCTACTTACGTCTGCTTATCCAAAATTGTATCAATGCATTACGGCCGTTTCGACTATTTATTCAGCCATGGTCACATGCATTGATACAATTTTGGAAGAGCTGACACAAGTAGAACAAATATATTATTATTTAAAAGCTCTCCAGTAAGGTGAATACTATTAAAATTATCTTTATTTCTTCTATGTTATACATAATACTTTAGGCACATTTATTTCCTAATCCAAGTTTTTTGGACTATGGGAAGAAGATTATCTCAACAAAAAAAGTATCTCAGAAACAAGTTTAATAAAGAATATGTAACGAAGACACCAGGAAAACAGAGAAATGCATACAACATAAATTTAATGCGAATTTTTAGTATTAGTGAGTTTTAAGGAATGGTCATTTTGAACATAAAGACATTTTAATCTTTAGGCGAAACATCTAGGTACGCAGAAATAATCCTAATGAGATCCTTAATAAGAGTAACTCTTTATAAATGTTAAGAATAATAATACGATATTGGTGAAGTCCAACGTTTAAGGGCACATCAACTTGCGATAGGTTGCACATGTCCGAACCCAGTTGTTGTCCACCGACTTCAGTTTATCAAACAATAAAGTAAATACTTAAAGGTCGAAATAAAAACGAGCCGTGTAAATTACATGTTTAAACAAACTTTAAAGAGTTAAATGGACAGACTTAAATAGTTATATTTAGACTGAGTAAACAAGTTAAGTGTTGAACCAACATTACGTGAAAAGGGAAATGCTATGATTTATAGAGAAGTCGATATGTGGATGGTAGAATCACACATTACTTGATTGAAAATCCATCATGCTACAATTCCCGTATACCAGGATTATTATTGTTATTGAATTAAATCCTATTAACACAGTTCAATACAAACTATTAATAGTTTTTTCTAAGGATAATTTACATACTCTGTGTTGTGATAATAATGTATTATAAATAAATAACTAATAATAAATACTTGTTTATCTTACTCCAATTGATACACTTTTAGTAAAGTACAATAACGCGGTTTAAAATCTCACAATTCATCAGGTTTTGATAAATAACATTATGACTCACTGTTGTTAAATGTTAAAAAGTAGGACGAATATGTTCTTTATCAAAACATGCTGCGTAGTTCATCCAAGAATCAATCATGTGACGGAAGAAAATGTTTATTATAAATTTATTTAATTTAAATCAATATTCGGAGGACCTTTATGGTGTTTTTAATAATTATTATGTAGAAACCTGTTTTACCCCATAGGTACCGCAACATAAATAACTCGTTGTGCACGTTTATGATGTAACGTTAATTTTTTTTAAAAACCCTTTTTTATATTTTATTTAAGTGTTGGATTTTCTTCAAGTTTATTACATTTTTTAATAACTGTATTCCTTCAAAAACAAATTAGTTACTCTACAAGTTCATTAAAACAAATTACATTTTCATAAAATTCAAACACATGAGACACAAAGTTTTTTAAACAGAATAAAAAGCAATTGTAAGTTAAAATTGAGACTTCTTAAAGTATCTCAGGATTTATGAACAATAGTAATTCTTCATAAAGTCAGAAAAACAAATTTTGTATTATTCGAGACCCTTTTTAAGGATACGAATATGTAGAGTAACAGCTGATCTTGAAATGAGTGAAGAATATAAGAGTTGATTGTCGATCAGAGAAAGTCCTACGACGTAGACATCGAGATGGAAGTTTTATGTCATATAAGATGAGAAGAAAGGAACCGAAGGAAATGAGTTATGCAGTTTAAAACAATAGAGTCTGCCATGACAATATACACTCAAGATAAACATTTCCTTATTTCCTTACTATGAATGCTGAGTAGATAAATAGTTTAATTTATATGGAAAATCGACTAGTATAAAAGCCAATTGTTTTTTAACTTCTCACATACACGTTTGGTAGGGAAAATGACGTGATGGTTTAAATAGATTTGGAATTTTGAGCGGAATTACATTTTTGGAAAAGCCCTGAGTTCAAAAAGTGTTTTACCAGCACAAACATTATGGCCACATTTGATGTGTATACTTATTTTAACCACATCTCAGTATCGGGTATATTATTTTATTCCAATTTCTACGAAAAGTAGGCTCAAATAGTTTAAACAAAACATATTGGTTGTAAAATTGTTATACCGGTTTAGGACTTTATCGGTTAAAATGAGTAAATAAAAAGTGGGCATAGTGGTACAGGTTTCTACATATCAAAATCAGAGCAAGTGAGTTTCATAAATTTTTTAAACCTACACTAATGTTCACAACTTCAATTGAAAACAATAAACATGATTCTGTTTTTTACAACTTGTAAAACACTTTCGTTTCCACTTTTTCAATGAGACAAAATGGACCGAGCTTCCGTTAGACCAAAGTTAAAAATTTAGATTTTTTAAATATATTTGAAAAGTTTATATGAAATTTAGTTACACTTTTATGATCCCAACACATCTAATTTATCTCCATTTCTAATGAAATAAGTTTCTTCATTTTCTTTGACTTATAGGTTCAAGGAGGAAACAGGACCAAGAGCGTCATCCTAAATCCCTAACAATAGAAAAAGTACCTATCCTCCAATTCAATATCCCTTGTTTAAAAATAACTCACGATCTGTATTTTTTTTTTAATTCCTTGCAGTTTGGCGAATTGGTTTCTATTATAATTTTTCAAAATTCGTCAAAATATGATCAAAACTGCTGACACCGATTTTTGTGATATTCCAATTTAGGCACAGAGGTAATTAGGATATTCCAATTTTTCCTTTTTAAGAGGTAATACCCGACTGCTATTTTTGAAGAGATGGTGAGCAATATTTTTGTTTTGTTTTTAATTTAACAGAGCCCTAAAATAAATAAAATTCATTAAAAACAATAGTGGTTCAGTCAAAACATTTTGAAATTTCATCCAGTGTCATGTTATTTTTTGAGCTAATTTGATATTGTTTTTATTTTTTAATTGGTGTTTTAGAAAATTTGTTGATGCATCGGTTACTTTAAATAAATTTTAAAATTTAAAAAATTTAAAAGACCGTACTTTTTTTCAATGTCAAATATTTTAAAAACGAATTTGGTGGTAAGTCAAAAGCTTTTTGAAAATTAAACATATTTTATATTTGTTCTAAATTTACATATAATGGAGAATAAGGGTATCTTTTATAATTCGGTTGAACACTGTAAAAAAACTATATTTATTAATAAATCGTTTATTCCATTGTATTTAAACCGGACGCAAACTAATACGAGTATTTACGTTCGAAATTTTGCCTATATATTATACCCCAGCTATTATAAGACATAATGAGTTAACAGAACTCATTTGTGGTACAATTTATTACCTTTGGAAAGCCGTACTTGGTGTTCGGAAACATTAAACCTCCGCCGTCGTTTCATTATCGCATAACAGGTATTAAAAGCTTTCACCACCTCGTTGTCTCGACCCCAAGTATTAAGTGAACTTTAATTCATAATTACTGTGAAAATTGATGATATTGTTGTTTATATAACTATTTTATCATTACAAATCCAACAAAAAAAATGTATCTTAAGTGACATTATATTTTAATTGAAAATTAACAGTTTTAATATCCTTTATATATAATCTTAAACCAGGCGTCCGAAAAGTCCTTTGCCAATTTAATTTTGAGCTATTAAAAAAATAAATAACTCATGTGTTAAAAATTTAATAGGACAACAACAGTAGATAAATAATTTCTGCTGCCTCTTCAAATTGCATTTTTTTTTTTTTTTTTTTTTTTTTTACTATTAACTAAAATATTTTTAATGATAACCCCTAAGTGTTGCATTATTTCATAGAAAATAAGGAGTAGACATGTAACTCGCAAATCGGCATTGGCTTTATTTCACCTATGCAAAATGGCAGCCAATAGAAATTTAAAATAGAGCTGCTTTTAGATCTCTGTCTGTTACATAACTTTAAACAAGGAAGTCAGATATATTAGAGCCAGGTTACCTATGTTGGGGTGCTTGGCTCACCGTATTTGTTATTGTTTCATATAGCTAATTATGGCTCACGCCATTCTTGATCTCGTTTTCAAATAAAGACCAGATAAGTCAATTCTCTCTTGTTTCTCGCTATCCAATTGTTGCAGACCAGGAGATGGTCCTTGTCCATCTTACTTCCAGGGAGTTTACAAAGAGTAGACATCTCAGAAAAGAGGATGCTCATCCTGGCTTAGAATAGTGAAATAATGATGTTTGAGAAGTGTTTAAGGACTTCCACAAGTGAAGGTTCAGGAAAATATTTCTTATTACACTGCATTGGAGAAATTATACGTTTACAGTGATGTTAAAAATGTGCTTTACATATCAAAATTTAACATTTCTATTAATACAAAGTTTCCCAAAATCATTTATTCACCTAATAAACATTTAAAGGGGAAGAGGAGGGTATTAGGATATAGAGTAAGGTTATGTATGGTACTAAATAATAACATGACATATAATTTTCAAACTGTACATAAAATTACGTTCATACATTATGTTTAATCAGAGTTTCAACATATAAGACCACTGATAGAAATGTATTCTTGATTAAGCTAAAATTACCTGTATATCAGTTTAATGCAACAAATCACTGGGATTCCAATTTTCAAATAATTTCACTTCACATGTCGATGTAATTATTACTGATTGGTGCCCTCACTCAATTGTCTTTCAATTTCATATTGAACCTGTGTTAATGTGTTTGTAGTTATATTTTAAATAAAGTTATGGTCTATTTAAGCACCTTTTGTTTGGAAATTTTATATGTCACATGACTAGCAATTCTAAATAGAGGATAAATACTCTAAATAGTTTTATTAATGTTAAATCGTTTTATTGAACCGATATAAATTTAAGTAATTTATATTGTGAAATGAAAATTAATGACATTGTTTAAAACTAAGATCGAAAGTAATAGACACAAAGAAAGAGGTTTTGTAGACAATTTTTAACATAATAGATAATAGAGATATTTATGAAAAATTGAGAAAAACATGAAAATAAAAACCTAAAACAAACAGTATCGAAAGTAGGAAATTGATTTGATTTGATTATCTGTTCAATAATTTTTTTTTAAACTATTCGTAATTACAATAAATATACTTTAATTCTGACTCTATTAATCCGCACTTTACCAATCCTTCTTCTGGACTTTCACAAGATTCCAGTTATTATTTTGCTACTGAGCTATGATGTTTTTTCTGTACATGTGTATGTAATCAGGTCTCAGTCTCGTCATTCCACTGTTCCATAAAGCACAAAATATGTGTTTGGGACGTATTAAGTATTCTTGATGATCAGATATCCAAAATATTATTTTATGTTTTTTTCTCTTCATTTGGATTATCAGCGCCTTCTAAAAAAAGAAGAACATATCATAAAATAAAGACCCTTAACTCTCGAATATTATCAGAGTCGGAAAAAACAAGGGTAGGTCAAGAGACTACATGAAAAAGATGTAGATCCAGCTAAATCCTGAAATTACCTTATTCACCCTTAAATATAATGATTTATTAACGAATTAAAAAGTTTTAATGATTTTAGATTGTAGAAATAAAATTGTTAATTCAAAATAAATAAACAAAATGGATATAAGATATTAAAATTATTCTGCACGCACACAATATTTGGTTGTTGCTTGATAAGATCTAATGAGGTAACTTTAACCATTAATTTTACATATTATTAAATAGACTCCCCATCTCCATAATATAATTTCATGGTCGGAAATCGAAACCTTTAGTGCTCCCACATATCGATACATTTCTGGCAACTTCAAATACAACACATTGCTTGCGCTGACTTCTCTTACTATCGTATTCTGAACTTGAATCCATCAAACTACAGCGTTCAACCCACCTATTGAAACTCAAATTATCTAATGTTATGTCACTTCTTCCCCGATATATATTCAATGCATATTTCAAGTATATATTTCGATTACAATTTAATGCTCTAAACTAAATTATTATTCACAATTATCTCGAAAATAATATTTATGAAGATACATAAAAACTATCTTTTTTAAACTCCCGTTTGGCCCATTTTTCAACACACATCATGTAGTTTTCCTTTACACAAAATGTGTAATATAAATTCTTATAGATTAACAGTTATGACAGCCAACAGTTTTTTTTTAAATAGTAAACTATTACGTTTCTAAACGTCTTTTCGGAGATTATCTGCAGGTCAACTAAAATACCTTGTATATTTATAATTATTACACAATTAAAGATGTTCTGAAACCTAAAATCACAAGCAACAAAATTAACAAACAACAGAGTCGAGTACAAATTAAATTCCACCGATTAGACAATTCAAAATTGTATTCAAATTGAATGCTTTCTGACATGTTCTACGCCATAATGAGTTAATGAAATTGTATTTTTGTGTTTAAAGGTTTATTTGATAAATATAAATGCAATATTGCACATCTACGTTACTGACATATATCAATGATGAAATATGCTAAATGAATTAAAATACAGGACGAATAATGGCATAATTTCCTTAATTACAAAATCAAATGACACATTGACAGTCACCTTGTCCGTTCATTCATTAACCGTACGTGTATTATATACCTTTGTTCTGTCAGATTTTACTATTTTATGGTTGACATCGGCAGTATTGTTAACTTTTCTAATGCGTCGCTTTATGTATAAATTTCCCGTGTATTATACAGTTGCCAGCTAATGATTAAATATACCTTTAATAAAAAAATAATAAACCAATTCACTTACCGGATATTCTTTGAATTTTTTGAGGACGAACGTAACTCCAAAATAAACTATTAATAAATTTATAACTTTTCATAAAAATAACGTCCTAATTACAGAATAAAATAATATACATGACATCTTTTCATGTGTATCGATGTAGATTGACGGTAAATAATAAAATACACAAACGAAGATGAAGGACATAAATAATGTTTGTGGAAACACAGAAATTACATGTTGACAGCAGGTCGTTCTTACCAAACTATGAACTACTTTCGGCACTATCTACTTCTAAGAGTCACCCCCCCCCCCGACCATGGTTGAAATGACATTAGTTGCTTATCTTCTATTGTTTCACCTATATTGAAATTCATACCTTTCCGTCAATAAAGATACAAAAGTTATAGTTTCATGTACAGATTTTGTAGCTAAAAGAAAATTGAGCGTAGACTTCCTTCTTTTTTTAGACTTGTCAATAATTGTATTTTTCAAAACTAGGTAATAATTTAATTCATCACGAAACATTCTTAAATATAAAGGAAATGAGAGGAATAAGGGAAAATATAGAATCTGAAGGAAAATTGGAAACTTACTGAAAACAACATAACCTTGGAGAAAGAGAGATTTAACGGGGGTGAAGTGGGATCTATCAATTTTTAAAGAAACGCAAAATTGTAATTATCAATACATAAGCGGAGAGATATTTGTAGAAGGATGAATGAATGTGTAAAAGGAGATAAAGGTGTGGGTTGGGAGTTACGTGATTGTATATAGAGACATACTTTAAGTAGAATAACAAAGAAACAGAAAACAAAAAGTTATGTGGAAATGTACAGATGTAACAACCCTTATTATGTACAATAAAATATAGCAAAACTATCACCAAAAATGTAACATTTTGAACATTGACTTTTTAAAGTTAATAAGTGCAATTTTGAAATGTACGAGATATAAAAACAATACGAGACAAAGAGAGTTCTATAGATAAACCATGAGGTGAAAAGTGGAGATGGAGGGAAATTAGGAATAAGAGAAGGCTTCAGAGTAATATGAACTTAATAATGGCGTCCTACTTACTTTACCTCTAATAGAAATCAGTTGCAATTCGATTTTATCCCATATGAACGTCTAAAAAAAGTGCATTAAAACAGAATGTTTTGATTCTATTAAATGATTGATATTTTGTTTTATACCTAATAGCGATTCTAACACTGTGGATGAGTTCTCCGCTGGTTACTACATTTAATTTAAATTGACCTTACATAAAATAGTTGTTTGGAATAAATAAAATATTCAATTACATTAAATCGTGGCAAACAGTGAAGTGCATACATAAACACTTGCACTGTGTACAAATATTTTCACTACTTTTTTTTCATCAATTTCCGAACTCATTTAGAACAATGTCCATAAAATAATAAAAACATGTTTAAAGTGTAAGTCCCAACCTTTGGTGGTTAATAATTATCGTTTGTTTTCTAAACTAATACACCAAACTTTTTTGAATTTTCTTCTTCCTATTGTATAAATTAATAGTAATTATATTAATAGGTTATATTGTGGTGCAATTAACGATAATAATCAACAATTTCGCTAACCACAATTACAGACACTAAAACTAAAAACACAAAAATTTCAGTAATCATTATTTTTTAGTGTATTCTGTTAAATAACCTGATATAAAATTTGATATAGAACTTTGTAACTAGTTTACCTTTAGAACCATCTGATGTTGATAGTACTGATATCGAAATGTACATCAGGTGTATGTAAATTAATAAAAAACAAAACTATATTATTATAATTATTGGTTTATTTACCTGATATTTTGGATTTTAAATTTTTCAACTAACATTATCACAAATTATATCTGTTACATATTTAATTCTGTTATGTAATAAAGAATGTATTGTTTGTGTTATATTATTTAACACGAAATTAAGACTTATTTGATGAGACTCCTTTGATGGTATGTAATATTTATAAAAATTTAAAATGTAGTATTTCCTTATAATATAGTTATTCCATTACACTATTTTTTTCGTTTTCAGGAGCGGCAGCCGGTGGCCCACGGTCGGACTATAATGGTGGAGCAGTGGAAGCCACAGATCTGCCATCATTCAACACTGTGGGTCGGTCATTTCGTATCGTAACTAAAGATACAGTAGTATTACCCTGTGATGTGGACAACCCTGGTGAGTTTTTACAGTCCTTTGTAATTTAATTTTTTTTTGTTTCTTATAAATTTGATTTGCTTCAAGTTTATATTACATGTAGATAAGATGTATACAGAAATCGTTAAATTGAAGTGGTAGGTCACACAATTCTTTTGATGACATTGTTAGTGAATATGATTTTCTTGATGAATTAAAACATAATATATCACCATGAGATGATCGAGAGCTGTATAAAAATCTCAATTGCAGGCCAGTTTTGGAAGTACAGGTCTGAAGAAACTTTCAGACAACTTTTTCAAATTAGCGTTATTTTGAAAATTACGTTTATTTATTTTAAAGGTAATTAAAAATTTGAAAACTATTAAAAAGTAGTTTAAACGCTAATTTTGATTTATATTTGTCAGAAATATATGTCTCTAAAATGGTTATTAATTATTGTCTCTTCTATTATGTTAATGATCAGTAAATAGGGTCGTTGTTTTATATCTATTACTTTACAAATCGTGTTTCAGTGGGACTGCACTATTCAACTCCTACAAACATTGTGTGAAAATACGCCTAAAATAAATATAACTGTTACAGCATATAAATCAAACAGAATTGTTTATATATTGAAAGTATAGGAATAAATGGTATTAAAAATAATAACAATGAGCAAACAAACTAGTTTAAGTTTATGTATTTTTTAAAACAGTAATATGAAATAACTTTCTTTTTTCGTGTGAAATCTATGTCGTTTAAATTTCATTGGAATGTATTTGGATAAATCTATGACTAACAATGGACCACAACAAACGGAAATTCCACTCTAACTTTAGACGGGACCACTAGAAGCTTTCAGGAGATTAGCTTTAGACTGTTTTCGTTTGAATGGAAATCAGGAATTTCACTGTAGACTATAATATAGGTCAATCATTGAATTTCATAGCTTCAGTTGAGGACAAATTAATTTTTCGTTTGAAGTGGTTGATTTAATGCAAGTCGAACAGTTATGGTTGTGAACAACTAGTTTAATTTTTTTTTTGCTGTGGTATTTCAATATTGATATGATCTTAAAATATAACACAAAAGTAGGAACAGGGACTTTAAATTTTGTATGCACTGTTGAAATTAAATATTAAAGCGATAATATATTTATTTAAAAATTATCATATTTTTTTTTAAATACATTAAAGGAATACTAACCCCTCCCCCACAAGTATCTATCTAAAACTTCAAATTCTTCCTCCCAAAACCTGCCAAACACAACGAATTTTTCAAAATAATTACAACACTTAGAACCTCATAAAATCATTTAAACAGAGCACACACATTTTGTAAGAGCACCTGATGGAATATTTATTTTTCCCTTGAAGTCTTCTTTAGCTGGATTCCTCCAATGTTGTTGTATTGGAAAATGAATCATTCCAAAATAGAAGAGATTAATTAAAATAACTGTGGTTTTGAAACCTGTTCACGTATGGCTGATAACTATAGTTTAAAAAAAACATTTTATCAGTGCTTTTATTTTACGAAAATTCTTTATAATGGAAATCTTTGTCTTGTATGATTGATAACATAATGTATTTGATTATTTGTGTGTCTTTATTCTATCTAGAATGTAGTTGGCTGACTTCCCCCCTCTCCTTCAACAGTTATTCCTGCTTTGCATCCTAATTGTAAAATAAAATGTATCATAATTTTCAAAGGCAGAATTTTCTGCTTCGAATTAATGATCAATATCTACTAGATGATGTAACTGTTCTACTAGAGCTTTAAGAGCGAGCGATTTTAAAATTTAGAAAACATACCTTAGTTGACGAAACGCCTATTTCAACCTCGTACAAACCCTTTTATAGTAAATTGTATTCAACTTTGAAATTTACTTTTATTGAAGCGTAAATGTGTTTTCTGCAACGAGAAAATAGGAATTATTACTATGAAAAAAAATTAGAACAATTAATTGACTAATGAGTTATTAATTGCTATACAAAATTAATTAGAATAATTTACTAATTAAGAATTAATTGCTACAAAAATTAATTAGAACAAAAATCTAACATAATTAAAAACAACCTGGAAATAATAGCTCTAGTAATTTAATTTAAATTTCAATTTAGCAAGTAAATTCCTTTTTGTTGGAATGTGATTGAATAAAATGGTTTGTGTTCAAAATGGCTGATATTCAATTTTTTTATTTTAACAACTTCGCCTGTAATAGCACATTTTGTCCAACTCACTATCTCGTATATCAATAACAATGCTGTGCTCGTCATGCTTGTGGACACCCGGAAACATAAAAATATTTTAAAGAAATAAAAACTGTACATTAAATGTTAATAAAATTAAATTATATAGCAGATGAGAGATCATTTAAATATATTTGTATCGTGTTAAAAGTACCCCAAAAAGAAATCATATAGATACAAATTCAACTATTTTAATTAAATCCATCTACATGTTACTGTAAATCACTGCTCATACGAGGAACAGAAACACAGAGCATCTCACACAGTATATTTTGTGTAAAAACGTATCTCACATATTTGCTTTCAAACAATAAATACGTAAGAAAGTAATAAAAACAATATTAAACTTTTATTACTTTTAAACTTGAATTGTAGCGTGTGTTCAGGATTAGCTTTCCAGTGAAACCCAGCAGGTATCGGTAGTGTAGAATTAGTTTTGCGTTATAGCTTACTCTGTTCAAAGCTTAATGTGAAATAATTTCTGTGCGCGGCTAAAAGCCTGCTGTAGATTTAACGCTCCGGTGGTTAACGATAACGGGAATGTTCGGGACTTGATTTCGTTGAATAATTCTGCATTCATTTGACGTATTAGTCCTGGATATGCGCAACCCTGTCGTAATCCACCAACTTTTCCTATCAAATTTGTTTTCTGGTTTTTTAATTATTCGTAATATAAATTATTTATGGTTTTATATTTATGCGTCCTGAAATATACGTAGTGTATAGAAAGTTATGTGAAAGTACAAATATCGATGTTGAGTTTTCCTGATTTATCAGTTTTGAGGTAGCCTGAGGTCAGGAAAAGGTTTTTCCTCAATCTTGTCTGTCTGTCTGTAATTTGTGCTGTGTTTTACGTCGACGTTTTTTAATCATAGTTTATATTTGAGCATATTTTGCAAAATCTCGGGATTTTATCATTACTATTTTCATATTTACGATAACTCAAAATTCAAACAAATGAGTATAGAAAACCTAGTAACACATAACCCAGAATCTTAAACTGTATACATAATTAGTGAGTAGTTTTATTTTTATGGTTTTGAGCTGGCATAAAACAACTTTTTTTTTTTTTTTTTTTTTTTTCACGAAATTGGCTTTAATTATTTTGATACAGTTTTGCTCTAAGGATTAAAAAAAAAAAACGTATTCGTTGCCAAAAAGGTCAGTTCATAAACTATCGAGAAAAGATAGACCATTAATATTTCCTAAATAAAACGTTATTTCTCAAAACGTACTTTGCCAATTTCGTTGAAATAGAAATACTTTATTAATGAAAGAAACTCGTATGGAAAATATTAAATAGAGAAATATTAAAATTAGAGTACAATTTTCAAAAAAAAATATATAAAGTAAAGTTTATTATAATGAATTACGAATCAATAATATCGAAGGATCATGGTGGCTTATTCTATTTTTTTATAGAACCACAGTACTTGTGGTTAAAATAAAGTTAAATGTTTATAATAATCGTTGCGGTTGTTTTTGTAACAAATAATTATTTTATGA
This sequence comes from Aphrophora alni, assembly GCA_963513935.1. Classification (NCBI taxonomy): domain Eukaryota; kingdom Metazoa; phylum Arthropoda; class Insecta; order Hemiptera; family Aphrophoridae; genus Aphrophora; species Aphrophora alni. Next base: position 25,851,183 of record OY740771.1, read on the forward strand.
CGTACAAACTATTGTTTTTTTCAATTAAAAATTCAAATGGAAATGTACTTACTTTTCTTTACTTTTTCCAACGCAATCCGTTATTGGCAGTTCGGCCATTAGACGACGAGCCTCCCAGTAGCGTGTTGCGATGTCATCGGGCATTTTCGTGAGGTTGGTGCATGTCATAAGATGAAGGGCGTCCATCCGGGAGGACTGGCAGAGAGGACAGCAGTCATTTGGGGCCAGGCCGATTCTGTGCAGATGGGCCTGAAGATAGTCGTGCCCAGTCGTTGTTCTAAAGAGAGCAACGGCAGTGGATCTTTCCAGTCGTCTTGATATTGGTCCATCGGAGGCGAGACATTCCCAGGTCTTCCCCATACTTTGCTCCTTCAGATAATTGGTGGTAAACCTGTTTATGGTGGTCGTGATTTTGTTGTTTGCTGCTCTCAGAGTTGTGGGGTTGTTAGGTTGGGTGGATTCAGCGCCTTGCTTGGCTAAGTTGTCAGCTCGCTCGTTTCCCGTAACTCCGACGTGGCTTAGGACCCACATGAAATGTAAAAACAAACAAAGAAATAAAAGACCTTCATTTTAAACTAAAATACACAAAATTCTATCGAAATCTTTTAATACCTTAGTGAAGTCGGTCAAGGGTGATATTTCTCTGAAAAAATCAATTATTTTAAAGATAATATAAAGAAGTTATAGAATTACGTTAAAGGCTATACAAAGAAGTTAAAGTTAGATATTTTTTGTTTGTTTCTCGATAGAGTTTTGACAAGAAATATTTTCCCCGTTAAATTTATGGCTTCTACAGTGACTACATTATGGAGTAAAACGCCCAGAATATAATAGGCTATGTGTTTTTCGTCTTTTCCCCCAAAATCAGGGTGAAATTTGCAACCAGCTTGACCATAGTAAGCCTCTCGACTATATACAAACTTGTTAACGACTCACGTTCTTGCGTTTGTTTAACATTGGTTTCCGGTAATTTGCAGTTGTTTATAGGGTGAGCTAATATGTATTTATTTTTTTACATTAGTTTGTAAATATAAAGAAAAAAATGCTCAATAAACACAGGCCTTAATCATATTTCTTTATACGCTTGTATAATAATTAGTCCGACTTTCAAGTGGGCGCAGCCGCAGGCTCATCTAGTAAAATGTAAATGTAAATGAAGAATATAAACAACGTCTCAGCGAGGTAACTGAAGCTGTTTTATAGAACGTGTGGGAAAGATTGCACAGTGTAATAGAGACGTTCATTTCTTATCACTTTTAATTATGCGGCATTTCTCAGTATAAATAGTATCACTTATCATAGCTTCTACTGAGTTTGTTAATTTGTTTATACATTCATTCAACCTAGTTAGCTATTTATAAATAAGGAAATATTCTCTATAAGCTCTTAACATCGTGGCCGCCACACTCAAGTATTAGTTATTGCATTTCCAGCAAACCATACTATGTCGTTGCTTTTAGTTTGTTCAAGTTTTAAACACGGAGGGAAAACTAATTAATTTCAAAGTCCTGCTTTCCTGGAGCGGACGAGGGGGAAGGGTGCGGAATGGAGAATCTTAAAAAAATAATTATAAGATACAATAAAAAAACTTTTGTTGACAAAATGAAACTGGAGACGTCAAGTGGTAGAATAATATTTAAGACAAATGAGAAACTCAGGAGAAAAGTATCTTTGTCTGCAACAAAGAAAATATTAGGTTTTTAAGATACTCAAATTGAACTCAAAGGAAGTGTAGAAGAGTAGTGGAGATTAAAAAGTCGGAAGAACCAGTCTGTAAAAAAAATATAAATTTGAATTAATATGTGAGATTTGTTTGACATTAGGTAAATATTAATGTTACTGTTCCTTAAAATTAATATTATTTTTTTCTAAACAATGTAGTAACAATGTAATTAAATACAAAATTTAAACACAGTAGGTATAAATTTAAATTGGTTTTCCTATCAAACACAAAACATTGAATATTGGATAATGTTTAATTATTAAATTATTAATTGATATTTTATTCATATTACGTTTCTAAATAGTTATTTCAAATTAATATATGAATATATATAATTTTTGTGGGTGTTATAAGTACTAAATAATTAATTTAATTATTACTAAAGTGAACTTTTTGTAATTACTTTGAAGCTAGCCCCTTCAATTCTGTAATAAGCAAAATGAATACCACTCTGACATTACGATCGTAGGAATGCAGGGGCTACATATTCCATCCTGGCCGACACTTGCTTGAATATCCAATATTGATTAAATATTTATTGGTGAAAATTTATTGAAATTAAAGATTCTGTGACGGGCAAACTTCATTTTCTTACGGTAAAACTATAAATATGTTCTAGTCAATATGAGAATGTTTCATTTAATCATATTTTCTTCTATAAATATTTTAACTAGTTTTCTAAGAAACGCATCTCTATTAATTGTAATTGCCTACAATTATGACAATAATAGTTAATATAAATGTACTAGTTATTGTTATGAAAAACGTTATGTAAATAATTTATCTAACCATCTATATATATATATATATATATATATATACACACAATATTAAACTTTTTAATTTATAATCTATTAGCAATTAATTTATTTTAATAGTAGTAATTTTAGTTTAAATAAATAAATTTTAAATATCCTATCTAAACGTGGTAAATAATCTTCCAAGAAAAAAAAAGTATATAAATTACTCAATATTGACATTACAGATCTTGTATTTTACAGATTATTTCAAGTAAAATATAGTACGCAATAATATCCAGTACACGAAACAAAATATATACAATACAGTTAATAGTCAGCACAGCAAATATATTGTATGGAATATGGATTCTAATATAGATTCTAATATTAATTGATTTTTTGTAATAAATGAAGTAGCAGTTATTTTACTGTTTAGTTCTAAACGGGGGGGGGGGGGAGGTACTACCATCTTTTTATAACCGACTTTTTTTTCATGATTGGTTTTTCATCAAAGGTAGAGCCATTTTCTAAAGAATAATTCAAATTTTATAAGAACAAGTTTTTTTTTTTACTCCATGTGAATCTTCTACAAACATTTGATAACAACGGATGTTACACACATTTACAGTACTTAACCCCCAGAGAGAAATGTATAATTAAAATCCACCTAATCACACAGAAACGATCGTTTTCATCATAAGATTGTTTGTCGTTATTTCTAGACCAATCTCAGCGAAATTGTATTTGAAGCGCTGAAATCCGCAATTCGTTATTAGTTTTCGTGTAAGAATAATGGATAATACAAACAAAATTAGGATACCTAAACGATCACTGCAAAACATATATACCAGAAGAAATTCAAAATTCAAATTTAACTAAAATTATTCACTGATATTTAAACCTTAAGTAGGTTTGTCTATTACTATAAAAAATATTTATTAATATTGTTACGAAAGAAATATAACTATTGTTGTTCTGGATAATTGTAATATGTACTTTCATAGTTGCTTGGGCCATGTTGCCAAGTTGTACAAAACTCAAGTCCGCACTCATTAGTACTGTCTAGAGCCTAGAACCTCTGATGAGGCTTTCACTACGTTTAATGAACCTACACAAGTACAGAGTAGTTCTCGTATTAAGGTCCTACATTTGTCAAATGAACTAGGAAATGAGAAAACTTTTACTCTGGACTTGCCAATTTGTTATCGTCAAGTTTTTTGTACAATGAAGACCCTCATTTCAGACTATTTGTCCTCCCTCACATAATATATTTTTCCTAATGGTGTATATAAACATGTATTTTTTTTTGTTTAATTTTCGGCAGACTTTTTATTTGCTCTCTAATATTTAAAATTTAATGTACGCATTGCTTTGTTGTTCTACATTGTAGGGAAAATAATTAGAAAGAAAGATTTTACTTCAAAAATACTAGAAGTAAATGTAATACATAATATATTCCAATATATATATATATATATATATATATTCTAACGATAATTATTATATTATAATTTCATAAATATTATATAATTCAAAATCATGAATTAATTAGTCATACCTTGGATTGTCAACACACAAGGAAAGTTATTAATGATGAAGTCCAAATATACTCTTTAACATTAACTCTGAAATATTTAATTTTATTTGAATTTAATTTTCAATTGCTTTTGATTTTTATTTTACACTATTTGCTCAGGGGGAGCTCTTTAATGAACAATTAATACAGTGAGTGAAATTATAATAATACAGAGAATTGCAATTTTAACAATTTAGTTTCCAATTAAAGTCTATAATAATTAGTACAATACCAAATCCACTTTTGTTGTATTCCTTTGTAAGTAATCCAGTGCTGATAGTTGAGTGAAGAACTTTCACTTTATTACTGATTAATGATGTTCACCAAACACTACACTGTACTATGTGATTTATCAATAAAATGATTCACTTCAAATTACCATGAAGATGCACTCAACACTTCGTAGATGTACCTCTTTAATACTGCAACGAAGATTACTAAAGTGTTAAATACTTTTACTTTGTAAAAACAAACACGGTTAAAACATACGTGTTAAAAAACAATTATTACTTTACTATTACTAAACTGGAATTATAACTTATAGGAAATACTAATTTCTACATTAGGAATACTGTTAGCTTTACTTCGCCGACCCCTATGCTGTGAGTTTCTCCCCAAGACTCTCTCTATAATTTTTACTTTGTCGATGCTAAAAAATACTTATTCCCTCTCTCTTAATTTACTTTAACCAATCAACGTAAGAAGCTACTTTTTGTCAGCCAATCAAGTTTTAATGTTTCAAAATTGTGACAGTTTAGAAATCTGTTGTCCCGTTAGATTTTATGAGTTTTGTGTGTGATTGTCCTTAAGTTTCTAATATTATAGTTATTTATAACTTAATTGCCTACAATGATTCTGGGTATAATTTAAGTGTTTTTCTTTAAAGTTGTGAATGGTGTTCTGACTGATTTATAACATATCCCCCTAACGCTTCACCTTTGTCGGCGATCACAAAACGTTTAAAATGTGTCCTACAAATGTATCTATTTCTATATTCTTTTTTAAAATATTAGACCATTACTGGAAAGCTTATTGATTTCGTTATAATATATATATATATATATATATATATATATATATATATATATATATATATATATATATATATATATATGTGTGTGTGTGTGTGTGTGTGTGTGTGTGTGTGTGTGTGTGTGTGTGTGTGTGTGTGTGTGTGTGTGTGTGTGTTAATTCAGATTAACATATTCAGTCATATCTTTACACTTTCTATTTTTTTTTATAAGTTTATTTATATTTACTATCTAGTGTCTGTATACAATAGTATATATGTTCATCTTTGGCAAAAAAATAAATAAATAAAAAATAATATATATATATATATATATATATATATATATATAACTACACATAAATATTTTTGTAATCTTTATAAAATGATAAGAAACACCCATAATTTATTTTTTGTAAATGAAAATATTTGTTTCCGTCGGTCTATAAAATGTTTCCTTAAAATATGTTATCTCCATATTAATAAATTTAGAACACTAATTATAGAATGAATGTCAATTTATTATAAAAAGTATGTCAATAGTTATCTGGTGTTTTATTAATAAATAATACAAATATCTGGTTCCAATTTAATCGAATTACACTATATAACAACAGATTAAATCTAATTTTCATGTTATCAATTAATATTAGGGTAGACTATAGTTTGATTTTGTTAGAAATATTCTGTCAATTATTAACCATCAACAATAAGAGTTACCTCCCTGGGACCTGTTTTTAGCTGTAAAACCCCGATTTATTCCTATTATTTTATTTTGTTCCTTAAGGAAACTGTATTGATTATTTGACTGAGGTAAAAATCTCTCGCGTAACAACGATAAATTATCGACATAAGTTATTCGTGAATAAAGTTTTGAATTATACTATATATCAATAGCTGTAATCATTTCAAATTGCGACTATCATTTTAACAATTTGATTTTAATGAACTTATCCCCTTTATCTTTAATGTACGTTAAAGTATATTTCTTATGGGTTTTTATTGTAAAGTTGCCAAACGTTAGTACAGTTTTTAAAGAATATGGCAGTTTTCGATATAAGAAAGCTCAAAGAAAATTTTGTTTATCTGTATTTATTATCAAATAGTCTTTCACGGGCATGTTCCAAGGAGAAATAATATAGTAAACATTAAAATGTTAGTTGTTTTAGAACAAATGAGCAAAATAGGAAACTCTCTATTTTATATAACGATTTGTAAAGTTATAAAAAATAGCTAACGAATTGAGATAGATTTTGACTTTTACATGTTGGTAATAAAAGAAATAATTAAAACATATTTGAGTGTTAAATTTTTTTGTGAACACTATTTTTGGACAATAATTCCTTAAGAACATCCATGTGGATTTTTTTTATTTGTCATTGTCTTTGTGTACCGGCAATAAAAGTGTGTAAAATGCTGAAACTAAAGAAATAAAAACAATTTCAGGATATGCCAGAGTTTTGATACCATGAAACTAAACAATTGTTTAATCAGCATTCTGTTTGTTAAAACTATTTTGAACAAAACTAAACTTTTTGTGTTTCAGTACAGGCTTGGCATACAATTGTCTTTACAACGAAATGACCGCAAACTCCTTTGAAAAAAAAGCTATTGCGTGTAAAATTCACACTCGCACATTATTTCTTTAAATTTATAATCTATCAGTAATTAATTTATTTTAATAGTAGTAATTTTAGTTTAAATTATTATTAGTATAAAAACAATATATTTGCCTAATTACCCTTTAAAAAACATGAACTAGATTTTTCTCATTTAATTTTTAGATATTTTATGAATAACCAATATAAAAATAACTTTCCTAAATTAAACGTAAAACATGTAAGAATGGCGAACTCAATATTAAATAACTAATAAAGTAACGCCCATGTCTCATATATTGATTTATTTAATGATACAAGACACGATTCCTTTGTTGTAGGTAACTCTGTGTATTAGAAGACGAGGTTTGGGAGTGGGAGGGGGTGTTGAGAAATTAGGGTCGTACATTGGCCGACAAGGGGCATCCATGACTTATATCCTAGCTACAAATGGCCTCTTGGTTCTAAGTTGTAGACTATGAAAAATGTGACCGTTGTTATTAATACCTTCACCTGGATGTGGTCTTATTTCTGCACGCGAAGTAGTCGGCAAATGTAATTTGTTCAGCTGAGAAAACTGAATTAAATTTAATCCTTCTAGAATAAATAAGGACAATAACGTTGCTTAAGCGATGGGTTAAGTTATAACTGTAAAATAATTATGCAAAGATTTAAATTGTTAAACATATTTTTATGATTCTGGTTTTAATGTAATTGAAATATGTGTGATAGTTCATATAAGTGCTATAAATCATTCCGGCATTATCCGTCATTTGTTTATGTAAAAAAAACAATACTCAAAGTTCCAGGTGTTTAACGATAAACCCTCGTTATAAAGCGAAAAACCTAGACCATAACAAATATGAATATTGCCAACATAGCTCAGTACCCTAAGTTAAACTCTTTAATTATTCAAAAGGTTGTTCACCTCGATGAACTGTGTAATACCCGATAGATTCGATCCCTTGATACTTGATCATGTTTGTTCTCAGTTTAAATTGGTGTTAAAAGTGTTAACATGGATTTCTGTTAACTGGTTTACTGAATTAAGTTTGTACGTAGTCTGAGTTATTTTTGACAGCTCACGCCTATTTTAACTAAGTTATATTTTTGGTTCTAGTTTTAATTTTAGTTTTAAATATAGCTCTGGGATAATAGGTTCTCGTAACCATTTACATGTACGTAATATTTTTTGTTTTTCTACTGATAAATACAAATTAATAACCGTAGTGTATTAGTTTGTATATGAGTAGTGATGCTAAATATTTGAATAAGCAATGCCAATAATTTAAATGGTGTTTACATGTGTTTAATGAATATTTTATAATTAAAATTTGAAAATTTAAGATATAAAGGAAATTTATATAATTTGTTATATTTAAAAACAAAAAATGAAACTACATATTTTGTGATCTAATTTAGAAGGTAAATGTTGAAATTAAATAGAAATTAAATATTTACTAGTTGTAAACCAATTATTTTTATACAATACATAACACTATTTTTTTAACTTTTAGCACTACTCTCTAAATAAATTAGGATAGCAAACATTACAAATTTCGATTCGTAAATTTAACAGCTGTAGTTTAATTTATTCGGTAGATAGCTAATATACGTGCTTTTCATGTGTAATTTTTAAGTCTATCCACTCATTTAACAATACCAACTTCGGAATCAATATACACCAACTGCCAGTCTGAAAAAAATGGCTGACCATTACCTTGATTAATAACTATAAAAGGAACATAATTAATAATTAAGACCAACATTTTAAAATGTTCGATACTTCATTTGAGGTACAATCATATTCACTTATTAAAAAAACCTAGCTTCTATGCTTTAGAAAATGTAATCATATACTTTGTCCTATTGTTGCTGAGGTGGTCATATATATATATATATATATATATATATATATATATATATATATATATATATAGATTAGAGTAGTTGTAACACCCACCAGCAATATTAACACAAATATTAGGATTTCATAACCCGACAATATACCTCTTCCAACTTTATTGCTTTTTCCTGCAATTTTTTCTGTAAATAGTAAGTCAGTAAATTGGCGTTATCTCGATTTATTCGATTACTCGTTTAGATTTTATATATATATATATATATATATATATATATATATATATATATATTATGTTCATGGAAATCGGATGAATAGAACTTTAAAATATAAGTTTAAAATGTTTATAGTAAAAACAATTCGAATGTATATGAGTATATGAGTGGGATGAAAGGACATTCACCTACCTACCATTTACTTACTCCAGATCATTGGTGTCTTATCTGTAGTTAGCTGTGCACAAACTGATTTAATACAGGTTTTATGGTAGACACACATTAACTTATAATTTTTATTGACAAAGATTGTTGTTTTACATTTTAATGTACACGAGGACTATATCTAACTTAAATTATCGCTTGAGTTCTATACTACACTAACTACTAGAAAATAAATTCCAAAAATCAATTTTTTTTAACGAAAATTAGTGTGATTTTCGACTATCGTTTGTAGGGTTTATTACATGTAATAAACATGTGTAATTGGGAGATATGTAATTGGCTTTTGGTCTCACAATGGAAGTAAGCTAAAAATTTGGTGTATCTTATCATACTTTTATACATTAGATATGATACTTTTTTTTCCCACGTAAATGTTTGTAAATTTTAATACTTTTAGTTCCACTTTCAGATACTTTTGCTTGTTTCCTAAGTATGGGAGTATACCTGCAAACCAAACTTCAAGTAAAGTGAGAGAGACACATACTCATGACCCTCCCCACCCTATTATTATTCTCATATTTCTAGAATTTAATGTTGATATTAGAAACAAAAAAAATTAACAATATCAGTCTAATTATTTAATTTTAAATTCAGTTCCTTATTTTAAATACTACAACCTCCAACTAGAAATATGAATAAAGCAAAAATGACAAATAAATGCTTTTTTAATTAAAATACAGAGGAAGCGTATTTAATAATTAATTAAAAACTGCAAAACACTTTTGCTTTATTTAAACACTACATCTTACAAAGTTAACAATAACCCGAATTCAAGACCACTAATAACAATTTGAAATATACTAAAAATATGGGTAACACCAATACATCTAAGCCTGAAATGAGGTGATCTTCAAAATTTAACATTAAAATATTTAATTTATTATGGAGGAACCGTTATATTTATATAGTTTTGCATGACAAGTTGATTATTTAACACTCGATCTTACAATATCAACAAGGACACGTATATTTGACTGCTAATTATAAAACCTGGGAGTCCATCTTAAATATTGATCATTTGAATTATGGATTTAACATTTCGATTTGATAACTCAGACCCAACTTGTAGTAAATAATCATAACTCAAAGTAAATTTATGATTTTATTTATTATAGAGGAAGGTAAGTAACTTACTATATGTAAGGTACGTTATATTGAAAAATTACCATCACAGTTAACACACCTGCGAATCAGTCTTGAATATTATTCGTGCCAAATATAACTGCAATATTCGTTAAAGTATCATATTTAGAACAGTAGTCATCTATAAATGTTACACTATGCAATTAGCTGTGCGAGGCAGCTTGTACATGACTAATTATGAAAAACGTTGTTACAGGTAAAGGAAGGACAAGTTTTCACTTTGTTAAAAGTTTTTTTGGTAGGTTATTTTATTAATTTGCCATCAAATTTTAATTTTAATTTTAATCTATTATGATTAAATTTCTTTTATAAAATATGGAAGTATACAATAGATTCATTGCTGAATTAAAAAAAAAAAAATTGAACATAATATTCATTTTGTAATTTATCACATTGTAATCATTTCTGTTAAAACTGAGTATTATCAAGATTTAAATTTATCTGTGTGTAAAATATACCATTGTCTTGATTTATAATTTCAACAATGATAAAATATAAGTATAACTATACTTAAGAAACGAAAACACTAATATTTAAGGAAATACATTCTGAATATACCATATGTTACAATTTTACAGTTTATGAGAATAGAAGTTACATAAAGTCTATTAGAAAAAAAACAAATTTTTACTTATGTAAAATGAGAATTAAAAAAAAAATTAAATCAGATAAATGCACAACAATCAATATCATAATAAACTGTGCTCGTAGTTAACTGGTCGAAGAATTTGTGGATAGTTGCTATAAAAATACAACATTATATTACTAGTAATTATTAATCACTAATTAAAAATTCGGGTTCTTGAGTTAAACAATGGGGTAAAAACGGCCTCGGGGCTGTAAAAAATCTGTAATAAAATACGGTATTTCCTAAAATCGGCCAGTTCAAGGTTTTTAAAATACAAACCTAAGGTTAATAATCTAAAATCTGGTTATTGTTTAAATAGGTAAATATTAAGAAACAATTTTAATGGAAATTTGGGTCCGAGACGGTTTCTTTAAGAAATGTCAGTTCGTAGTTTTAAATAATATATAAAAACGTATAAAAATGATTTTCTTCAACCATGCTAACATGTTAACGCAATATTTAGCTTCAAGTTATTTTACTGCTCTAAGAAAACTTTTGACTACACGCATACGTCCAAATACATGGAGTAATGTATGAATTACTACATTTTGATATACGATCATTTCATCGTCTGCATCCCGACATGCGTCCATTGTAAAGTTTTATGTTTGTTTTTACAGTCGTAACTTTTTATAGTCTATTTGTCGCTGTATAATTTTAACGCACTCATGTACTGGGATGTATGCATCAAGTGTCAGCTAAACAAGTTTTAATCAAATGCATTTCATTTCAAATGAAATGTATTCATATTTAATTTCCCCATTGACTACTTCAATATGGAGGTGATAAATTTCAGGTAAAATACAAATGAGGTGTAATTATTGTGACTAAATTTTATTACACAAAAATCGTTGGTTCTAAAACAGCTGGGATAGATGATACAGGGGAAATTTTAATTGTATTTAAAATAACTTGAAGAAATCGTGATATTTGCGATCAATATTAAAACACAAATTCTAATCAACTAATATATAGTTATATTGTTTTATATCTTGTACAAAGACCTACAGTATTACAGTATTAGACACCAATATTTGCTCCATAATAGAAAATATATAATTTTATTTGACATTATATTATATACAAATAGATCTATGAGAATGTCGGAAGGAATGGAAAATCTGTCATGACATTTATAGTTTTTTGATAGAAGATATTAAATATATAATATTGTATACGACCTGAAATAAGGACTTATAATGATATTTTTGACGATTTTTAAAACTTTCTTTTCTTTCGTGTAAATTTTGGACAAATCTTATTTACAGAAAGGTAATACAAATTTAAGTATTTTATATTTATTATGTTTTACTTAAGTTTTTAATATTTACGACTTGTTTACTCTACTGAAATCAGAACATTTTTAGTATTTAAAGATAAATTAATTTTAAAATTAGTAAGTATTGGTGAAATATATTTGTAAGTTTAGTATGTATAAGGAAATATTACAATATAAACTTTTTTGTAGTAAGATAAAAATACATAGCTTTCTTATGTTTAAAAAATAAAATATGTTTATTATTATCATATCGTGTTAAATTTTAAAAAGATGCTAATGCTTTTTTGTAGTAACTTAATAATAAAATATTAGCATTATAAAAATTTGGTTTCCTTTTTTTGTTCTTAACAATTTCTGTACTGTAGACTTGATAAATGTACACATATATAAACAAATATACCAGTAAAAATATACTAAATAAAAATATAAATAATAGTACATAACAATAAATAATAAATATTACATCTGATTGATTGAAACAGTTAATGCAACGGCTTCTTCTTATATTTAATAACTTTTGAGTTGAGCAACGATATCCTTATAAAGGAATCTAACCTCATTAAATCTCTGTTTAGCACAGCTTGCTGTTCAACTAAAGGGGGAATTAATTTATAATGATAAACATGAATAAAACTTAACAATGAAATAAATTCGAGTATATTTCGTAGCTGCAGAAATCTCTGCAGCAATCTCATAGTGTTTTTTTTTACGTGTTGTTTTACGTTAATATATATTAAATTCTCAGCCGCAGAACCCATTTAGTTGTTTTAAATTTAATCGAATTCTTTTATGATGTGAGAAAATACAGCCGTTACAAGGGCTTCAATCGATTATTCTAGCTAATACTAGCAGTTATTTTATTCATTGAAATTACAATTAAATACAAATTATCAAAATGTTTACCTGCCAATTTTTCGATGGAAACTGTGTACAAAGTAAACCAAAATTCATGCAGCCCTATCTTGATCATTTTTCTATAATATATTTCTGTCATAATATTTTCAAAATTTGAAATATTGCTTTAATATCTCTGTTACAAGAAAATTTGAAGTATGTAAACAAGGATTTACAAGGACTAATTTACTTTAAAAACTCACCAACAAGAATTTTTTTATGAAATAATACTGAACCCATTCAAGATGTCAACAGGTAAAATTATCTTCTCTTTAAACTGTGGTTGAACGTTATCAAAATTATAATACATTTTAATTTCTAAATATGGCTCATTTAGAATACATACAGTTTAAAATTATTTCGTTATTACTGTTATAACAGAATGTTTTATAGTACCGCATGTCTAACCACCAAATCAATATTCATAAGAACAAATGTTGAATGTATGATTCTATTACTGGAATGTAACATTGCTCGAGATATTATGTGTATTTTAAAGATTAGAGCAATACTATTGTAATATTCCCTTATTGTATTATTTAGATTATTATCCAATATATATTGAAGTTATTGTTAAGATTAAATGACAACCAACCTCGGAATTCAGTTATTTAAAAAATATATGTTTGCTATAATACGTTCAGGTAGTGAATGTGACGCATTTTCGATTATGGTGGGAACATGTTTAGGAGGAATTTGCACAAAAGTTCAGTTACCGTGATTATATTTTCGTTTCAATCCTTAAGCCTGGAGTGTTCCTCTTTCAAATTAACACTAACTAATAAAGCAGCAGAAAATAATTTAAAAACAATTTCCAAACAAATGAAACAATTTAATCAAATCTATAGACTAACTCTTGAACAATTATGTACATTTTGGAAAAACGTAAAATTGTCTAATTGCATAGACTAATTATAAAATAATAAAACGCCATGCCCTCTAAAACAATTTAAGTGAACCTAACGTTTACGATGATGAATTAATTTTGCTGAATTAATGATTAGTAATGAAAACTTAATTAAACTTGAATGACCACCTAAAAATTTTCCCCTTTGCAAATTAAATGTAATTGTAACATCTAAATCAGTAACATTCGCTTAAAATTACCAATTCTGTAATAGATATTAAAAGAGGGAGAGGATTTCACGTATATATATATATATATATACGATATATACACAGATATATATAAAATATAGGAGGTATATTGATGAGGTAATTGATGACGTCCACAATTTTGTGATTTCTCATACACATCTCGTTTTACAATTTTTGATATTATAACACTTTTGAACACAAATCAACAACAATAGATTGTTAGCTGAAAATAATGTATATATTTTATTTTAGTACGTAAGTTAATTAGTTGAATACTATTGGTACAAAAAAAATCAAGGAAAAAACCGAACAAAATGGCTGTTTGAAATGTTATTTTAGGTAGTGGTTTCTTATTTGTGTCAAGGACAACCATTTAACAAATTATTTGGTCGGCTTTAAATACGCATATTTTCATACTAAGAATAAAATTGTAAAAAACAAAACAGAACTTTTATTACAATCATGAAGCTTACTAGCTGCATATAATATATCTTCACCTACAAAAGTTTTTTTAGTTCAGTAACTCATATATTTATATTGCAATTGAATCATGAAAAGGATCTAAAAATAACTGAATTTTTTATTGATCTATAGTCGGTTTATCATTAAATATTAAATTGTTAATAATAAATATTGAGCTTGACTTGTGATATAATAGAAAATAAAAATGTAACTTAAACACAGGTTCACACAAATAACTCATTATATAAGGCGTGATGATTGTAACTCATGCATCACTGATGATGACGTTATTGTCGATGAAATGTTTTTGTACTATTAAGTAAATTATTTGCGAGAAAATGTGAAAAGTGTTCGAGTTTTATTTTAGTACTAAATTTTAATTCGAGATAAATTACTTCACACCTCATTTCACAAGATATTTAATAAAATATTAATATAATTTTACAAATTACTGATAACTAATTAACTTACAGTTTAAAGTTAAAAAAACAAAATTGTCTCAGAAATATTTCTTTAAACACCTTTAATATTATAGAAAAAATTGGAACAATTTACGTTTTGTTAATTACTTTACGGTTATAATTTAATTTGTCGCTCCAGTAACGTGAAATTAACCCTAATCTCATCTTTTAAAAATAGATTTAACTCCGTTTTCTTGACTGAACAACATTACATTTCCTGAATATTTCGCGTTCAGTTTAAAGACCACATCTAGATGAAGGTATTAACAACAGCGGGTCACATTTTTCATAGTCTACAACTTAAAACCAAGAGACCATTTCTAGCTAGAACATAAGTCATGGATGCCCCTTGTAATCTCTCCCCCCCTCACCCATCTTCTGTTACTCAGGGTTATGTACAACAAAGGATTGTGTCATGTATCACAAAATAAATCAATATATGTAATTTCGATGTTCTTATTTAATATTGAATAAGCTATTCTTTTCATTTTTATTAATAATTTATAATATAGAGACTAGTTTTTCATTATTAATAGGGATTTTCAATTCAGTAAGAAAGCAGTAATTTTGTATATACAGTAAGTGATTAAGTAACTTCTTAATTGTGGGGAAACTAACAATGCTTTAAGTGATAATGACTGTGATTAAAATATACCGGCTTTCCTGATTGAAAGTGACAAATATTGCATTCATAAGACTTGTACAGTAATTTTATTTAATAATACCTATTCCATTAATTTTGTAGGAATATACAGCTGATTATTTAAGCAAACTATTTTTTATAGTTCATTATTATTATTTTGCTTTGTTTAATAGTTATGACAAAAATTAGCATTTTAAAGAAACTAAGTTACTTTAGGCTTCACGACACTTTAATTTAATGTGTCGCCTTTTGCAAATTATTTTAAAGTGGTTTACACACTTTTATTCAGTCATTGGAAACTGTGACAAATAAGTCTCATATATATATATATATATATATATATATATATATATTTTAATTTAACATACATGGCGTAGATTAAGTGTCAGATAATTTACCAATAATCTAAATTCATATTAGGTCAAGTGAAAACCAATAAAAAAACTTTGGAGTCTGGGTTTCGTTTTAAATACAATTTTAAAGAATGGTGTTTTAGTTTTCATTTCTTTTAAGTTATCTGTTGTAATTTATATATTTTTAGGACATGTTTTAGTCGTTGTATGATTATTTTACATACTTTAGTTAATTGCAATATATTCTGTAATGCGATGATTTCTATATTGTTTAAAAAAATTATACATTTTTCAATGCACACCCTTCAAAATTATGAAATGAGGAAAACAGAAGAAAACAATGAATATCGTGTTTTCGTTATACAGAATATGTAACACTGTTCTATATTTTTGACAGCGTTGTTTATTCACTTTACTATAATCTCATTTTATTTTAAATATAATATTACTTAAAACGAAATGCTATCTAAAGTCGACTTTATTCCTCTTTAAACGTTGGTAATGTCAAATGGTTATAATAATACATGTTTACGAAATCAATCTACTTCCTTTCCTCAACAATAGAGTTGAAAATATGCTACCATATTTTTATGGTAATAACTAATAAGCTATCAGTTGTTTTATTATTCCAATAATTTATATCGTGATATTTCTTATTTTATTACTATTTTATACAAGGCCTTGTAACGATTAAAACTCATCCACAGTGCTGTTACAATCAGATAGTATTTCCCAAGTATAACGAACAGTTATTTTTGTTTATATTTCTTAATCATTTTCCAAGCAAAATTTTAACGACACAAACTATGTTTTCCTCCTATATCACGAGCCTACTATTAAAAACCATCTACGTATGCTAATACAGAAAGAACAAATATGTAATTTAAATATTAGACAGCAAGTAACAATCCATGGAAAGTTGAAACAATGTGTGTTAATACACAATTAGGACACACAGATATCCAATCACCTAAAACAGTGTTAGGGGGCGAAAGGAATAAAAATGACTGAAAGGAAGATCTTCGTTCTAGATACGTTGCGCGTTGTGACGATAACAAATTGACAAGTTCAGAGCAAAAAGTTTTCTCATTTCGTGGTTCATTTTACCAATGTACGACCTTAATATGTGAGTAAGTCTCTACTTGTGTAGCTCATTAAATGTAGAGAGAGCCTCATAAGAGGTTCTAGTCAATGTACTAATGAGTGGACCTTTGAGTCTGCAGTACTTCCCAACGTGGCCCATGTAACAATGGAAGCATTTTTATATTCTGCAATAATTGAAGTTATATTTATCATATTTTTGTTTACTAATAATTAAACAGAGAGTAAATACTTTTTACTGTTTTAATGTTAAGGAGCAATTGCAATTTTAATATTTAATTCATATTTTATTTAATATCTTTCGTATCAAATGCATACACATTCTTTTAAAATTGTTTCTTCTTAAATTAATTCATATTTACAATCGACGAAATATTAACACGGATTCGAGTCCGAAGCACCAATGTGGCATTGAATCCTATATTATGTTAAGATTAAACGAAAATGATTATAACAACTATGTTTATTTAATTTGTCGCGAGTTATTTTAATTCAAATGATTTAAACCTTGGTGTGTGTATGTGTGTTTTATAAGTGTATAAATCTGATGATGACAGTACTTATGTTTTGAAACCGGTAATTTAAGTAGATAATAAAGAGTATTGTAGACGGACAGAATATAATGTAAGGAGTAAACTAATAATATTAAATTTTTACTTTAACCGAAAACTATCTATATAGTAAAAATTATTTACCTTTTTGGTTTATCGACTTCCTGAAGCTGCCCGTCAATATTTAAACATAATTTGAACATATTAATATAAAGTAAAAATCTGTGGACCTAAAATGTTTAATTCAAAGTCACATTTATTTGTAAATACATTTTGAAATTAATAATTTACGCCAAATACAAAGAATTTGAAAACAAGTGCTGTTTTAATATTCAGAAAACAGCTGATTTAGTATTTTTACTTAGCGGTTACTGATTATTGTCAATATTCTGGTTACGATTGTGTTTTTTAAAACAGAGTTGGAATAAATTTGGTTACTTTCATTTACTGAACATTTTATTTAGATATATGGATTTATTATATATATATATATATATATATATATATATATATATATATATATATATATATATATATTCGAATGATACTTTTTAATAGTGTGGTAACACAGACTGAGTGTCAAGGTTTTGGTTAGGCTTCCGTTTGTTTATTACTCAAAGTTTCATTATTTTTTTTTTTAAATTTATCTTTCTGGTTTTTTATATTTCAATTTTTTATTAAATAAAGCCTCAAAATTACATTTTGATGGTAATTGTCTTTTTAGGACAGAATCCTTTATATTTACAATACTAAAGATTGTTTCAAAGACATAAGGCTTAATATTGTTGAAAAAATATTTCAAGAAAAGGAATTTTATAAATATTTCAATTATTTATTGGGGACCAAAGCTATCGCTTCCATAATTTAACTGAACTGTTTACATATCCTTTCCTTTTACGGACGTCAATTATCTTGGCCACAACGAAATATTCTGTAATAGTCCATTGTTTCCGGATTACTTTTTCCTAATATATTTAGAATATTGTAGTAACACTTATGATATGGAATCTAAAACATCACAAGTCATATACTCTTGATTATGACGGTATCCACTGATAACCGATGTGATATGTAGGCCTACTACTATGTCCATGTGGCGAAACTGGATGGCACATTTCAATCCTCACTGGAGGCAATCGTCGAACCAAAATGTTCGTCAACATGTCTGTGCGGGAATGTGTTTACGTTATGAAAAATCTCCTATTCTGAAATATTATAATAATTAATTCATTCATTCAATAAACAAAGTTTATAAAATATATTATAACAATTTTCACACATTTGGGGGGGGGGGGGGTGACGAGCTAGTAAGTAATTATTTAACCTATTCTCTAATGTTTTTATTTTTACAAAAGCTTAATACAGAAAGACAAGTTCAGTTCCTATACTAATTCAAACATTAATAAAATTATTGTTCAATATTACCATTGTTATTTTAATTAATTGACTTCAGAATTTTAATTAATTTTGCATTATAAATTAAGTTTAAACTTTTTAATACTGAAGCTATATTCTGTGGTGAGTGTAATCCGATCTTGATACAATTTGTACTTTTAGCAAACTTTATAATTTATAATCTCTTCAATAAATTATTTTTATTGTTTCGTAAAAGTTTAAATTAATAATTATTATATTTGTAATTATTCAGTAATTTAAAAAAAAATTTTTTTTACTTATTATTTTGGTAAATGTACGAAAAATATCACAGAAAAAGTTACATACTTTTATTGCTAGTATTATTTTTTCAATATAAAAAAGTAATTTTAAATTAAAGCCACACGAATCCATCAAATTCAGCTTTACATTTTCAGTGAGAAGTAATAAATATCGGACGTTCAGGTAGATGTTGACCAGAACGGAATATTTAGCCCCTGGATTCCTACGAACGCAATAACTGGAATGTAGTCGTTTGGCTTATTTCAAAATTGAAGGCGCTCGTTCAGAAATAAATTCATTCAATGTATCGGGAATTACTATTCCAAAAACGTTATTTTTATCTACTTATATTCAAAAATATTATATAAAAATAAAATTTATAATCCTTTAATTAATTGATAATTTAGTGATAAAATAAAGCAAAAGCTTAAAGTTTCAAATATTTAATAGTATAAATGAGCTACAATTGTTTCGTCTTGCGGCATCGTCGGGCAACTGATAATTTACAGGTATAGACAACTATTTAAACATAATTACAGGAAACTGAAATCCAATAGAGAAATCGGGAAAGGTAGGGGGATGACCTAGCAGGTAGATAAAGGTTAATGAACTATGGTACGGATGGGTTTTAGAAGAGGTGACGAATTTAATACAATTTGGTCATTTAAGTTGAGAATAGGCCTAAGTGAAATAGATCTATTTATTTCTAAACATTCTAAAGGTTTTAATCTATTGCTTTTATTTTCTATATGTAAGAGTTTAACATTCAATTTCGGATCAAAACTATGACCCGAGTCCAAAAGGTGATTAGCAAAGTTAGAGTTTCTATAGCCATGTGTCCAGCTATTTACATGTTCTTTACATGTAAATAGCTGGAAATAGTTTGTAACAGTACCACATATTACGGTATTTAACAACGTGTAACGTTAATTTGTATTAAAATACACAAATTCTAATATACTTTTCGTATTTATAATAATATTATTTTTACCAGTTTATATAAAATTAGCATTTAATCTTGCTCTACCTTTCGTTTTCATACTCCATTTTGAGTATGTTGTTATCCTTAAAATTTCTCTATTGCTGTTAAAAATATAATTATTCTCCTCAGTTTCTATTTGTATTTAAATATTACACCACTACACGTCTCTAGGTTAATAATCAATCCGTACTCCTCTCTCCCACCTGATCCTTGAAGCAGTACTTTGAAAATAATTATTTTCCTTTCATGTTTAAAATTTGAGCAAACTAAAAGCATCACTTTGCTGGAATTACAATAACTAATACTTGGGTGAGGTAGCCATGTTTTTAAGAGCTTACGAAGAATATTTGCTTATTTCGAGAAAGCTAATTAGAATGTGTCTTAATAGAGGAAATACATAAGAGCATTAGCTGAGTCAGTGGATCCCGTGCTAACTTAATCCAACTTATGTTTTTATTTAAGATTCTGTATAATTAAAATTGTGCACAAATAAACGGCTCTTTTACGCTACAAAATTGTTTATGACATTCTTTATAAACACTTCTTTCTAATTTGAGTTTTATTTCTTCAGTGACTTTGTTTCTTTTGACTTTCCTTATTATACTTGCTAGACAATATGAGCATCAAGTAAGTTTCTCTGAACAGTTCCTGTTAACGTAAACTGAGAAAATTAATTCAGTCACATTTAGGAGAATAGGGCCTAAATTGATTCGTAAAACTTACTTTGGCAATTAATACAGTTTCATGAAATGTAGATTTGCTTCTCCACTTCTAATGAAATAGATAGCAATATAGTGACTCTTCAAAAGCGATTGTCAAAGGTGTAAAAACTTTTTTATCTATAGGACTTCAGTTTATAAACATGGACAAAATATGCTATGTAGTTAACTTCAATTTCGTTTTGCTTGACTTTTGTTTGACTAGTATTTTATTCTATAACACGTAGCTATATTACAATTTTATTCACATATTGAGTTTTAAATACACGAAAAATTATAACTTTTAGTAGACAAAATATGTTTTAGCCTATCTTATGTGAAAATATTATTAAATTTTGCGGTTTTTTTTTTGGTTTAATAGACTCAGATATACAAACAAATGTCAATATATACAGAATTCGAGAGTACCCCATTTCACAACAATTTTTCCTGTTAGACTAGTTACACCCTGTAAATCGATAGTTATAAAAGTGCCACAACGTTTATTTGATGCTTTAAAACAATGACTTTTAAAAACTAATACCAATTTTTATTTCACAATAATTACTGTCTTTATTTCATGAACATTGAACAGCTTGCCTTTTCTGTTCATTGTATGCTATGTTGTAAAATTTTACGACAAAAGATGCTTTTAAATAAAGTACTGGCATTAGACAGTAGTAAAAGTTGATAATAATCTTTAGTTATAGTTATTCTTGACTACACAGATAAATAGGATTTGTCCCTGCTTCTTAAGCTTGTGTTGAAACAAAATTACCACACTTCGTAATAAGAGGTCGTATAATAATAATAAAACCTATTTTAAATTAAAATATCCCACAACGTTTTAGATCAATATTGAGATGTAATAACTTACACCACGTTCCTTTGTAATTTTTGATTACTTGTAATTTTTCGAAGAGATCATATGTATGTATGTTTCCTTTTCGATTGCAATGTAATATGCAAAATATGAGCTAAATTAAATTTTAAGGATGATTAGATAATTTTAAAACACAATCAAATTTTAGAAGTTATTTTCAGACGTAATACAATAAACGAAACTGTTTTATAGATTAGTCGGATTTCCTTTACTAAATAATTGTAAAGAAATAGTTTAAATTAAGTAAAGTTTAATTTAAAAATGGAAGCCATAAAATGTCTCTATATAATAATATCCAGAGCGCG
The DNA here is from genome assembly GCA_963513935.1 of Aphrophora alni. NCBI lineage: Eukaryota > Metazoa > Arthropoda > Insecta > Hemiptera > Aphrophoridae > Aphrophora > Aphrophora alni. The sequence continues at coordinate 25,873,267 of OY740771.1, forward strand.
TAATATTTTCAAGTTCTTCTGTTTTGAGTTTCATCATTGTACGTTATTACAAAATATTGTCTCCTTTATTTGAACGCCAAGCTGTGCTAAACAGAGACTTAATAAGGCTATGGAATCGTTATTGTTGCGCAACGAAAAACTTAATAAATGTTATTAGAATTCGTTTAATAAACTGTTTTCATCTGAGAACCGTAATAAAAAATTCTTTATAATATATAATTTTATAATTAGAAAACAAATATTTATTTAAATTTTAGTTGTTTGTGATAATGAAGTTACATTTTCTTAACATTAAAAGTCTAAAATATTTCACGCTAAAAATAGTATCTAAAGTAACTAGAGCTGAATAATTTATGTTAAAAAGTATGAATGGTGCTAATAAAAAATAAAAATATCCTCCAGTTTATTCACGTTCTTCTTTCGCGTCTAGTTTAGTTAGGTGTAATTTATTGATTAATGGCTAGAAAAACAGGAATGTTATTGGGGAAAATAAATGAGCACAGAAAATTTTTAAATAATTTTTTAAAGGTATTTATTTGCCATTGAAATGACTTGTAAATTACATATTTAACATGTTTATAGTTTGTAATTATACAAAATAAATAAATAGTGGAAAAACCATTATTTCTTTCAAAGAAATTTGTTTACACCTAATTTGAAGAAATACTAATTTCTTGTAATTGCGATTTTATAAGTTTTGAACCTCCTGTAGTTTATCTTTTAAGGTTCCACCTCATACATTTTTGTGGTAAACGAAATCCTTTTTTGCTAAAAATCATTCTGCGAAATTAAGTAGATTAGTATATATATATATATATATATATATATATATATATATATATATATATATATATATATATATTGATTAATGAACCATAATGTGTTGTTTAAAAACATGGAGATAAATAACCGTCCACTCATATGTGACATCTCAAATACAATTTACTATTTCACCTTTGTAATTTATTTCTCGACAGGTTGGCGATAAAATTAAAGTTTTATCATGCATTATTTTAGTATCCAGTATGTATAAAACGATAATAATTTATCTCAGTTATACTTTCTCCTCTTTTATCGAGATAAGTTTATTATATATTTCAATGAACTATAAGTTTTGTCCTGTGTTCGTCTTTGAGAGAGTTATTTAAAATTTGTAAGTAATATCTGTGGCTGTACCCCTTAATCATCATACACTATACACGTGTACCCAATTTTTAACGCTGCTTCTCATACATTTCTTAGATTATGTTGAAACATTATTATTTATTTAATAAAATAATAAAAATAATATTTCCCCGTTTATGTAAATCATTAAAGTAAACACACCTAATTACCAAATATTTCACTACCTTGTTCATGTTAATATATATGTATGTAGGCCTATGTGTGTTTACATATATATTGCAAATGTTCCAGTCACTTATCTCTTCTCATTGGCAAATGAATTACAAATTATCACTATTATTATAAACTCAGATAAACTAAAAAATCATATTGCAAGAATATCGTATATAACTTGCATAATTTTTGGGTTTATTTTAGAAAAAATGATGAAATAAATAATTTAATATCTTATACTCACTGACATCAGATTTTTTATTAGCAGATATATTATACCGATTTTTCTCTCTGGATTTTAAATCTATTAAATTAAATCAAGTTATGTTGAGAATAAAGTTTTTATACATTTTATATTATTTTGTTTGTAGATATTGTGCGGAAGTAAAAACAAAACAAAAAAAATTGGGGAAGTTATTTTAGAATAATAATAATGTATACCTAACTTACATATACATATAGACGTACTTAGAATAGTCCAGCTCACAATTAGGTTTAATACAATTGTGCCTCTACCTTATACCTAGAACTCTAGTAGGTAATTTGATTTTTGTGACAATGCTATAAGACTTAAAATTTAGGAGGATCATATACCCAACACAAGATACTATGCGCCATATTCAGAGATCCCTACCACTTTACAGCGTGTGTACATTGACAATATTTGAATCACTCGTCTTTTTTCTTTGTAGAACGGATATCAATCAGTCAATGTCATTAAAGTTCTACGTTGCACATTTGGAATGTTAGACAAAATGATATATGTACAATCCAGGATTGTTTCAATTATGGGGAAATAATTTGGGGTAAAACAATGACCTTGAAATAGAGTCACTTCAGGTGAAACATAAATAAGTGCAGTTGAGATCTGCAGTTGAGAAATGAATAGAATGTAATTTAAACCGAGATTAAACTCACTACTAACAAAGATTTCTGCATCTTTGTTACGTACTAGAATTCGTTTCTTTGTTAAGTTTCTTACTCTAACATTATTGTAAATTTGTTCTCCTTTACTTGAAGAGCAAGTTATGCTAAACAAAGATTTATTGGCGCGATAGTCTTTTGTAAGGATATCGCTATTCAACTCAAAAGTTATTAATAAATAATAAAAGAATCAGTTTGTTAAACTGTTTGAAACCAAAAGTGAATATCGTTATTATATATCCTATTATTCTCTTCAATCAAAATTTTAATAAACATTTTGTCATGTACGTACTAGACGAATTATTTTTAATAACTAAATTCTAGTACAAAGTAGAAAACCATAAATCTTAAAATTATTAAATTTATCCAATATGTTTTACAAGCATAAAATACTGCTTTTAATTATCTTTCTTTTGATAAAACAGACTATGTAACATTTATACTATGTGATAAAACAAGGCAATCATTTTAATAACTCGGTTTAAAAATTTCGATTAAACTTTTCGTCATAATTTCTATGAACGGTCAGCAACTATCGAGTTTATGTGTTGTTCTAAACTCTCAATTTTCGAGTTATAAAGACTTTAAACTGTGTTTTTACGTATTTCACTCAGGTTAATGAAAATTCATTACATCGAAATTCTCTTAGGTTTTATTCGTTAATAAAACTAAAATTTTAATTACAAAAAACAAAATATAGATTTGTAAATAATGCAAAACAGTGATCAGGTTAAACTCAAAATTTTCTAAATTAATCTATTTAAATTTCTGTGACACTATATTCTTGCAATTAGCAGGAACTGTTTAAATTATCTCTAAGCGCGATTTAATTTACTTGTAATAAAATGAAGTCACAACCTAATATCTCATTTGAATTTTGTGTGAAATTTATCACCTCCTTACTAAAATTGCCAATGTGGAATTGACATAAACACATTGCATATGAAATTAAATGCATTTGATTAAACTTCTTTAACTGACACTTGATGATACAGTAACGTAGGCTAATAAATATTGGTGCATTAACATTATACTAAAAAAGATAGTATACAAAGTTATAACTGTTAAAACAAACATACAATTTTATAAATGACGCAACTCGGCATGCAAACTATTGAATGATTGTATATCAAAACTGTAATAATAATGTGTACTTTATTCTATTGCGATACGCATAGGCTAAATTAGAGTTTTCAGTAAGTAAGAGCCGTTAAATATTTTCCGAAAATTACGTGTTTATAGGTTATTATAATCTAAGAAATGTAAATAATCTCTAATTTTCATTGTTGACCATACAATAATTAAGATGTGTTAAATAAACCACCTTAATGCAATTTTTTATATAAATTTCTATCTATAATTGATGTTCAGAAGTGTTTTACCGTTTGCGAAACATAGTGTCTGAATATTTAAAATTAATTTGAAATTAGTAATTCTACTTCTGCGCCCAGTTTGATTTTTTTCCCTCTTACTCTCCGTCCTGTTCCTATTTTATCTTGTATGATAAGCAAATCTTATAATTTAAATAATTTACTTGTCACAGATATTTTTCGAAACAAAGAGATTTAAAATGAAATTTTTAGTACGAAACCGACATGTATAAGCTAACTCATCAATTCTGGACACCGTCAAACGACATTGAAAATTATTTATTTAAAAACTGTATTTTTTAGTTTCGTCTAATAACCTTGAATAATGTAAAATTTAGTATTCTAAATAATAACGTAGCTTTAAAGTATACAGTTTAAGTATTTGTTTTCATGTCTGTGTTGTGTAGATTTATAATTGTTTGTTTTATGCAGTTTTAATTTATCAAGTAAATTAATAGGTTATTAGGTTTAATAAATCAAGTAAACGAGAGATATTACCTACTGCTAATTTAAAATTATGTAATATTACGTTTTAAAGGATTGGATTATAATTATACAAATAGCAAAGTTTTTCATCATGTTCTCATTTATTTTTAGAATCTCCATTATTATTTGCCGTAAAAAAACAGTAACGCCTTATAGTATTATTCTGTTTTAAAGCAAAGAACTTTTACGATAAACCAACGAATACATAAAATAATCTCAAATAAGCCTGGAACTTACGTGAGTTTTCTGTAACAACGTTTTGAATAAATGATAATGTAATAGTTTGCCTTGGACGCTAATTCAATAATAAAACATATATAGACGACCTCACTGCTGTAAATAGAAAATATTACAACACATTTCGGCTATATTTGGCATAATCGATATTCAAGACTGAACCACAGGACATTTCTTTTAAGGTTTAGGTTGAAATGTTTAAACATGGGATATGTGTTAAGGTGGGTTCATGATGATGTACATTACGATTCATGTACAGAAATTTGAAATCAGTTATTGGCTATTTGAAAGGATTTACACATTACCTGGTTCTATGATTAGAGTTTTATGCTGTTTTTTTAGTGAATGTTGTACGTTTCAGAATGTAAAATTGGTTTCCAAATTTTGAATGTAGCCCCTTGCTAATTTATTAATATTATTAAGCTTACTCTAAGGTACACCCATTGTCAGAAACCAAGGGTAAACTGTAGAGAAATGGAAATAAGTTCTTTTAAAAATATTGTATGGATAGAGATGAAAACATGTACTATTTGGGAGGTATATAAATGAAAAGTTGTATAACCCAGCACAGAATATGCCAATCATGGTGAAATTATTTACATTTTAAATCGACGGGAGGGAAATTTTTAATAAATCACACGTTTTTTACACAACTTGTTAGAGATCATCAGAAACACAGGAATACGAAATATCGTTACGACTTCAAAGTTTGACAGATATTTTGAATTGGGAGTTTTATTTCGAGTCATTTAATAACATTACTAATCTAACGAACCTAAAATATACGTTTTAAATAATCCTTTTTACTAGTTTAGTTATAAAACAATAGTCTTGCCCAATATGTGCTTTAGAATGTAACAGGAGGTATGAAGAAATCACTTATAAATACTATTCACACCCAAATTTAATAGTAGCCACAGGTGAAACAGGGGATGATGAAAACGAAATGGTGTAGGCGAACCTCATTCCCAGTCGAGCCAAAATATGTAAAACCTATTGAGACGTTATGTCTATGTGATCAAAAATATCTAACGTAATTTCAAAGCTGACGAAAATCAGATTTTATTTTCCTGAAATGCGTTTTGACTGATACTTATGTAATTTGAAAATTGTAAACTATATGTAAAACGGTAATTTTTAATGTAATTAAAAACATAATATAAAACAACAGAATAACATTTTCTGAACAATTATGAAAAACAAAAAAAAGTCTAATTGCAGGAAACAACTAATTATAAAACAATAGAAGTAGGCCCTACATTTTTCAGGAACAATTTGAAAAACCTAACAATATTGCAGATAATTTAATTACCATAAAATAAACAAATACAAATTTAAAACTCATTAATTCTGAAGAGCCACCTAAATACGTTTTTTTGGGTTATCCGCATTTAATTAAATTTTGTAAATTAAATATTCATATTCCATACAAAATAAAACAATTTCTGTTGACCAAATATAAACTGTTAATTTATTTGTTGTAATAAACATAAGGTTGAATTACATATTTATATTTTTGTTGAATAGGGTAACAAACATAAAACAAAGATGTAATACTGTAGAAGGCTTAGTACATTTACACAACCATAAATTCTTGAATGCTTCAAGAATTTTTTTATAACTCTTTATTTTAATATTTGTGCTGGATCTACATATTTATTATCCCCACAGGAATAATGCTACTAGAGGGTGGTGTTGGTAGTTAAAAGTTATATGGAGCATAAACTATTAAGTTAATGTGGTTGTCACTCAAATAAATCATCGTATAATTTCAAAATGACAACCATACGAAATGGTTTTTTGATAGTTCCTACATATCTACTACCAAAGTTAGTTTATAGTGTACAGTATAACAAACACACAGAACACAATTCTCATAAAAAAATACGCCTAAGTATCAGACGCGTTTCAACGACAAGGTCGTCCTCTTCAGTGATACACCAGCTACACCAACTAAACCAAGTAGCTGGTGTATCATTAAAGAGGACGACCTTGTCGTTGAAACGCGTCTGATACTTAGGCGTATTTTTTTATGAGAATTGTGTTCTGTGTGTTTGTTATACTATATAGTTTTTCTCATAAGTCAAGCTCAACATTTAATATAGTTTATAGTGGATGGTTTTATGGAACTTGGCGACCCGACTGTAATATACCAAGGTCGGGTTTGGTAAGGTAAAGGATGTGGACAAATTAGATAAGGAATAAACACGATGTATAATAACTACGATGTATAATAACTGTAATAACTATGATCTCAGCTATAATAATGAGGAACCTTATGTTATAAAATATTTATAGCATGCAACAAATAATTTTATTATAAATGATTCGTAGAAAAAGTTTTGATATTAGGCCTAATACTAATAATACGGTAAAGGGAATCTATTGGTTAACTAAAAGCATGGCTTACTTCAAAACAATACATTGAAAGTACGTGAATGAATATATTCCTATTTTAACTAAAAAAAAAGAGATTTTTTATTTTGTTGTAAGTCAAAGGATAATCCAGTTATTGACAAAAATTTGAATACGTTATCTGATTTTTAAATTATACCCCTTTTTCTTATTTTTCTGTATTAATATGTAGTGTTTAATATAAGAACAAAATATACTTTACTGCACTGTAGTGATTATTATTATTATATCTTTGAAATCTGATATATTGTTGAAATGTTGCTTCTAACCTAATGTTAGGTGTCGTAGACAACTAGCGAGAAGTTGTGTTTATTTGTTTGTTAATAACTTGATTAACCTTTGACGTAAAGGCAAAATAAAAAAAACAACAATTTATTTGTAGTTAAAAGATGAATTTTTTTGTGTCGTAATTATTTTGTAAAAATTAAAGGTTTTTTTTTTTTTTTTTTTTTTTTTAGATTTAAACAATATAGAATGTAAATTGCCTCTTTTTTGAAAATAATACAAATACAGACTTTACGATTTCTACCCTTTTAAAAAAATTAATAAAAAGTGTGTATACCAAAATATGAACTCAATATATTATCTACTTTCAAAGTTATAACAGTTTTTTTTTTTTTTTTTTTTTTTTACTACAAAAAAGCGGATTGTTTGAAAACAACGCGGTTTAAGACACATGTTTATTGGAACCTTTTTATTAATTTCTTGTGAGGAATTCACTCCAGAAATTTGGCGTCATATTTCAGAAACACTCTGTACAAATCAAATATCAACATTTCTGTAAAATATTATTAGTTTTAAAGTTTTAAATTAATATATTTACAATTTAGATTAATTAAAATTCATGTAAATTAAAATTTACAACTTTGTAAAAAAATGATTTTTAACGACTTAATGATTTGCATAATTATTTTACAGTTATAACTTAATTCGCCGCCCAGCAACGTTAAGTTACCCCTAATTTAATCTCAAAGAAAAAAAATATTTAACTCTGTTTTCTCAACGAAACGAATTACATTTACTGACTACTTCGCGTGCAGAAATAAGACCACATCCAGGTGAAGGTATTAATAACAACGGACAAATTTTTCATAGTCTACAACTTAGAACCAAGAGGCCATTTGTAACAAGTATATAAGTCATGGATGCCCCTTGTCGGCCAACGTACGACCCTAATTTCTCACCCCCACACGACTATCACCCCTCGTCTTCTATTACCCAGTTACCTACAACAAAGGAATTGTGTCTTGTATTGTAAATTAAATCGATATATAAGACTCCAATGTTCCTTTATTAGTTTTTTAATATATATTTCCCATTCTTATGTAGTTTACTATTAATTTATAAAAGTGGTTTTACTTATCAAATGTCTGAAATGAAATAAGAAAATAGAGTTAATTTTCGTTTTTAGTGGTTAAGTAAATTTGATTTTTTTTCTTTTATATTTGTAATCATTACAACTACAACTTTATTACAAGAACTTTCTGGTAATTGTTTTATTTTTTTCCAGTTTTATACACAGTTTTTTTTGTCGGTCTACGAAAGGCTGAAAAATTATTAATTATTATAAGTATATTACTGAGGAATTATCGAAAAAACCATTGTTTAGAAAAAATGATTCACTTTGGAATATTATGTTTTAAGTATTATTCTTGTTCTTAACATGTAAAAGTCGTTATCTCGATTCGTTAGTTTTTGTTAAATGTACAGATCGTTGTTAAAATATACAGGGGAAAAAATACTAATTAATGTTTATTATCTTGCTATTTGTTCTAAAATATATATTTAATGTTTTCAACATTCTTCCATTATTTTATTATTTATTTTTTAATTGAACTTCCCCCGTCAAAGTCTGTTTGATAAGAATATCAGATCAAACATAATTGGTTTACCTTTTTTTATGTAAAACACTCCCGTATACTAAATTTTAGGAACTTTAGCAAAAAACCAAAATGAAATTCAAATTTAGCTTACCTTAACAGGGAAGTAATAGATTTTTTTTTTAAAAGCAAATCGTTAAAAAATTATTCCCCATTAGGAATGACTTGCCGCTTTTCATAATTATCTTGCGGTTATAACTTAATTCGTCGCTTCAGCAACGAGAAATTAGCCCTAATTTAATCTGGAAGAAAAATATTTAACTCAGTTTTCTCGGCTGAACAAATTACATTAGCCGACTATTCCGCGTGCAGAAATAAGACCACATCCAGGTGAAGGTCTTAATAACAACGGGGAAAATTTTTCATGGTCTACAATTTAAACCAAGAGACCATTTTGTAGCTAGGATATGTCATGGATGCCCCTTGTCGGCCAACGTGCAAACTTAATTTCTCACCCACCCCACACCACTCTCAACTCCCTCTACTATTACACTAAGTTACCTACAACAAAGGATTGTCGTCATGTATCACAAAATAAATCAATATATAAGACATCAATGTTCTTTTATTACTTATTTCATATTGGGTATACGATCATTATATATATTTATTGTTTAGTTTCCACAATAGAACACTCGTTTTAGTTAATGGTTACTTGCAAAAGGTGTTAATTTTTGTTGAAATCAAATGGAAATCACAAAAGAATGATGGGCGAGTCTCAGTTTTTTATACAAGTGATTAGATAATTTTTCTTCCGACCAAAATCTCCCATCTTAATAAATTATTAAAAGGTTTTCTTTAAAAATTTGGAAAATGTACAAGATATATTTATTGGTAATTAGATTCTATTAATTTAATATAGTAATTTTTTTTTAACTATCAGATTTATACAAAGACTTGAAAATTTTTTAAAATTTATATTGATCATCCATATAGTCAAGTTCAAGAAAACGTAAAAGCTTTTGTAAGGATTGGTTTACAAACATACTAATATCTAAACTATATTATTTAAATCAAACCTAACCTTTATTATAATTCCTTATGTCCAGAACACCGTAATCTAAACTGTAGCACTTTTTAAAAACAATTTCAGAGTTATAGCAGATTTCGAACATTTTTGTAGGCACGTAGAAAATTGACTGATTATTTTATATCTGATTATATATATTATAAAATTGACTGTAATTATCAGTCCCAATAACACGCTAATACTTACTAACAACAGTATTTTACTCCCGAAAAGTTTTTAATTTTTCTAAAAAAATAAAAACTTTACTGGTTCGTAACTAGGAAACATCATCTCAATTCATTGCTTATTTATGATAAATGTTGGAAATGTACTAATTAAAAATAGTAACAGTTTACATTACAAATATAGGAATATAGAAGTTTCATTTTTTTACAGAACTACATTCATCAAATGATAATGTCGTAATACATAAAAGTACCATAAGAATTGTTCAGACATTTACTTATATTATTTAACATACATTTTTATGAATATTAAATATTAGATTACAAAATAGAAAATACACGAAAAGTAAAAACTTGTATTTTAACACAAATTATGCTCATGAGATATAAATAAAATGTATAAATATAAGTAAAATGAATTGTAAATGTTCATCTAAATCTAAATGTTTTAGAAATAGTAAAATGAGACAGTAATAAATAAAGTCCATGGTAAAAGTTTCCTCACTTCGTAGATAATTTGAAAAACGTCGGACCTTAATATAAGAGCAACACTGTACTTCTGTAGCTCTTTAAACGTAGAGAGAGCATAATCAGAGGTTCCAGACAGTGTACTAATTATTGAACTCTTGATTTTCCACAACTTTTCAATGTGGCTCAAGCAAAGATGGAAGTATTTTGTATTCCACAATAATACAAGTTATTTCCCATAAAAAAATATTTACACGGTGAAATACATTGTTATTTTTTATTTCATTTTTAAATCGGATTTTTTTACGGTATTGCTTTCTTATTTAAAAATTGAAGTTTTCGTAATTATTTTAAATCTATTTAATTGGTTAATATGAATTCATTTTTGGGTCATAGTAAAAACAAACTTATTAAGAATTTCAGGTCTGTGTTTTGAAAACCTTGTTGATAACATATTTATCATGTATTTGCACAAATAGTAACTATCAGTGGATAGTGGGGTTGATTTCGAAGAGGATGGCGTAGAGAATTCTTACGAATGCAATAACTTACTTTACTGTTTTGCTGATAATATAGAGGAGACAAGCTTAAAATATATATTCATTCCAAATACGGTAAATAATCTAACAAATCTACTTCATTTTATCTTTAATACGAAAGTAAAAAATAATTTCAAAAAAATTTTGTTTTAGTAATAATTAACTTAGTAAAATATAATATTTTTAATAAGGACAATTAATGCAAATTAAATATATTTTTTAGCCTTAAATCTCTATAATTGCTAAATTAATAAAATATTGTTACATAATAAATATCAGAACGTTATTCAATCTACACAGTTTGATCACTAGGGTACGAGTAAATAAAAATTGGTGAGAAAATATACAACATTTTACGTTTTTTTTTTTTTAAACTTATGATTTTATTTCTCATTATTTCTATTGTTAGTATATTATTTAAAAGAAAGCAGCTATTCCATAATGCTATTTAACTAACAATAAAATTCATTTCCTAGTAAGTGGGATGAATATAGAGTATTATTTCCATTCAGATTGTTTTTAACCCATTAGTTCTAACACTGGTGTTTCTAATATACTCGACTGATATCTACCTATCCTTCGTTGATATTGTGAATCCTGCAATCCTTCTATTCTCCTTATTGCCGAAGAAAATATTTTATCCCCAAATTTTCATTGTATTTAAATATTATTCTACCACTTGACGTCTCCAGTTTCAATTTTTCGACAAAAGTTTTTATTGTAACTTATAATTATTTTTTTAAGAATCTTCACTCCCCACTCTTCTCTTTTGCCTGATCCTTGAAGCAGGACTTTGAAATTAATTAGTTTCCTCTTCGTGTTTAAAACTTGAGCAAACTAAAAGCAACGACATAGCATCTTAACCGGAATTGCAATAACTAATACTTTGGTGAGGCAGCCATGTTGTTGAAAGCTTATAGAGAATATTTCCTTATTTCCGGTACACTAATTAGAATATTTGATAATAGTGTAAAAGCATAAAACCACTAACTGACTTTGTGTATGCTGTGGTAGTTGATCGTAATCCTATTAATGTTTTTATTTACACTTACAGATGCCGTTTATTTAGAATTAGCTGAAATATGCAAGTATTTTCCACTGCACAAAATATATCTTTTGCTGTATTTTAATCATGGTTTCATTTCCTCACTTTGACATAACCTTGAACTTTTGGCTTAGTCTGTTTTTAAACTGCTCCTGGCTTCTGTTTTAAAACTGTCATATAAAACATTGATTTTTCTAGAAGAAAGACTATAACTTTCCTGAAGAATTATCTCAAATAATCTACAAAATTTAATTTACAGTAAAAAATGAGAGAAAAAGGCTACAGACTTTAAATTAACAACGAACCGTCCTTTGTGACGTTTTAGCTACTATTCAATTTAATACTTATAAACAAAAAATACTGTTAACACAATTTAATACGAAATATTATCGATTGATTTAATTTGGAGTAAAGTTTTTTAACCAGCCAAGGCACCAGGAAATGGCTATTGTACAACTAAAGCCTCATAATTCTAGTTTGGTGGATTTGTTCTTCTAACGAGTTTGAGTAATCCACTAACAAGTTCGCCCAATGGTAGTTCCCCAGGAATTTGGATTTTATAACCCTTTCATCTCTTATTGGTGAAGGCCTCACAATTGAAATGTATGTAGTTAGCGGCTCCTCGTCCTTCCGCACAGTCTTTACACAGTTTCACCATGATAATCTCCTATCCTGTGCAAGTGCACTCTCAGACCACAGTGTCCCCTACTGAGCATTAAGTTATAGTTTTTTTAAATCACTTCAGCTCGTACAAACTAGTTACAATAATTCCCTCTTTTTACTATCTATCTTATGTTTAAAAAGTATACAAAAATAAGTTTTAAAAATTAAAATAATGAGTTTTACGAATTAAAATACATGATAATATAATGCAATTAATTGTTGTTTTCGTACTTTTTGTAAACCACATTCATTCTAAAAGAATTGAATATTTATTATTATTAAAATGGTTGTAATTCGGATCATTAAATAAATTAATAACCTAACCTATTTAACAACCACCAAATCAATATAGCTAGGTATGTACAAACAAATTATAATTTGTACATAGCTAATTATATAAGTTTAGTTGTGGTTATTTTATTATTTTCCAAATTATACAGATAGATATAATATTTTCATTACACATAGATTGATTTCTTGGTTTTGGCTTTTAACCTTAACACTTTCTCAAAATATTTTTCCTAGTTTCGTAGATACGAACTTCTATGCTCGGCAGTTTATATTTCTTTCCTTATGTGTAAATTTTGAAGACAAAATTCTAGTATAAATTAGTAATTTGTTGAGTTTGGTTGAGTTTTATTTGGGTGTTGATTGTGTGTATAAAACATAGTATTAAATCCAGGAATATGCAAATATCTGCCGTAAAATGTTTTAGGAACTTTGAAATTTCTAAATTTGAAGATATTATACATGATCAACAATCACTGTTCTATTAATTTTTACTTTATAAAATAACTATATTTAAACTGAGAATTTAAGTTAGAAATTGTTTCTTTTAAAAAATATCCCGAGCGAATAATCTTTTCAATTTCCCATTTTTGAGTTTCATCATTGTGCGTTACTGTAAAATATTGTCTTCTTTATTTGAACGCCAAGCTGTGCTAAGCAGAGACTTAATAAGGCTATAGAGTCCTTATTGTTGAACTTAATAAATGTTATGAGAATCCGTTTAATAAACAGTTTCATCTGAGAACAGTAACGTATTTATAATCATTGGTGTCTAGATATAATATACAATAATGTAAATGCAGGTTATATTAGAAAAAACTTCTTTTGCTTCTGTCCATGATAATAGAGTATGCGAGTAAAGCTTATTATTTATTTAAGCTAATGTTTTTTATTGGTGTTATAGACGAATTTTTGAATAGTCGTTAATCAATTATAGGTATGCTAAGTTTTCGTCTTCCATTTTTTTCATCTTATATAAAACATAAAGTAATTTTTTGTGTTTTTTTGGATAGAATACAATCTTTGCCAATGACGAGATAGAAATTGTTACATTTAATCATTGCGAATTAATGTTACCTAATTTGTTTAACAAATGTTCAATGAAGGGTTGTTATTGTCCTACTTTTCTATAAGTAATTTATAATAAATTTAAATAAAAACATTAACAATTTTACTAAAAGAAAACGTAAAGTATGTCGCATAGTTCTATAAATCATATTTGATAAAATTTACAGGCTGAGAAACTCATACAAGCAATTGATAACATCTTATATAAATTTCAGTCAAAACTACTAAACCGTTCGCCCAGTTTTATACTTACAGGCACATATTATATCTACTATGGTTTACGTATTTTACATACGAAGTTTTAAACATTCCGATCGAAGTTCTCTCACAGTGAGTTCCTCATAGGTTATTTCATAAAAATCGCCATAAAATACTTAAACTTTTAAAGCTATAAACCAAAGAAAAACATACAATTAATAGTATCTCCGACGAATTGTCACTTATATTCTGAAAAAAAGGAATAATTAATATATTGAATTTTAAATTTAAAAACCAATAAATGAGACAAAATTTAAAATATCTCCAACTGAATCGTTTATTTTATAAAATTCCTTAAGTTAAAAACTTATAGTAGTAGGATGTGGCAAACCCGAGGTACGATAGCTGGATTTATCATACAGTCTTCTTTTAGATTCCTCTCTTTTATCTTTTCTTCTCTCTTAACCAATTCTTGTTCTCTTTCAACCCTAACGTTATTAGAGTATTCGAGGTTCTTTATTTTATAGTTTATTCATCCTTCGTATATAATTTAATGATGATCAAGTGATTTTATTTGTCTTTTACAATCAAAATATCTATATAAAATATTCTAAAAATATGTATTATAAAAATATATTTTTTTAAATTGATAAACCAATGTACAAGATAAAATTAACGATATCGCCAACATAGCCGATTGTAATATCTGTTTTGTATTCTTCCTATCTTTTAACTGTTTAAATTAGTTCTAAGTACGATTAATTTTACTTGTAATAAAATAAGGTCACAATAATTATTGTGGAACATTTGTATTTTGTTTGAAATTTATCATCTTCATTTTGAAGTAGTCAATGGGGAAATTAAATATGAATACATTGCATACGAAATGAAATGCATTTGATTAAAACTTGTTTAGCTGACACTTGATGCATACACCCCATAACGTATGATAGTACATGGGTGCCTTAGTAATATACAGCGACAAATAGACTATAAAAAGTTACGACTGTAAAAACAAACATAAAACTTTACAATGGACGCATGTCGGGATGCAGACTATGTAATAATTGTTTATCAGAACTGTAATTATTCGTGCATTATTCTGTGTTTTTTATTCGTATGCATATATACAAACCTTTTTCTCAGAAATTTAATAAACTTAAAGCTTTACTTATTATTTTTATCTTAGGAGGACACTGCCTTTTTATAAATTTCTTAAATAAAATATGTAAACATTCACTTTGTTTTAGTACCAACAACATATGGACTGAGATTTGTTAAACGAACTATTTCAAAACACAAATTTTGTCCAACCTCTAACTTTAATTGATGCTCTGAGTCTCACTCACGTTTTTGAACAGCTGATTAGGAACCAACTGAAAATGTAATCATACACATTATGTGATAATTGATGGTTTTGTTTTTGTAATTATTTCTATTTAAAAGTCTTACTCTTGAATTATAAATCAAAATGATATCGTCTACAGAATTTGTTTTAAACATATAACAGCTTAATTGTTTTACAATCCAAACAGGTAATTTAATTATGATTCCGACCATTTAATTAGACAATCGTTAAAACATATGCATTATTTCATAATATTGATCCATATGATATATTAATCATGTTCATGGGCGAAATTATTATTTCATCCAGCCCATAGTTCAATGTAATACAAGCAGATCTAATAAATGTAATGCCCAAAATAGTCCAAAATAATAAGGTGTTTTTGAGCCTTACAGGAAATGTTAATATTAGTAGAACTTGAAGTCTATTCCAATAGAGTAAGTTTGTTTAAAACAGTTGTTAAACAGGTTTTTTGAACATAGTAATTGTGTATTTTACAACTTTCTTCGGTTTTCACTCGCTTCGCTCGTGTCAGTTACTCGGCGCTAACTGGCCTTGAAACTGTACATATGGGACGGAGCCCTCATTCGCTTCGCTTGTGTTGGTGATTCGGCACTGCTTTTCGAGTGATACATTTTCTTTCGAGGTCAGCCTTCTAAATTACATTTTTTGACAGTAACTTCGCTATTTGTCATTGAAGAGACCATGGGGTTGCTACAATTACACGCTGAATTGAATCATTTTTATCTACTCTAGTTGAACAACACACGAGATATGAAAAAAATATGTTTAAAATTACCACCTTTCTCAAGTTTAGATTTTTCCTAATCAGTTAGATTCTGTACGTACAGTCCCCTATACC
This sequence comes from Aphrophora alni, assembly GCA_963513935.1. Lineage (NCBI taxonomy): Eukaryota > Metazoa > Arthropoda > Insecta > Hemiptera > Aphrophoridae > Aphrophora > Aphrophora alni. The sequence goes on from OY740771.1 coordinate 25,889,590, forward strand.
AAATTCCATGATATTAATTTTCGTGGTCGCGTACAGGACGACGTGACGGTATGACGTGACGGTACGACGAATATCACTCTCTATTTCCATCGGACATTAAACGTAAAGAACATTAAAAAACAGACGTCGAAATTTTTGATAATTACCAAACTTCATATACTGGGTAGGTAGTACAGCAATTTATTAATAATTAATACAATTAGATTTTACTTTAATGCAGTCATTTATGATTTTTAAAAACGAAACGGGCATCCTGGAGACGTTCACAGACAACTCTTGTTAACCGTCTCAGTTGCTCGATAAAAAACATTCCTTTGTAATGAAAAAGTTTTGTAAAATTAACCTAAAGAATTCACCTCTAACAAATCACAAAACATGCTAAAAGCAACCATAACTTGAACACCTAAGCGTATACAGGTAAAGTGCATGATACACGCAACCTACTTGATATCAGCACATGCTACATGTTGAGGTCGTCCTAAGATTAATAAAATGTTGACATAGTTAAGGTTAACTATTCCGTGATCCCAAGTAATTACGTCTCTATCACACGTTTTTATTACTGTGTTTCAGTCATTAATAGTTTTAGTCACGATGTCATATGTGTTGAAGTCTTATAATAATTCAGTTTAATTTATATTATTTTCCTTAATATGTTTTATAAACAGTTTGTATGATGCGATATTTCAGAGTAGAAAGACACCTGAAATTAATTTATACGTGTTATTTTTGTGTTGATTTAATGTTTAGGCCTATGACTTGATGATAGCTTTAAGAAATTTAAATTTAACTTACGAGGAATAATGATAAATGAAAACGTAACCAAAGGATATTGATTAAGATGTTTCGAGTTTGTATACTGGAAGTGCTCAGAGTCATAGTTTTTCTTATTCGTATTTCACATGTGGTATCGTACAGTCAGTATAGTTTCCTTCTGTTATTGTAAACGTTTACAACACGACTCTAGTTTACTTATGTTCTTTCTTCTCGTCATCCAAAACCTTTACAATGTTATTCAAGTTTATATCATTACCCCGTATACCGAACCCCCATTCTAACTTCCTATATACAAATGTTTAATAAAATTCGACTAATCTCAGATTACTGAAAAAAAAGAAGGAATTTTTCTTTTCATCTAATGCCTCTTTTATAGTGTCTTTCCAGTTTTCTATAATTCGCTTTGTATTACGATTTCTTGTTGCATCATCCAATCTGTAATTGTTTAACAAAATCGTAACCTATCTTACAAACTTTCTTCTCATCTTCCGTTATCTACACAACGCCAATCCAGTTTATATAGTTCCCTATGTGTCTCTATCCCTCTCCATCTTACTACGTATAAATGTTTATCAATTCCTAGACTAACCTATCCTAACTTTTTTCTCATCATCCGCCTCCTTTACGCCTCCATTTCTCTAATCTCATCCGAACCTCATTTTATTTTTCCATCTTCTTAAGTGTTTAGCCAAATCCTATCGTTACCCTCAACATTTCTTCTCACCTTCCACCTTTTTACAACCTGTTTCGAGATTCTATAATTACCTTATAATTACCTCAACCCCCCCCATATTTTTATATGTAAGTTTTTAACAAAATACGTACATATAATCACTTCTCACGTATATATTATATCTTTTGCTTTCACACCATTTACAGTCGTTCTTGGTTGTCCGTAATATATTCTTATCATTTCCAGATTAAAATATGTTTTCCAAATAATGTTGTTCCTTAACTAATGTGACCAACTATACCATTTTGCAGTACTCGAGTGAGCACCACATATCGTTTCCTCTTGTGTCTTGTGACGGGCTTACGTTCACATACAGCCGACATATGGTTTATTAGCAAATCATTTGTCGTTCACATTAGAGAACCAAAATAATGAATATTTGTGGTTTTTGAAAAAATGTTGTTATTTTTAAACCTCTTAAAAAAGGCTTGTATTTCCAACTATCATAAGAAATAGCTATTTAATTTACACAAGCAAGTATATTCTTAATAACATTTTATTATTTTAATATCAACATTGTCAATTGATTTCGTCTTTCAAAATTTTCTTTAAACAAAAATGTTTATTGTTTTAAAAATGTCTTAATGAAAAACTCATTTAGATAGAAAAGCATCTGCTTTACGACGTTAATATCCTCTTTTATAATTAGTTTTAACTAACTTTTTCAAAGTTACCACTTTGAATCCAACCGAATTAAAATAGAACTTTTTCAAGTAAGGTTGTGTTGGATAAAATATCCTGGCGTCGTTTTCTTTAATGTATTATTTTAAATAAAGTTTTATGCAAATGAGAAAATTAATATTGAAGTTGGAATTATTTTTGACGTCAGCAACGTAAAATAATGCCATGTTTTATGTGTATTTTTCTTTATTATAAACCGTTGTAAACAATACAATAATTTGTCTCTATTTACCAATTGACTGTAATAAATCTTCATTTACATTAGTTGTTACTCTAAACCAATTATATTAATACTTAGATTGTTTAAAAAAATTAAAATTAGCAATTTATTGTGTTATAAGGCGTAACATTTTAGTATTCCTAAAAGCCGATAATTATTTCTCGCTTTGTGATTACATGTATAGATAATATTTTTATATGAGTTCCACATATATTTTTATTGTTTTAAAAAAATATAAATTACCAACCTACACTATAACTAATTAACGTATTCAATACATTTTACTTATAAATATCTACATTTTTTTATTTTACTCATTTCAAACACATTTTTAGCAGCGTCATACGGAAACTGAATTACAAGTTTGTATTACATTTAATTTATAATATAAATAATTAATTAAAAGTAATGAATGAAAATTTTTTTATAAAAATATATTACGAATAATTCGTAAACATTAAGGTGATTATATTATAATCTATCATAAACCATGAATGACATATTGGCAACATTGCATTACGGGTGGGGGTGCTATATGGCAACAACCAGCTGGTCTTTATGAGGCTGTTTTCATGACTTTAAGCATAGTTTCAAGTCATGTTGTGGTTAGTGCATTTTCCCGCCTTTGTCATTTCTACAACTTTAAAAATCTCATAGACATTGGACCTCCAAAAAACAAACTGTCTTTGGAATAGTTGTATATCATTATCACTGGAGAAGTTTTCTTTCCTCGAGTGATAAGGCATTCCAATATTTTTTTTTCCTTTGCGTCCAGCAAACACAATGGTCTATATGACGATGGGTTGTCAATAGTTTATCTCCTTTGATGAGGAGAATCGATTTCTGTCTCTTTCATTCAGTAAAATAATACTCCATTTCTTAGAAAAAAGTTAAACATGGTCAGTAGTAAAACCGGGTCCACTTTTATGTCTTGCATGAGAACATCATTCGAAATTGTGTCAAATCCAGGCGCTTTACTTTAGATTTCATCCACAATTTCTTTAGCTCAACTAGAATAAAATAATCTTCCTCCATAGCTCTTTCTTGTAATATGGCTATCTTACTCAGATAGTAAAAGTAGGAAAAGAGTACGAATAAAAAAGAACAGCATTTGCTTCCGACCATATGATTCGCTTTTAAAGCCCTTTTGTTACAAACAGCGATTTTAAATTGTTTTTACAGTTAGCGCCTTTTTTTATCCTACGTAACAATATTTCCAACATTGATCTCTGCGATGCACTTATTTAAAGTCTTTTTTCTACAAAGCCCTGACACCTAAACCATCGTGTCGCTTCCACTCTTTCTCTATTTCTGCAGTTTACTCATTTGTTTTTATCATTTGTTTACATCATCTTTTACGTCAACTTATATGCTTCGTCTTGAGGTAACAGTAGGGTTGTCAATTATACACTAGAGGGACATTTTACAATTGTCTACCATGACAGTTGCTTCCAGTAAGCCCTCTGCTGTTTCTAAAACTTCTGTTGTTACGCAAGTTTCATTGATAATAAACTACAATTAAAATAACAGTTATCAATTAATTCCGGTATACCAAAAATGTATCACTTTTAATGCATCCGATGATAAGGGAAACGGTTATAATAACCATGGACATTAAACATTTTCAGTTCCATTGTTTTTAACCTTCAGTTATATAATATTTTGAAAAAGCAACATAAACACTATTGTGCGATTTTCAGTTACAGTATACATAATTGTTTTTCACTTTCCGTGTAGATATGATAAGATATATTTATATTAGCAATACATCTATGAGAAGGATATAAAATTCTAAAAGAAATGAAAGATTCTATGAAATTATTACTTAATTGCTACAACGTGAGGAGATTAATCATATTGTAAAAACACGGAATTATTATAATTAAAATGAAATGATTATAATTTCATTCACGAACAAATTAACAGTAAGACAGATATAATGTTCTAAAATATAATGTTGTTTATGAAAAATAAGGGTTAGTGGAGAGGGGCTGAGGTTGAAAGGTAGTGGAGAGGAAGGGAGCATAAGAGGTAGTAAGTGGTGTGAATAAGTGGAACCTATAAGACGTCCTACCAATCAGATGATGCCAAACTTTAGTAGTTTTTTAATATGCTTCAACTAGATAAATAATAAAGTGACAAAGATCAGATGGTATTAAATAGTACTCAAAATAGTTTTGTATGTCCTAGCAGAAATATCTGATTTTAGAACAATTCTATACGCTTCCTGTTTAAAACACACAAATAAGTTCTAAATCGTGGTGTGTGTTATTGAAATAAGTTTCAATTTGATGACCCTTGTTATGATTGAACAGAACGCTGTTTTCAAGTTTTGGAATATGTATTTACTTGTATCAATTGCCAATCCAGTTGAATTGTTAAATACAAATAGCAATTAATTTCTGTTGGATTCCTCACCAACTAACTGAGGGAAACAATGTAGTCTCCCTCTCTCTCTCTCTATATATGTTACTTGATTAAATTGCATTCTATGAACTGCAACTGTTAATTAGCTGGGAAATGATAATATATTTGCCTCTTGAATATTTCTAGTTGCCGAGGTATTTACGTATATTTTCATAACTTTTTTTTATTATAGCGTGTAGATTGCATGTAAAGTGTAAAATATTGATGTAATTAAATGTATAAAATATTTTAAAACGAATATTGTGACAATTATTATACGGGTAACTTAGCGGTTAACAATTTATTCAATTGCTTTTGAATATAACATTTATTTTCTTCATTAAATAATTGATTAAACATTCACAAGTTTTATTCATTTTATTTAAATGATCAGTCGGTTTTCTAAGTTATTTTAGGTAAAAATTTAAGAATTTTTTTTGGAGAGTAATTGTTTACAGAAAGAGAACGAGTGCGAAATCCCAAAAATTATAAATTATATCAGAAGATTGGATTGTATCAGTGCTTTGAATAAACAATAAACTGTTCAGATTGGTAAGTTAAAAGAGTACTAAATATGTCAGATTCAATTCGACACCGACTGTATCCGTCCTTAATTGTTTACAGAAATTGTAATAATTTAGGTCGAAATAAAGTGAACCCGTATTTACAACAAAGACGACTTACAGTAGAGTAAGATCAGCCGATTTAAGAATCAATAGTTTTATAAGAAAAATAATCATAATCTTGTAGGGTAATAGCCACCGAAAGGGTTAAACCTGTTATATTAATTTTTAAGTATTAATGTGTGTAAACGTGTATTTGTAAGCAATTCGAGTTTCCGTCACCTTAGCTCCAACCCTTTAAAACTAGCACTCGCAACGAATAGTAGCTTCCCACTTAAGGTCAACACAATAACGATTTAAATTCAGATCTTTTCACACATCCATCGTGAGCGGTAGCGACTAGATCAACAATGGGACAAGTTGTAAACTTTAAGTAAATTAAAAAAATATTACTTTGAACTATACAATATACTAGACATACATCGTTTATTTAAAAAATATATATTAGTTACCGTTTAAAAAAATAACGTTAAGACGTTCTCGTATAAATTAATTCTGACAAAAAATATGCAAATAATATTGGAATATTAATGTTTATTTCTTAGGTATTATGGATGGAACGTATGTTATACTGGTTAATTAATATAAGAAATTTCATTTGTCAACAAAGAAGTAATTTTATTTCAAAATTAAACTAAATTATACAAAATAAAGTAACAACGACGCAACAGAATCTCAAGAAGAAACGTAAACAGCTCTTTTTGGTATCAATGTGAGCATAAATAAAGTTATTGAATAAAAATGTATACAATAAGTCTAAATTGAATTATGATTTAATTGGATTCAGTTTTCAGTTGAGGGTTAACTATCAAATAATAAAATAATACAATTAATTAACAGATGAGATAAATATGACAATATAAATATATTTTTAAGGAAAGGAAAGGAAATACATTTTACATGTGTATGTGTTCAACAGATTTTAAAATCATCTTATTGACAACATTATTGTTTCGGATTTGTTAAATATTTCTGAAACTAAAACACAGATTTAAGAAAAAGGATAAAACATTTTTATAATCGTGTACGTTAAACTAAAAAAGTAAGTATTTACACGTAGTAAGAATATTTATTCTTGTTATTCTGTTATATGTTTTCACCACACATGCCTTACACTAGAAACATAAATATACTGTGTTAAATATAAAATAAATTAAGTTTACTGGAGTTGAGAAATAGAAGCAAGAAACTAAGGTTTCTAAGTTGCTTACTTGTGTTTGTATTTATCCCCTCCCCTCTCGGGGTGTATCCACGCTGCTACACTCTTATCTCCGCTACAAGGCTTACAGTGCCAAAGGAGATTTGGTCTGTACAAATACTTTAGTACCCAGGGCAGACATTCTTAAACCCTACTTATTTTTACACGTCGCTTTCAGTTTTAGTATATATATTTCTGAGTTCATGTATGTGCGCAGGATGTGATTATACGTAGGCCTACAACGAGATGAAAATAGTTATCTATAGATTGTACAATTTGAGGACTTAGGAGACGTATTTACTAATTGTTAAACAAAAAATAAGTAGCAGAGTGTAAGGTAGAAGTGTCATTGGAAATGTAGTTTTGTATTACATACAAGTTTCTATAAGATCTCTAATATAGTTTAATTAAAACTTGGGTTAAAGTACTTAAACTTCTAGCATTTCGTTATAACATAAACACCCTTGTTACTGAGGATCTGCCCAATTTTATTTTACTTCAGTACTTCAAATTTTAACCACTATTTTTTATTAAAAAATTAATATTTTCAATTTTAGTAATAAGTAGATTTTCAAGGTCATAAATAGACTCCTATAAAAATGTTTGAAATTTTAATAACACTTATAATTATTTTGACGTCTCATTTTAGTTAAAAAAAATTTTTAAACTTTAATCTTAAAAAGTTAGAATAGAACTATTCATAATTTAAAATAACAAAATTAAGTATACAGTCAAATTCATTTATAAAAGACAAAACTAATTGGACTATTTTGTAAGTACATAATAGTTTTTGTTTTAATAAGTTGATGTACTAGTAGATTTGTGGTGGTAACATAGATATTGAATAGAGTGAAATAGACAGACAGACTAAGGAGAATTCTAACTACGAAAGTAACGTAATTGCTGAATGTATAAAATATATTTATTAAATTTTTTATTGAAATTGTTTAAATTAATTAAAAACCAAACAAACAACACTCAAGTTTTATTAACTATAAGAATTATAAATAAAACAAAATTCAAGTCACATAAAATGATTAAAACTTGTGTTTAAACATCAATCAAACAACCTTGACTTTTGTAGTTGAATACTAAGAAAGTATAACTGAAGATGGTTATTTAACATTTAAACATTTTCTTGCTACAAATAACGAGTTTGTTGTGGGTTTTCATTTATTGGGTTTACACGAAACTTTTACGTTTTTATTAATTTATCGTGGTAAATGAACACACACCCATAAACAGATACACTTTACATGTATTTTTACGCAGATATTTTTTACTTACTAAAGGTTGTTATAACAGTTCCCGTACTAATTTTCATGTCTTATAACAAATTAACAATTTGTATATATTCGCCAACCTAATTTAAAATAAAATGACGCATTATACGTTATCACAAGTAATATTAGAAGCGAGTTTTATCTAAAAATGAATAGAGTTTTCCAGGCCGAGTTCATGGTCTCGATTCTGAGAAACGATTTCCCGTGTACGCTGTTATTAAAAATGGCTGCCAACAAAGGATTCTAAGTTGACTTCCCTAAGACGATCTAGTACATTGTACCGACACAAAAAGGTTATTAAATATTTAACCGTGGTTTCAACTTCCACAATGGCTTCTTTCAAGGTAAAGGAAGCTTTGAGGCTTTAGTGCTAGGAATAAATGATATCCGAGGGAAACGGGTCGTATGCACGACACACAAAATGTGTTTTAAAAGATTTTCTTCTTAGATATTTATGCTGTTTTCGTTATCAAAAAGCAAAATATCGTACAAATATCGTTTACCCTGAGAATTAACTTTTAGATAATTCATTTTGTATTTTTCTTCTTTCCATCAGATGAAGGTTTGTGTGTAATGCTTTTACGTTTTCGAATATATATATATATATATATATATATATATATATATATATATATATATATATATATATTTCTATAGTGGTGATTTTATTATCTTGAAAACTTTACCAGTAGCTTCATATTGAAATGTAGATAGTTAACGTTATCTACCTAATTCATTATTAGATATTTATTTACAGATCATTATAATTACATTTTTATCCTGAATTCTACGTTATAAAAATCTGAAGTCAAATGTTTTCATGGCTTCTTTAAGCTATTGCTTTTAGAGATACTACATGTATTTTTTGGATTTATTTAAAACACCCCCCCCACGCCTTACATTTGTTTTACTAATTACGTTTTTGTCGATGTATCATTCTTAGCATTATCATTATAAAATTGGACGGACTAGTATTTAAAAATTTGTTAACTATATATTTGTGTGAAAACATTTGGGGCACATTAGGCAAGCGAAAAATGGTGGATTAACATACGGAGCAATTACTGTCTTTCCTTCTGAATGGTGTTCAAAAATTTGAAATGACACTCCTATTGAGTGGAAAATCATTTTAAATATAATTATTAACTAGTAAAGAAACATTGTGCAAATCAGAAATCATTACGTGCTATTTTAGATATACACCATTTTCTTGCAATGGGGACAGCTGAATTGGAGAACGATAATTAGCAATGTAGCATTTAATAGCAACATGATATTTTGACTCCTAGTCTACAGTGGTAAATAATTTGAGGGTGTAGAGCTTTAATGGAGTTATAAATATTTGTAGCATTTGATTGACAGCTCGTATAATTTATAAACAAATAATTTAACATATAATTTATTTCGTTAAGGAAATCTGATTTCGTTAAAACCCGACTAGTGACTAGTAACTTAGTAAATCAATTCAATAATAAAAGGAGAAATTTTAAGTAGGTTCTATTAAACGAAATCAGTCATGAATAAGTTTTATAAGTTAAATGAACTTTCCAATGAGGGGCTACATGACGTAATTTCATACAATGTTAAAGTTCAAAGACGAAATAGTCATTTCATTCTTATCAACAAATTCCAAAGTAGCTAATAACAACTAAATGTTTATTCAATATTCATAATTCTTTAAATTATTTTTAAATGAATTATATAGTTAAAAATAAGTGTAAATGTTTAGAATCAATTTTAAATCAATGTAAATTATTTTAAATTTTACAGAATTCAATTTCGTTAGTTTGTAAAATAAATTATTGTTATAATCGTAGGATATTTCTGTAATTTAGCCTAAAGATAAAATAAAGTATGTTTAATAACACAATAAATTTTTATTTTCCTCTATATTATATAGTTGTATAAAAAATGTTTAATTGAAAGTGCCTAATTTCCCCCTGATATATCTATATCAAAAGCTCGAAAGTGGTTTAAGATTTATGTCTGCCTGTAATATAAGCAGTAATGCTCTGCCTATAAAATTAGAACCATTTTAACGTGAATGTATGGCGACTAATTTTGGCCATATTTTCTCCATGCCTTAAAATTTTAAGATTTATACGGATTTTAAATCCGTATAAAAAAATTAAGGATTTTTTTCTATATTCCCAAATGTACGGAAGCTGATTTTATATTTTAAAAAAAAAAAGAGTTGTCAATGGATTTGTCTCAATCGGCTACATCTCTATTGATGTAGTTTTTGTCAAGATGACAATCATACTCTAGACGTGTGTATCCTTTGACAATTCAATGATAACTATAGTTCACGAAAAAATAATTAGCAAACGAAAATGTACCTTATTTTGACCTTTAAGAGATACTTGGGAAAAAATGATTAATAAATAAACAAAAATTTCTCACGTGTAAGTCGAATAGTTTGTTTTATAAATTGTATGTTTTAGACGGTGATACATATTTTTGTTTTAATATTTGGAGATGGGTTTACGAGAGAATTGGTAAAATGATTTTGCAAAACTTATTTATTTTATTTCTTGAATTGTATATTTTGTTATTATTTATTTTAACGAGGTTAGAAAAGGACGTTACTTATCACCTATTTATTGTTAATGTACATTTTACGATGTAAAATAAAAAGGAAATTATAAACAATAAAATTGTATAAGATCTAATTGCATAGTGTCTATTTTATAGTTTGTAGCTGCTATTGTGTTCACATTGTTACCGATGACAAAAAATGCTGGAACATCGTTATGGATTTTTGAGATTGTGTATGGCATAATATTTCAAAATCGTTAAAAAAATAGGATGATTTAATGGTAGATTTATTATTTTAAATTGATACCTTACTTAATTATATGTCTAAAAATTTATGTTAAAAAGTAAACCAAACACATACAGGCAAAAGTGTGAAAGAAATTGATATACTAATTGTTTTCAACTGTATAATTTGTTGGTCGACACGCAGTTTTAACAAATTAAACAAGATATGTTTTAATAAAAGGTATGTATCCCATATTCCAATTCATGAGTTAGGGGGGGGGGGGGTATAAGACAAAAACATCGTTATTGTGATAGCATAAAAGATGATATTTATCACATTACCTATTTGTCTCAAAATTTAATTAAATGTGCAAAATTTCATCCAACCTTTGTTGAAAATTACAAGTAAAAATATATTACGGATCAGAAATGTTTGGTAAAATATAAAAAGGAATTTAGACGCAATCATTTAATGATAAATTGTAATCAAATACGATTTTCACTTAGGACGTGTTTATTACTATAACCGTAGCAAGTTTTTACCCAGTTTAAATATATAAATATAATTTTAGAGACTGCGCTTATGGTTCATGTTTATTTTTAACTGACATCTTCGAACAATTTTTTGTTTGTTTTCGAGATGATTGAGTGAAAAAGATTGTGTTACGTTTATAGTGTACATATTTGTATCACAGAACTACATTATTTAATATAAATAAACGATGACCATTAAATAATTTGTATATATAATTTGACAAATTCAAACCTAATTTAAAATATCCAATATTTCAAAATCGATAAAAGGTATTTTATATAAACATTTAGGGAAACGTGAAGGTTTATGTAAGAAACCAATGTAACCAACATTTTTCAATCTTTTTTTAGAGAGAAACTTTCGTCAAATGGTTAAAATTAAATGTTATCCCAAAATTATTTATATCCTAAAGTCTCATTGTGATCAGATGTATTTCACATTCCAAGTAGTAGAATATACAGCATGCAGTTTAATGAATTTAACGTTTCAAGTAGTAGGATATACAGAATGCAGTTTCATGTATTTCATATTTCAAGTAGTAGGCTATACAGAATGCAGTTTCATGTATTTCATGTTTCAAGTAGTAGGCTATACAGAATGCAGTTTCATGTATTTCATGTTTCAAGTAGTATGCTATTCAGATGCAGTTTCATGTATTTCACGTTTCAAGTAGTAGGCTTTACAGCATGCAGTTTCATGCATTACACGTTTCAAGTAGTAGTTTATACAGCATGCAGTTTCATTTATTTCACATTCCAAGTAGTAGGCTATACAGCATGCAGTTTAATGTATTTCACGTTTCAAGTAGTAGGCTATACAGCATGCAGTTTAATGTATTTCACGTTTCAAGTAGTAGGCTATACAGCATGCAGTTTCATGTATTTCACGTTTCAAGTAGTAGGCTATACAGCATGCAGTTTCATGTATTTCACGTTTCAAGTAGTAGGCTATACAGCATGCAGTTTCATGTATTTCACGTTTCAAGTAGTAGGCTATACAGCATGCAGTTTCATGTATTTCACATTCCAAGTAGTAGGCTATACAGCATGCAGTTTCATGTATTTCACATTCCAAGTAGTATGCTTTACAGCATGCAGTTTCATGTATTTCACATTCCAAGTAGTAGGCTATACAGCATGCAGTTTCATGTGTTTCACATTCCAAGTAGTAGGCTATACAGCATGCAGTTTCATGTGTTTCACATTTCAAGTAGTAGGCTATACAGCATGCAGTTTCATGTATTTCACGTTTCAAGTAGTAGGCTATACAGCATGCAGTTTCATGTATTTCACATTCCAAGTAGTAGGCTATACAGCATGCAGTTTCATGTATTTCACATTCCAAGTAGTATGCTTTACAGCATGCAGTTTCATGTATTTCACATTCCAAGTAGTATGCTTTACAGAATGCAGTTTCATGTATTTCACATTCCAAGTAGTATGCTTTACAGCATGCAGTTTCATGTATTTCACATTCCAAGTAGTATGCTTTACAGCATGCAGTTTCATGTATTTCACATTCCAAGTAGTATGCTTTACAGCATGCAGTTTCATGTATTTCACATTCCAAGTAGTATGCTTTACAGAATGCAGTTTCATGTATTTCACATTCCAAGTAGTATGCTTTACAGCATGCAGTTTCATGTATTTCACATTCCAAGTAGTATGCTTTACAGCATGCAGTTTCATGTATTTCACATTCCAAGTAGTAGGCCTACGCTATTACAGCATCCAGTGATATTGGATCACATAGTCTAACGATATATCTTATTTCATTAAACTTAACTGTCAGCTGTGTTACTTTTGAAACGCAACTCCTCTCCTTAAATAATTGAGTACAGGAAGGTATTCCTGGCGTAAGCACCGTAATTCCTTTCACCGGAAACAGGGACACCGTGAAGGGATGACTAAGGTTGAAAGGGAGGGCTTAGAAACTTGGAGATGGGGACATATATAGCTGAATAATCAAGATGTAATTCGACTTTACCGTATCACAGTAGTCTGTAATTAATATCAATAGAGTACATGTAAGTAATCATTTTAATGGTATTTAAGTAAACTAAATTCTCAATCTATTTTTTCCCATTAAAATTATTTTAGATAAATTTGTTATTATGATTGCTATATATACCTAACTTATTATTTTCATGTAGAGAAACCAATTATTAAAATTAAGTTGTAAACTGAAATAATTTGTGGTTTAGGTTGTGCTTAAAAAACTTAATTATTGTCTTACTTTTTTTTATTAAAGAACATCAACAGTTATATATATATATATATATATATATATATATATATATATATATATATATATATATATGTATGTATACGAAAATGTTTGTACTGTACGAGAATTTCATCAATATCCCTTGGTTGAGGAACTTTTAAAATAATAATATTAATTAATTAATTAGATAATTACAAAATCGTATATAAATAATAGTGATTCTTAAGATAAACATTCTGCAAAGGGCCTGCACCTATGGACTGTTTAATCAGTAAATTGATGTGTAATCAGCGTACAAAGTTTCTGTTGCGTAATTATAATCTTTACGACTACAATTGGCTACGAAACGTAAGATTTCACCTACCTCAAGTTGTTTAGTAGATAACGTATATTTTTCAGCCTCCATGATGAAATATCTTTCTCAGTAAGGGATCCTATATTTATTTAAAGATAAATTTTAACTTCTAATAACCCTTAGGGAGTTGGTGTTTTTACTTGTATATCTGTAATTATTTACCCATTCCTTTACTATAAATTCAGGAGGATAATTTAAAATTCTACTGGGTTTTAATGTAACAATCGTTGGGTAAGATTTAAAATGCAGTTTTTATTTCTGAATCACATCAAAAGTAGTATATATACACACATACACATACACTGATAAACTCCTCTAAAAATCACCATTGAACTCTTTCCTTTACTAAAGCGTTTGCTTTGTTTTGTACCAAATTCTATGAAAAAATAAAACTACTGGAGTAAACAAATCTTTTAAACATATAATTTGAAGATAAGTTGTTTATCAAATTTAGTGAAATCTTTACAATCATTTTCGATAGTTAATGAAATTTGTAAAATTAGAGCATTTCTGCAGTTTTCGATTTGTATTTTTTTTATATACCGGTAATGTCTGGTCTTATCATGGCGTCGGTTAAAATATTTTCTTAATGTTGTTATCACCAGTTATTTTATGAATCACCATTTCGTGAATTGAAATGTTATGGAAAGGGTCAATTAATTATGTTAAGTTATTTGAACCTGATGGTTGACGTTGTATTATTTCCTTATTTAACTACTAAGCATCCCTTATTTGGGATAGAATGAAGACGGTAAGCAACAAGATTAAAATCAAATAAGGATATGATTAGATTGTTTCTCCCGAACAATTCTAATTCATATTCCTTAATTTAGAGTATTCTATACTGATGCTACGCTAGTATTACACCGCAATGACATAATATGATCCCATTACAGTTGGAACTAGAGGAGGAATATTCTCAACCTTAGGATTATGCCAGTCTAATTATTATTAAGATTTCAAGTGATATCAAAGTTTTAGTCGCAAATACGGAACGAAAACTGTTCAAAACCAACGACAAAGTTTGCACAGTTCTTGAATGATTGATGAACCGTTGCAGGGACCTGTCAAACTCCTCGTGTACCTCAACAAGAACTACCACGAATTTTTCATTTACTTGATCAGGAGAGCGGAAAAAGTTTTTATTATAATTTAAAATGATTTATGAAACTGTCTGGGTATAATTTGACTGTTAACGCCATTTTATGTTTCTGAATTTTGTTTAATTTTACAAAATTTAGATAAGAAGTCTGGGTAGGAGACCCAACGTGCTTCGTCTACTTTAAATTAATTGCTTAAGTCCGTTATCTTATTGTAAATACATAATTTTACCGGTACATCGGTTTTCATTGAGAAGTAGTGATTACGACTTCAAATAATAAATAAATCTACTGAAAAAAAATTAAACGCTGTCAATTAAAAAAAAACATTAATTACCATATGAGAATCGCTCTAAGTATATTTGCAACGAACTCTTTCTCATGTTTTCTAGAGATAATTAGACACACAAGAATACTAACTTGGTTAGGGAATTTTTTACATAAAAACTTGATTTCAATCTCCCCTTCTCTTTTGATAAAAAATGATGTGATAAGCCAAAAGTATAAGTTAATTTATATTTAGTAAAGTGCTTATCCTTCTAAAATCTTAAAGAAAAGTTCCAATGTTTTCCAAACTTTGCGATAAATTGTAAGTTTTTATAGTTTAACGGCAATATTTATACTAACTGGTTCAATAAATGAGTTAAAAACTATCTGCGCTTCAAATAAAAAAACTTAAAATCAATGAAGCCATGAAATAACATTAAAAATGTTAATTTCGTCGTCTACAATCGAAACGGGCGAAATATTAAGTATCTAAATCTAATATATATATATATATATATATATATATATATATATATATATATTTTTTTTTTTTATTAAGTAAATTTTAGTTCTGTGGAAAACAATAATGTACAAAATGCTGCTTAAAGTAGTCCAATATGTTTACCCATTCTCCTATATAATTAAAGAAATGTTAATTATATTTTGAATAGAACTACAATTAAAATACATTTTTTTCATTAAAGTATGAGAAAATATCTGCTTTTACAGTGGAGTCATGTCAACTAAGAATTAGGAATATGAACTTTGTCGTAAATAAAAATTGTTTTGTCCTGCCCATATTTAAGGAGTTAGTTTCCACATATTATAGTCGATATTTTCTTAACATCTTGGAGCATTTCTAATCATCAAAAATAACACGATGTATGGAATTTGCCATTGAATATAATCTGTTATGAATTGTACATTATTTCTAACAATTACTTATTGGATACAAAAACTAGGGATTAATGTTCATCGTAATAGTAGCCTATTTTGGAAACTTTCAAACAATTAAAGTTTTCTTAAGAGTCAACATAAAGGAGAAATACATTTCAGTTTTTCACGCCTAATTATCGACATATACTACTAAACGCTTAGAAATCCCAAGATAAACAAAAATGAAATTTGTATAATATGCAACCAATTCCTTGAAACATGGTGGAACAAAGTCCATGATGAAGTGAATATGACTGCTGACAGTCTCCATCTGGTTCGTGATCATGATTTAGTGGACGGGTGTAAAAAATGTATATACTTCAACCTTATGTGTGTCAGTAGGTTGATATAGGGACATTTACAAATCAATTTCTGTACATTATTGTTGTTTTTCGTTTATTATGTGTAGTAAATTATTAGTTGGTTCGCTATTGATGAATCGGTGTTGTTGACATTATTTATTTTAAAATGTGTGAATTTATTATATTTTCATTATGCTCTTCTCATTAATAATATTTACACTATGATGGTTTACTTGTATGGTTTCTTGAAGAGGGGGGTGGCACGCATTAGGAAATAATAATATAAGCTTTTTTCGTTAGTAAATGTTACGTAAAAGCAATTGGAATTTTGCGTTTTAGTAAACTTACCAAATGAATAAAAACACAATTTATCACAATATTTACTTTTTTATTCAATACAAATACAAGACAATGTTTCATTGACTAAGTAATGAACATATGAGCATATGACAACCGATGATGATGATTATTTACTGAAACGCTTTCTTGTATTTGTATTGCATCAATAAAGTGTAAATTTGGGGAAATTTTATTTTTATTCATTTGGTGTAGTATATATAAGTGTAATTAATTAGTGAATAATTTAGTAAGATGTTATATTTATTTATCTTGATTTTATACAACCGATTTAAAAATATTGTCACTATGACATTGCGACATAACGTTAAAACGTTTATTGGAATTACGCGATGAACGAATTTGTTTCTCGTCAAAATAGAATATTATTTCTTCATCATGTAATAGAGGAAGTGAGAATAATATTAAATTTATATCCTTCGTTTATTATTGGAACCTGTGTGTGTTAGCTAATAAATTGAGAAGTTTAACCTATTTAGCTGATTTCGGAAGTTTACCGCGGTAAATGTTTCGGCTGTTTTAAGTACTAATTTAGTGAGCAAAGTCAGGTCCTATTTTAATTTGACCATTTTACATTTCATCTGTGTGTTTTATAGGCAGATATTGTTAAACCATTATAAGTATAGCAACTATGTATGTGCATCTTTTTAAAATGCATTTTCTGTTTTACAATGATGTTACTGAAAACAGTTACTGTACAGTTGCAAGACATAAACTTGAGTAACTCGACCAGAAATAAATCGCATTTTTAATAGTATTAAGTATAATTATCTGAACGAAACCTAATGCCCAAAACTAATTTCAAATTAAAAACTATATGGTAAATTTTTTCTCATGTGAAGTTTTTCCTTGACACTTAAATAAAAATACCTTCACCTACTACTTTGTTCACGTTTTCATTTATATGATTTAAAGCCCTCTCAAGTTGCGACATTTACAATAATGTGAAATACTTTATTATTTACATAACGTTGATATTATTTCGCTCTCGGTATTTCCATTAAAACTTTCTTATAAGTGCATCAATCTGAAATAGAGTTAAATGCAAACAGTATTCAGACTGGATCACATGCTACCGTTTCCAATCAGTGGTAAAGGTATGGTTTCGTTTTCAAGTTATGTAAGATAACATTATGGGGTTTCCAAAAAGTCTGGACACCCGGGATATTTTATTTCCGAATAAGGATACAATAATGCAAGTCGAGGGTTATGTCCTTAACTGTCATACCTTTATACGGGTGGAGGTCCGACAGAGGAAATCGGAAATATTTTCAATGTAAGCATTAGGACAAGTAATGCCTCATATTAAAAGTCATTGTTAGTATCACCACATAGTAGTTGTAGAGCCACCTCCCCATGGAAATATGACAGTTAAGTATTGTTAACTAAATTAAGAGCATAAACCTAATATCGCATTGTTGTATGTTTATTCGCTAACTAAAATATTCTGGGATATCCAGTGTACTCCGGTATTTACTACCAATGTGCTCTTAAGTAAGATGATAGGGTTCGTTTCAAAAAACTGCCTGCGTTCATTTAATCGAATGGTTCTGTACTCAATTAACATTTATTAAGAATTATGAACAAGATTAACTATCACCTATCTCAATGCTAAAATGTTATTATTATTAATAAACCAGAATGACTCTAATTGCTGTGACTCACAGATGTGATTCGAGGTTATAATTTAATTATCTGACGCCGAAATAATAATTAAACGTTTCTTAATGCACGAAATTTGCTCACCCTGTTTGCAATTCTTGTGGATGCTCCTCCGAAGTCTCAATTCTCCTAGGAAGCTCTTACTCGCCAAGTCTGACTATTTTCAAGAATTCCTCCAGCACCTCCACTTGATCAATCTTGGCCCAATGACCACGTTTCTTCGCACCAAAGGGTTTTTATATCATTGTATCATCAATGAAGTTAAGCAATTTCATCAGTTTTCCACGGCAGTCACAATAGTTATTATTGATGTCATTCTGGCTTCTTAAAAATAACTATATTCTTAACTAAAACAATCCTAATTCCCAACAAATGACAATTCACATTTATTACAACAACTTCTGCTCACGAAGAATTTTTTTTTTTAATAGTTCTTCGTTTGAGTAGTGTTTTTATTTACTATCGCTCCTTGTTCTATGAACATTATTGCATGGTATGTCGCCCTGTGGGAAGTAGCCACATTGAGTTTACATGAAAGATTTATTGAATATAGTAAAACAACCAAAGAGATTTCTTGTTCATGAAACGAAATAATTCGTAATTTCATTCAGACAAATTTCAATTTGTATCATATTACATCGATTGTAGCCTGTTTACCATTTCAACACAAAGTCGACATGTTAATGTCTGGTATATCTATGATATTGCTTCTATGACTGAGGTTACTAGATTATGGTTTGTACATGCAGCTTAATGGTTAGACACATCGAAATGTTTGTATGCAATCATTGCTGCTTACCTAAAAGTCAATAGTTGAACACAATCACAGTATTAAATAGAGTCGGTTATAGTCATTCATATAGGTTTCAAATATTTATAGATATATTGTGTTATATTTATTTGTTGTCTAGTTTAGTCTTATTGGATGCATATACACATATAAAATAACTTAAAATACACACATTTGAATTTACGGAAAACCATCATAGACGATTAATTTCCTTTTATTTAAGATATAATAAAAGTCTTCCAAAAATTTCGTTTTTCCTCCCGAGCCTTCACAATTTCGAAGTAGTGACTAAATAAAAGTGAAACGAATCTAATATTTGGCATATAGGTATTAAACTATATTTGGAGAGGGAAGATTCAATAATTGTATTTAATAGAGTGATACATAATTCTAAAGTTAATTACGAATTGAATTTTCATAAACAATAGATCGCAGTTGCGTCTATTTATCGTATATTTTGTTAATTAACATAATTTTATTTATTTAATTTATGAAAGGAGTTTCATTACAAGAGAATAGCTAAATTTTAGAACAATAATTAAAAACGCAGTCCTTGCTAATAAAACCCCTCTCTATTGTGTTCCGTCACCCACAGATAAATAACAGTTTTCATAATTACTGCTTCAATGAAAGATTTGTTTAAACAGTAACATTACTGCATATCCTACTTTGATAAATACGATACTAGCCTAGTATTTATTAATCAGGTTTAGCCCTAAATTTTTTTTAGTTTGTAGTTAGCATATCGATGTTTTTTTTCGCTGTTGGTCTGTCGTTCTAAACTAGGGTTTGCTACCAATTCACATCAAGACCTTGAATCATCACCATGACGTTTTAAGCCCATCTGGGATTAGACCCAGTTTCTCTCATTCGCGAAGCTCCAGATTCAGGACCAAGTCAATCCCCACTAATTGTATTTAAAAACGTTAAATTCAAGCCTTTGAAGTAAGTTATCACATCAAAATTTTGTTTTCAGTAGGCTACTAGTTTCTATGTTAAATGAACTTAAAAAAGATTTGTTGGATACATTTTCTTTGCATTATTTTGATTAAAAATCACCAGAACTGTATTAACTTATTAAAATTGCAAGCGCTTGTCATTTCCAATGAATGCTTGCAAAACAGCGACTGGCAGTTTGTACATTTTTCTCTACTATTTCTTCCCTTTAGAATAGTGTATCACTCATAGGTGTCAATATTTTAAATTTATTTTCCCCACTAAAACAACTACTATACAAATCATTCAGCAATTATAATAAATTTAATTATTAAAGCAATGATACTGAGTATTGATTATCACTGATCTTGTAATTATATCTATCTTTATTTTATACTCGTTGTGTTTTAATTAAGAATTCACGTCGTGGGACAAAACCATTTATTTTATGAGGATTGAATAAAAGTTGAACATCGAGATTGCAAGCCAGCCCACCTCCTCACCCGGAGCGCCTCCAATCCAAAACCAATTAAAAGATAAACCCTGAAAACAATTTTCCATGTAGGAGAAAGTAAACTGGAGGGGGCGTGGGGTGAGATGATAAGTAATAGAAGGGCTTGAGTCGCTGTGGTACGTAATGTCCAAGTGAAACATTATTTGTGCTATAATTTTATGAAACAAAAATAAATGTATATTTTGTTTAATTTATACACCGAAAAATCTAAACACAGTATAAAATACTATTATATTCATACAAAAAAAAAAAATAATAAAATAAAATAAAATTAAAAAAAATGTTAAAACCATGACAAATAAATGTGATAATAATAATAAATTTAAAAATAGCCAACGTTTGTCACTGAACGTTTAAATTATAGAATATTTTATGATAATACAGACTAACATGAAAATAATAAATTATGTGTTTATTAATAGTAAATGTTCCAGTAATATCTCATATCTAACGATGAATTAAATGCATGTTTTGGTAATATTTATATATACTGGAAAAAAGGAAAGAAAGTGAGATAGAGAAAGATAGAGAAATCTTATAACAGATGTTAAAAGAAATCTTAATATACCAAATATTTCATTTATAAAAAATCTTTATTTCAAATATTTAAAACTGCTATTTAAAAACAAAAAAATACGAACGGAATTAAAACTTTTACAGATTTTAAACATGTTTATTATTTCAGAATTCTATGAATCTACCTCTGCAAAGTGTAATAGGGTGGGAAAGAGCGTCAATGTGGAGTTTAAATTTCTTAAAAATTAGTAGTTTAATCGAAAAACCATATTAAGAACTTATTACATAGGATATTTTATTTTTGAGTTAATCCTTGAATATAGTTTCTTGTAAGGACGAAGAAGTCACAGCGGTAAAATATTACACCTCTGTAATTTTTCGGATCAAGAAATAAATTAAACATAATTTTATATGATTTAGAAAGTATTGTAACATTATTTATCAGTACAACTAACATATTTCAAAATTATAAATTAAAACTCATTTTTGATCCTTGATCTATCTCCATCTCCACATGTTTCAGAAGTAAATTTAACTGTTTCTTATTTTTTAACTTATTTGTAAATGTTCATCACTCTCCAATTGTTTCTATATTTCAATTTTAGAAGAAATTTACTGAATAGAAAGTTCAGAAAATAAATTTATGAATAGTAGATATACTCAAGTTCACAATTCTCTTTACAATTTGCAAACTCGTTACAAATCGTATTATTTTATCAATGCTGCAGTAACTTCAAGGCAAATTGCTAACGTTTCAAATCCTTTATAGTCTACCAAATAATCTCGTCTACTCAAATATCATCAGATTGAAGTTCTATCATAAAAAATAATTTTAAACTGCACTCTCATATATTATGGTTTAACGTAATACACATATTTTAACAGATTTCTTTTATCTAAAGCGAATTGATTGTAGTACATTTTCATTGGAAGTTGGGCTATTATTTAGATTTAATCAAAATTCTTAACAAAAAATTATTAATGAATTATTTTATCTTATATTAAATCTTTGTTTGTGTTATTATTAAAAAATAATAATAAAAAAAAATAATAAAACAACAACAATATTATATTCTCCTAGAAAATCCATTTAAAACCAAATTTTGTTTTGTATGAAACATCGTTCACATGTGGAAACTTCAACCAAGAAATTGATAGAAAACACAATTTCAAACAATACACTCTTCAATGACCAATAAACACATCATCTATTATTGTTACGTGGAAATAAACCTTTTTGGTAAAAAAAAAAAAAAATTAAAAAAAAAAATCCAAAACAAGAAATGAACATATAGGTCTCCAAAGTACCAAGACGTTGTGTACAATAACAAATTGAAGATGATTACTTATTCATTGAAACGTCGTATCAATAAAATAAACAGTTTATTATCAAAAGTTGTGTTATTATTTTTAATTGTTGGAATCGTAATGATATTGCTCTATTAGTTATTGTATTTTTTTTGTGCCCTTTATTTCTTTATATTGTTTTACTTAAAAAAAAACTACTGGAAGCCCGTTGGTGTTATCAAATGGAAGAAACGCCATGAATGAATTTTACATAATTTATTTCAGAATCATTATTATTTCACAAAATTTGAATATTTTATTGCAATTAAATGTTCTTGTGAGTATTGCGCTTGTAGACTCAAAACACATTTACATTTTGTATACACGCAGTGTTTGAACTTTAAACAGTCTTATTTAGACTTTTATGAAAATAGTTTCAATATATCTGTGTGAGTTTTTTAATATGTGACATATTTACCTCATAGTCTGATAAAATGTACACATATTCTTCTTCCGATACTTAAAGCCATGTCTTAAGATAATATATTTGTTAAGCAACTTTAAGTAGTACATTTAAAATAATTCTTGATAAGTGAGTTTAAGAAAGTTATACTTGAAAAGTTGACATGGCATATCAGTGTAAAGTCAGAATAATATGATGTGTCTTCGAATTGTTTTATTATCAAGAGGGTCTCATTACAGTGAATACAAATATTGGATATCCCAAAGACCCCAGCTGTATCTACGCCTTTATCATATAGTCTTAAGTTAGATCCCTCTTTTTGTCTTTCTTTTCAAGTCTATCTTGTCCAACTCTAATTCATTTCCGACCCTGATGCTATAAACTATTCCAAGGTTAGGGGCCTTTTATTGAATGTTATTTTATTTGTTTTAAGCCGACGATGATTTACAGGTTTTTCCTTTTAAACAACAAGAATTATGAAACTTATTTCAATGAAATAAGACAATTTTCAGATTTACAGAAACAACAATAATGTAGATAATTCTTGATTTTAAGACAAATTTAAATTCGTTTTCTATAAAGTATTCAATTAATATAAACAATAAATTGCATTTAGTTAATCCTCGCTCACGTAATCAAATTTATTTAAAAATAAAATAAAATTTGATCTGAAAAAGATTGTCATCTAACTATAAGGTATATTACACTTCTCTCTTACCAATATGGTACTGATTTGAGTACTCTTTATGATGTAAACTTTCTTATCTCAAATTACCTTAGGGTTACTAGAGAAATCTAACCACTACAGCAGAAATGATTAGCAACATTATATTTTTATATTTTTGTAGACTATTTACAAATTTTCTTATTGTATTTGCATTTTCTCTTTGACGAATGGGAAACCTTTCACAATGGTCTTTATAGTTTTAGGCACTATAACTTACTGAAATTATAAAACTCTTCAAGGTGATGGCTTGTAAATTTATAGAAATAAACTTCATTTGTTGAATTATATTTTATTATTCATGGTGATAAAAGGTGGATTTAAATATTGAAAATGTTCTATCTAATCTAACTTATAAAGAGAGGCAGTTGAGTGTTATACAATATTAACAATGGTAACCTGGTGCAAATCTCTCAATTGATGAAACTATATTTATCTTATTATTTTCTTATACAAAAACTAAACTTTATATTACATTAAAAAAATATATATTTAAGTCTAGATTTAATGTGATACTTTTAAAGTATAACTTCTATGTAAAAAAAAGAAAGGAAATGAAGAAAAAGGAATAACAGAAATATGTTTAAATATAAATAATAACATTAAGGTGAAATTGAGGTGAAACCTTAGATTCATTATTTGTCTTCCCAAAGCTGATAGAATAATTAATCAACTGGCTGAAGTAATTATGTTATTTTTCCTCTTTTGCTAACTTAATGATTATTATTATTATTTTTTTTTTAATTTATGGTGTTTACTCACTTTCAGTAACAAAACTATTTTAGTTTATCGAACCCATTCAAATTTTTAGAACTCAATATCAGTCACGTTGATATCCTCCACTTTATACGGCAGTTTTAGGTGTATCTATATGTGTTGTTTGTAAAATGTAATTAAATTAAAATCTTTATCGAAGACAATCATCATTAAGTTAAATAACCGCACACCGCAGAGTAAATTAAATGAAGCCTCCATGACGCATTTTCTGCCCGCAATGTTTCTCTTTGACTCTCCAAGGACGAGGGAGACTGCCAGTACTATAGTTTCTATACGATCCAACGTTATAGGTCGCCATGATTGATGACGTGGGATAATCGGTCCAATTAATTACAGCCCTGGGAACTCGTTCCGGGTTAATCCCTGTATTGACTCTGGAGAGAATATCGGGATTTGTCTGAATCATTAGAATTTAATATTGTTCAGATTTTATACTTTAATTGAAGTACGTTATTGTCTGACGATTAGTGATTGTGAAAGAGCTCAAGTAATTAGTTTCAAGTCGTAATGACAGGTTCATAGTATTTATTTTATTGGAAAACAGTGAAGAATATCCATTGTATTTTACCATTTACAATGCATTTGTATTGTAACTTACGCTCACAATGCAACCTTTACTTGAACCCCCTTTGATAATTAATTAAAGTTTTATTAATTTTATTATTTTATTCTCTACATTCGTACGGAAATATGTGAGTTAAAAACGTAATTGTATACAGTAAAAATAATATAGCCTACTACATAAAACATAGTAGTTTTAAAAATAATAATTAGTTTTACACACAATGATAAGAATCTTGACAAAATTTGTGACTTAATAAAAACAATTTTTAATTTTGATATTTTGATGAACAAGTTGGATCGCAAAATTTACTTTAATAAACGAAATGTGAAAATAAATTTATATTAAATATCATCTGAACCAATAATATTTTTAATAATAATAACGTGTGTTTTATATGGATATTTTTAACATTCCCACATCCTATGATTATTTCGCAAACGTTCGTTAAACTTAATCAAATCGATCAGTACAAGTTTTAAAGTTTTGATTCGGTGGAAATTTGTCTAAAATTTGATGAAAAAATGTCGACGTAATTATATTTAATGAATTTTATAAGATTCCCTTAGCTTGAGAATTAATTGAAGTTGAATTTGCAAAACATAAATTTGGCTCATTAAATGCATGTTCCTTGTTCTGAATTTATAATTATAAAAATAATGTATGAACATTTCAATCCTATATTTACCCGGTAGGTATAGTGGCTAACGTTCTCATTTCGTGTGCTAGTGGATCTGGATTCAATTTACGCTGAGCCTTACAGACGATGTAGACGTAGGTAACTGTAGTTGGGTAACGAATTCTGGTTGGGAGTACTAGAATTACGGTGAAGAAATTAAATCGCTCTAGAGCAAGCCGTATTGTAGGCTTTTTCTTTTGGTAACAAAATATTAGCATTTTAATAATTGAATATTGTCTATGATTTTATTGTACTGCGATAGGCCTACATTGTTGATTTACCATCATATATAAGTAACTGATATTCAATGTGAAGTACGAGGACAGATTCAACCCAGATCAGACTATTGAGATGTAACTTCTGAGGAACAGTGTTTTAGCTCGGTAAATTAAACGAATGAAACCAGACGAGTACTGTAGATGTATTTTACTAATCATGAAAACGATAGGGATTAAACGCGAGTGATGTGCTTAGTTTAATATTTGGAGTATAATAATAGAAGTGTACCTTTGGACAATTACGAACAATGTATTGAATATAAATTACTAGACTTTCTCCAGTTACAATTGTAAATTATTAGTAAGATAATAATGATAACCAAATCCATGAATTTGTTAACAATTGCACGTTTAATTTTATTAAAAGAATACATTTAATTTCATATGTAAACTAACTTTTAACACATTTCATGTAGTACAATATGGCTTAATATTATACTTTGGTCAATCGTGAACAAAGTTTGCATTTATATAAATTTCATTTAGTTACTCAGATAGATAATAGTTTTCCTCTGTATAACGTTACTGATATTTTAGATTAAACAAATTTAAACTGTCCTGTCGGATGCAGAAGTTACTGAAACTATTTTACGACCAATTACTTATATTAAAATAATCTCGGTCACGAGAACATAAAGCTATAAATAAACTTTTAAAATAATCAGAGGTAAAATGTAATAGAAAGCTAAAAGTAGTGACTAAAACGAAAACAGTTTTTAGTGTTAATGTTTTAGTAGTTGTATTTAACTCCAGTGGGTTAAACGATTTGAAAATGAAATGACACCTCTCTCTTTATTAGGTACTAGTCTCTTGTTTACATTATACACATTTATTTGGACAATGTCTTTAGTACTGCAGGTGTTAAACTTCACGGTGAATCTGGTGTCATTGATAATCAGATGAGTGAGTAATTAGAGAATATAGGTTTGATTTAAAATGTGTGATTTGGTACCGTCGTAAATATTTTAACAATTAATAAATTATTATTGTGTTGAAGTTAATGATTATATAACTTTTATTTTAATATGAAATCATGCACAGCCATTTTTGTTGTAACCGGAAGTCATCTAAATAAAGTCAGTTGTCGGAAGAGAACTGCATACATGGAATTAGGTTATACTATAAAGACAAAAGACCTTAAATAGCACGAACTTCTTGTTTACAGTTTTGATGGTTTATATTGCAGTACAGGAGATCTTTCTGTGCTTAATTTCCTATTTCATGACAGTCATAATAGTAGATGTCGGTCTCGTGTGAATACGGTCTCGATTTTTATCAAATTTCCTATTTAGGGATAATTCGGAAACAATTTGAGACATTTTATAGAAATTTGGAGGGTTGTTGTATTAAGAAAAATAATTCAGATTTTCTTAAATTTACTTTTAACAATATTATTCAAATTGTTTTTGAATTCGCCTTTAAGGACTCAAATAAATTTTATTAATTCCCGTGATCCCAAAAATTATAATTTGGCTATTACGGGTGGGAAAAAAATGAATACAATTTTTTGTATAACATCAATGCTTCTAACCCGTGTGCAAAATAACAAAACAATTATCTTCAGGAATAATTTAAAAAAAACTAAAATAAGCTTTACTGCCGCTGTTCAACTCAAGTTGCAAGCAAATACGATTTACGCTTAGAAACGTCACTCAAATGAAGGAAACTTAAAATCTAACCTTTTTTTTTTTTTTTTTTTTTTTTTTTTTTTTTTTTTTTTTTTTTTTTTTTAAGATTGCTAAATAGGAGACCCTTCTGTAGCAAATCACCGCGCATAAGAAATACATCGGTAAAACACATGTATAATTGGAATGAAGACATTTGAAGGTGACGAATATTATTGTCGGTGTGATTGGGTCTATGAAAAAGTGTCATCTTTCTGCAACATTTATTCACTTTCACTTTAATACAAAATATATTATGTTATATACTTTAATTATATATTCACCACCACTTATGTAAACACAAAAAACACAAGCTATTTTGAGAGTATCGATCAACTCTCGTTGTCATGGGTTCAATTATTATATAATCAAATGATAAAGATATTTTCTTGATACAGCAATTGAAACATGCAAAAGTCGTATTGTATATAAAATGAACCGATCTATCACTATCCCAAAATTTTAAACCAAAATATATTATATATTTATTAATAAGTTAGAATTTAATTTTTTAATTTAACTTTATTCTATAAAGATGTAAATAACATTTCGTTATTTTTATAACTACAATTAAATTTATTGAAATATAAATTTTTATGATAGGTTCATTATGTGGATTTATATATATATATATATATATATATATATATGCTAATAACATAAAAATTAGGCTTGGTCAACGTTTGTTTTATTTGTTATACTTTACCTATAGATATATTTACATGTCCATCTATATTATAAACGAAATGCCATAATTTATTCCTCTAATTTGTAGCTCTGAATAAATTAGTTTCACAAAATATTTAATATAAAACGAAAAATACGTTTGTCGGTTAATAAAAATAAAAATATATTAATAGGTCAATAATTTTAATTTTTTCCATTTAACCATCTATGAAAGTGTTAAATAGTATATTTCTTCACTTGGACCAAAAGTGAAGCTTTTCAATACAATCTCAAGATTAAGGAAAGTGACCGAGACCGAAATGCTTCTTTTGGTCCAAATGATGAACTATGTTTTTCGTTATACTGCAAATAATATAAGAAAACAATTTCACAAGAACTATAGTGTTATAACCTATTTACCTTCAAATCGATGGTAACAACAGCTGTTTAACGGTTATTTTCAATCGATAGTATGTTTTTTAGATTCTTTACAATCGTTAATTAATTCGTATAAACGAAGTAACAGCTCATGACATCGACCTCGACCTAGACCTATACCTAGGAGTAAAAAGAACAACTTTAGCATCTGTTTTTGAAGCAGTATGACGAAAAATACATTAACTATATTGTTTGATCTAAAATCTTTCGAGTTTTTTCTGTAGAAATTATTTACAAAATTAAAATTGGTATTATAAAATGTATAATGTTTAATATATAATATCATAGCAGTTTACATATCAGAAAAATAAGTGAGAACAATTCCCGACATTTTGGTGGAACAAAAGCATCAAACAAAAGTTAACAATTAATAGTACACATTACGTGTCACTTTTATAAAATCACACTAACTTATACTCACAAACTTCGTACTTTGTTTAAAAGCTGAAATTGACATTTTACACTACTTTGATTATCGCTTGTAACTAGTAGCAGTGTCACTAGTGTCAGTAATCAGATTTGAATCACAAAGTAAGATCAAAGACTGGTCTCTCTCAAACTGTCAAACGCAGACATTCATTTACAAATAACTTATATTTAGCCTTGGGTATTAATTAATTATGAAAGTTTTTGACAAGAAATTTGAGAAGTTTGTATTCGGCAAAGTTACTTCAATTTATAAGGATGCGGTATCATTTTTCTAAAAGGTTTTCCTATTACTATAATTAATCTTTTTTTTGAATTATTTTCAAAATGAAAATTTGTAACAGTTCGATATTATTATCTGTAATGGAAGTTTTAATGAAACCAGTATAGTGAAAATAATTTCTTAAAATTGAAGTTGGAAAATGTTTGATCTCTTTTTAAATACTTTAAAGTTTACGTAAAGACATTTTAAAATTTTAAATTCGTTAAATATATTTTTAATTAAGAATCACAGTAAACCGAATTAATTACTTACAATTTGAGACAATGAAATACAATAATACCACACAACCTAAATTTACTGTTTCCAGTTCTATACTTTTAACGCTCCATAGCTTCACAACATAATTGTCTTAATTTAATGAACAACAATACTCTGTCTTGATTTTTAAAGTACTTGAAAGTTTAGCATTTATCAACAAAAATATTTATTGTTTTTTTAAATTTAAATGTTGGTGCAATACGCAAAGGATATTTGTTTATATGTTTTTGTAAGTAAAATCAGAAAATAAAATTAAACGGAAAATAATTGAAGCCTCACATATAAAGCAATCAGACAAATCGTATCAACCGATCCAATGTAGAAATAAGGTCATTAAATCTTCAGTTAATAATCATTGAATTAAAGATAGAAAATGAAACGTCTTCCAGGAAGCTGATGTCTGCACACGTTAAACTTTTGAAAGAGTGGCCAAAATGTTGTTCATAGCAATGAACGGTATATAACCTCTCCTTTGGCACAAACCCTATTAGTTTAGCTGACCAGTTTTTTGTAGTGCAGTCCTGAGACTTATGATTTTCCTTTCCATCTTTGTGTATTCATAATTAGTTTTGATTTCGCAGCCCTAGCTGTAGACTTGGGTTTGTTCTTAGATTACTAGTTTTATTTTTAGTATCTTTCATGCCCCTAGACCACTAGGTAATTTCAGCTTTTACGGTTTTTCATGTTTTAGGTTTATCATTTGATAAAGGCGGATGATTTATGCTATCGAAACATCTAGTATTAAAATGATGGCAAAACGATGTCAAATTTGTTGATAAACCATATCAAAAGTATATATCTTTCGAAGAATTCTGAAAATAAAAATACATGTTGTCTCTAATAATACATTTAAATTTTAAGTATATATATATATATATATATATATATATATATATAATATACATTTTTTAATATTGTATTTTATTAATTGTCAAAAGCAGCCTAGATATTTCGAAACTAACATTAAACTAACTATATTTAAAATCAGTTACAACAATTATTAAACTTTCTTCATTATTATCAATTAATTAATTTATAATTTAGACGTTTTGGCTTCCTTATATTTTTATGTATAATTCGATTAGATATTTATATACTTTCTAGGATCTGGGGTTATTAATTCTTCCAAGAACCCGCGTTTTGTCTTGAGTTTATGCGATCTTGCTAAGAGTTTGGATGGTTCCAACAGTCTCAACTAAAATGTCGTCTAGCATGTCATCATCACAAATTTTTCTACCACAGTAATATTATTATATGTTTAGCCAGCTAAACTAAACGTGAAGGGAAATTAATATTTAGTTACCATCGTCAGCCTCGGGTATATATAAAACATTAAATTGTACCAAATTGGCAATCGATATCGTAAGCTGTAAATGTATTCAGTTTATGTCAGTATATTCTAGTTTATATTTTACCCAACTCTAATTGTAGTTAGTTAATAGTTTGCTTAAAACTTAAATTTTCTCCGCAAGACAAAGTTTTAAGGACAAAGTCAACACTGCTTATCAGTCATGATACTAACACCTGGAAAACATTATTACTACGTAAGTTACAAAAACAACCTAATATAGGAAGGTTAAACATTTGTTTATTGGTTCGGAACAATAAAATTAAAAGAAGTAGTGACTTTAGCAACTTCTTACAGTTTTAAAATAGGTAAATGTGAACAATATAATTTAAAATATTGTGGATTTTATATTATTGCAAGCTTCGCATGTGTTATTTATAAATTTTAATTTCAAAGTTCCAAAAAAATCTGTTTCCTGAATAAAAAAAAATGGGATTTTGGAATTATTTCTGCCTGCCGTCTGAGTTGGCAATTATAATTTTATTTAGCAAGTGGACGTATTTCAGTCATATCTAAGGAAGTTTTTAAAATTTATGTAATAACGTAAAATTTAAAGAAAGCTGTCATATAGAAAATATATAAAACATCTGCTGTAACAATCTTGATCAAATTTTACTTTCGTGTGTAACCTCTAAAGATATAAAAAATGTAATTGGTAACAATTTCATTAAAAAAAAAAAAAAAAAAACATGAATACGAGTTTACCTTTACCGGTAATCGATAAAAAATTCCGGGCAAATGCCGTTTAATAAACGACTTAATTTCTAAAAACTCCTTTTATCGATTTCGTAAAAAAAAAGAGAAAAAAAAGTGAGTTGTAAAGGTTTCTGTCTACTGTTGTAGCCTTTTCATATACACGTATATACCATATCCATTTCCAACATCCAATACAACACACAGACTGTGAAGAAAAATTGTCTTTGAAGATACTCTCTCTTGGCCTACACTTGATCACTTTAGACTAAACGGTTTCAACCTAGATCACTGTTATCACTTTGATAACTTTTGTTATACCCACAATATATTACCTTTTGGGGTTACCCCGGAGTCATCTCCACAAATTATTAATATTATTATACAAAATCTTGAGTGGAATAATATTACGATTCAGGAATAATTGGCAAAAATTAAATCTAAAAACTTTGACTGCTTTCATTAAAATCTCGAATTTATTCAAATACAATTTTCGGTGAAGACGCGTTAATGTCACAAGGGAAGTCAGTTTAAGCCACTATAATTTTTTTTTCTCAACAACTCCTAACTTCTTTTCATTTTTTTACGGATAACTAAATAAGTGATTTTTTTTTGGTAACCGTCAGTTTTAGTAGGATTTTTACACAAGGTTTATTTTTATTTTATTTTACTTTTTATTGTTAATTAGTTATTTATTTTATATCTGTAATACTATACACTTGATTATTATATTGTACTAACATCCATAATTTATCACCGGTTATTATAAGGTTGTTACCAGGGGACTTAAATTTAATAAAGGCGGAACCAAAATGGTAACAATGTTTGAAAAGAAAGATAAAAAAAAAGACAAAGACAAGTTTAATAATTAACAAGGCTCAAGTTTATTGAAAACAGAAAGAAATTTCGACGGTTCAGACTTTGTCATTTACAACAAAAGACATCCTGACACAAATCATCAGTAAAAAAAAACTTATGATTAACAAGATCATAAATTGTAAAAGTTATAAGCCCTTAATTGTAACATATAATAATTTAGATAAAAAAAAAATTAATCAACAGATTCTAAAAATTTATCCCCCCTTTTAGTATATATATATATTTATAGTTACAAAAATTTAACAATAAAAAAAAAACAATGAGCACAGCTTAATAATTCACAGAATTATAATTAATCAAAAAAAAGAATTATACGCCCTTAATGTAAAAGTATAATAATTTAAGAAAAAAAATTAATCAAAAGATTCAAAAAACTTATCCCCCCCTTTTTAGTTTATAAGATGATAGTTTCTTTTTAAACAGTTACAGAATTTAACAAAATATAAACGAGCTTGATATTTTAAGTTCAAAAAAGATCATATCTATAGTTAAGATGTTTATCACTAAACTAAAGTTACATAATATAATTGGTTTGAAAATTTCTTAAAAACTATATTGGCCAATAAATTTATATATTTAAAAAAAGAAAAGAATTTAGAAGTTTGAAATTTTGTTAATTGACGTCAATTATTTTAATTTAGAAACTAACCTCTTGGAGGTTGTTAGGACCGAAAATTGCATGCAGGCTCCACCCAAGAAATTGTTATATAATTTATAAATAATTACACAAGTCTACATCTAGAAAATAGTTTTAAGGAACACATATTTGCGGAAGTAAATTTAGGCACATATACAATATGAGTTAGTTAAAGTTCTGTAAAGTCAGCTGTAAAAAGGGACATCACTTTTATGCACTTGAAAATCTGAAGTTATGTTATACAAAAAACGTGTTTTGCCAACAGGACGAAACTTGTTAGGATGTTCCGCTGGTTTGCGCAATGTGAGACAAGAATTTCTCTATTTCTCCTATTTCTTCTACCAGCATATTAGCTATGGCAAACAAAAAACACTTTTTTTTTAAACGTCTGTGCAAAATCAGACATGTTGTAGCATTAATGTTCTTTATTGAAGAAAATATCTGGTTATTTGTCAAAATTAAAGTAAATTAATTGCATCACAGAAATTCGTTAAGATTGTAATTAAAAGCTTCTTAGATGATTATAAATTTATTTATATATATATAGTTTTGTTTAAAAGAAAGCTTGTATAAGACTTGTAAGATTCTTCAAAAGTCTATAAAACGAAATTTTCTGATTTAGAAGAAATTTCTCTAATTGTTTTATATTTGACATGTTCAATAAGATATGCTGATCATTCAATGTTCAACATTAGTTTGCACTTATTTCACAAAATTGTTCAAAACTTAAAATGTGCCTTTACAAGGTTTTGTAAATGATGTTTTAAGAAAAGAAAATTTTTTTATAATCATTTAGTTTCAAAAGAAAATAGAATATTAAATAAAACATGAAATACATATTTTAAAGAATACATGATATTTAACAAATTATTTTAAAAAATTAACAAAATTTATAATATGACAAAATCTGTAAGGTTGAAGTACCTGGTTAATCCTGTCGCAGTTCACGTGAGCTTGTACCGAGAAAAATGATGATTTATTTTACATTTTAGAGCGAGATTGTTTAAACTAAAGCGCACAAACTGTAAATTAGCATGATGTAGTATAAGACTTGTAAAATTTGAGAAAGAAAGAACTTTTGTTAACGGAGTAATGCAGAATGTAGACCATGTTGTTATCACATCTAGACTGTGGACGGGTAGCAGGGAAGCTAGCTTGACCGGCGAATTGTACTTTGTATTCAGGTGTCAGGCGATGCTTGGTTTTGGAGAGGGCCGCCAGGTGCCAGCATCTGTCAAGGCTAAGCAAGTTGAATGTATATTTACGAATGTGTTTTTGAATGCTACAGCTCTCCCCCCCCGAAAGACGGAGTTGGGGTGGAGTCAGAAAAGAGGCCAGAAGGGCCTCCCACAAAATTTTGAAAAAGGGACAAGGGCCAGAAGGGCCTCCAAAAGGATTCTAAGGAAGGGGCCAGAAGGGCCTCCTACAAAATTTTGAAATCAGGGCACCTGATAGAAACAACGCTTCATAATGCTTTAATAATCACCACTCTAGGGTGTAGCCTCCTTCGGCACTTACTTATTAAATTTTGAAATTTCTATAGCGTCTCAGCTCTTCCCACCTATGATTGGGATAAGCCCAGGACAGAAAGAGCTGAAGGGTGACGCAAAGGTCGACATTGCTGTGCATGAACTGACTTTGTACTCTAAGGTACGTGGGGAAAGGGGTGGAGTGGCACCTCGGCAATACCAAGTGGAGGTGACCACTCCGGGGACTGGGGAGGGAATGTGCATCGCACATTGGACTTACAGGAAAGGCCGGACTCAGACGGGGGGAGTATCCTCTGAGCCGACCTTTACATTGAATTACAAAAATAAATAAAAATAAAAAAAAAACTCCTGAAGCCAATACTGGTCAGATCATGCTCAGCGTCGTTATTTTTTAAATTCCTCTTCTCCCATACGAAGAGAAATTTAAACTATTCACGGCTCTTAACAATTTCCGTGAGAAAAAAGAATTTTGAAGGGTCTAAACAAATAATACATTTTGAAAATAAACAAAGAAGCAGTATGAAACGTTGGGGAGTCAAAAATGGTTTTACTGCGCAAGGCAGGGCATGTAATATTTGACTAAAGGTCTTATGTATGTAATTGTAATCATGTGCCCCCAAAAAAGGAATTTAAATTAATCAAAAAAGGTGTAAAAAAAAAATTTCATCAAAAATTTTTAAGTGTTAAAAAAAAAGATGTACAAAAGAAAGAAGTGTAAAAAAAAAGGTGTAGCAAAAGAGTGTGGCAAAAGAGATGGTAAAAGATGAATGTATATAAAAGGTGACCCATGACAAAAAAAACAAACTCCGGTTTTCTCAACCCTAAACAAACTAAGTAAGGAACCAACATGTTGACCTGCTAATAATAAAAAAAAAACGAACAACCGAATAATTTAAAAAATAGACAAACAGGCCAACCATGTTGTCCTACATACAAAACTGGGCCCCTATAATTTGGAAGAGAAAAAAAAAATTTTTAGCACACAATGATATATTTTTTAAAAGAAGTGTTCAACATTTCAATGAATTATTAAGAAAGTGCCGCCATCTGCATCAACCAGTCCACCGCCATCCCGCCTATTGCTCATGATGATAAAATTTAAAAAAAAAAAATAAATAAAAATAATTTTCTTTCAAGATGACGAAAACAAAAAAAAAAATTCAAAAGCAAGCTCCGTGTTCTTTAACGGGTCCACTAATCGCAGCAAATCCACTGCCATTTTAACCGTTGCTGATAATTATTAAAAAAAATAAACCAAGTAATTTAAATAAAAAAAATTTCTTTTAAGATGATGCAAAAAAAAAGAAAGAGCCAGAGAAAGACTCAAGAATTATATGTAGTGTAGTTGTTGTGTATATATGTGTGTGTGTAAGTATGAATTGATACAGACAAGCGAAAGAAAACTCGAGAAAATTTTGAAGGAAATTTTGAATTTTTTTTTGTTTTTTTTTTGTTTTTAACTATTTTTGGATTTTATTATTTATTTAAATTTTTTTTGGATTCCCGAATGAGCCCGCTGTCTGGATCAAATTCAGTGAATGACTAGTGTGCAGTGTTTGTAAATATATATATATATATATATATATATATATATATATATATATATAAATATTTAAGCAGACAAAATAATAATAAAAAAAAATTTTATCAAAATTGGTTTAGAAGTTTTTGTGTAAGTGTTTATAAAAATAAATAAATAATAAAAAAAAAGAGACTATAGATTTATAGATATCTGAATATTTAAACTAAAAATATAAATAAAAATTTCATCAGCAACAGTTGTGCAGTATTTGAAAAAGCTGCAAAACATAAAAATGAGCCTTGTTTAACAAAGATAATTTTGAATTTAAATTTAGATAGTTCCAATGCAAAATTTTGAAAATTAACTAGGGTTCCAGAATTTAAAATTAACCACGCTCTGCTACCAGAAACATGTTACCAGGGGACTTAAATTTAATAAAGGCGGAACCAAAATGGTAACAATGTTTGAAAAGAAAGATAAAAAAAAAGACAAAGACAAGTTTAATAATTAACAAGGCTCAAGTTTATTGAAAACAGAAAGAAATTTCGACGGTTCAGACTTTGTCATTTACAACAAAAGACATCCTGACACAAATCATCAGTAAAAAAAAACTTATGATTAACAAGATCATAAATTGTAAAAGTTATAAGCCCTTAATTGTAACATATAATAATTTAGATAAAAAAAAAATTAATCAACAGATTCTAAAAATTTATCCCCCCTTTTAGTATATATATATATTTATAGTTACAAAAATTTAACAATAAAAAAAAAACAATGAGCACAGCTTAATAATTCACAGAATTATAATTAATCAAAAAAAAGAATTATACGCCCTTAATGTAAAAGTATAATAATTTAAGAAAAAAAATTAATCAAAAGATTCAAAAAACTTATCCCCCCCTTTTTAGTTTATAAGATGATAGTTTCTTTTTAAACAGTTACAGAATTTAACAAAATATAAACGAGCTTGATATTTTAAGTTCAAAAAAGATCATATCTATAGTTAAGATGTTTATCACTAAACTAAAGTTACATAATATAATTGGTTTGAAAATTTCTTAAAAACTATATTGGCCAATAAATTTATATATTTAAAAAAAGAAAAGAATTTAGAAGTTTGAAATTTTGTTAATTGACGTCAATTATTTTAATTTAGAAACTAACCTCTTGGAGGTTGTTAGGACCGAAAATTGCATGCAGGCTCCACCCAAGAAATTGTTATATAATTTATAAATAATTACACAAGTCTACATCTAGAAAATAGTTTTAAGGAACACATATTTGCGGAAGTAAATTTAGGCACATATACAATATGAGTTAGTTAAAGTTCTGTAAAGTCAGCTGTAAAAAGGGACATCACTTTTATGCACTTGAAAATCTGAAGTTATGTTATACAAAAAACGTGTTTTGCCAACAGGACGAAACTTGTTAGGATGTTCCGCTGGTTTGCGCAATGTGAGACAAGAATTTCTCTATTTCTCCTATTTCTTCTACCAGCATATTAGCTATGGCAAACAAAAAACACTTTTTTTTTAAACGTCTGTGCAAAATCAGACATGTTGTAGCATTAATGTTCTTTATTGAAGAAAATATCTGGTTATTTGTCAAAATTAAAGTAAATTAATTGCATCACAGAAATTCGTTAAGATTGTAATTAAAAGCTTCTTAGATGATTATAAATTTATTTATATATATATAGTTTTGTTTAAAAGAAAGCTTGTATAAGACTTGTAAGATTCTTCAAAAGTCTATAAAACGAAATTTTCTGATTTAGAAGAAATTTCTCTAATTGTTTTATATTTGACATGTTCAATAAGATATGCTGATCATTCAATGTTCAACATTAGTTTGCACTTATTTCACAAAATTGTTCAAAACTTAAAATGTGCCTTTACAAGGTTTTGTAAATGATGTTTTAAGAAAAGAAAATTTTTTTATAATCATTTAGTTTCAAAAGAAAATAGAATATTAAATAAAACATGAAATACATATTTTAAAGAATACATGATATTTAACAAATTATTTTAAAAAATTAACAAAATTTATAATATGACAAAATCTGTAAGGTTGAAGTACCTGGTTAATCCTGTCGCAGTTCACGTGAGCTTGTACCGAGAAAAATGATGATTTATTTTACATTTTAGAGCGAGATTGTTTAAACTAAAGCGCACAAACTGTAAATTAGCATGATGTAGTATAAGACTTGTAAAATTTGAGAAAGAAAGAACTTTTGTTAACGGAGTAATGCAGAATGTAGACCATGTTGTTATCACATCTAGACTGTGGACGGGTAGCAGGGAAGCTAGCTTGACCGGCGAATTGTACTTTGTATTCAGGTGTCAGGCGATGCTTGGTTTTGGAGAGGGCCGCCAGGTGCCAGCATCTGTCAAGGCTAAGCAAGTTGAATGTATATTTACGAATGTGTTTTTGAATGCTACAAGGTATTAATTACCTTTGACAGGACTATGTGTGCTGATACCCCCTAAAGATGACGACTTAGTCGTTAAAACGAAGATTGGTTGACATGATTTACATTTATAGAAAATTTGGTTGTTAATTTAATTATTGATTAGTAATTCTTCACACGTTTTTCTCGTTTTATTAAGTGATTAAAATTAGGTATTATTTTATTTAGATAGTCGTTATTGTTAATTATTTAAATGGTAAATGAAATTCAATACGACTGATAATGTAATCATTATCTAATATATTTGTCACTGCCTTCGAATATTCATCCCCTTAGGAATTATTTGACGTGGCAAGAACACAACTTTCCAACTACAATCTCCTTTCCGAAAATGGGTTAACCAAACCTCATCCATCTCTTCTGAGCTATAATCTAACAATTCCGTGGGATTCAAGTTCTGCACGTCATTTACGAAAGTCAGAAACTTTAATAATATTCGAGATAATAATGTTAACGAATTCTGTATGAGACCTTTTGATTTAAATTCGTAATACAGAGAATATTTAGTACCTGTATTTATACTAACAACACTTTGAGTGTCCTGCTTGAACTACTTCATTCAATTCTTGGGGCAAATGTTGTGTATCAAATCAAACAATTGAAACACACGATTATAAAATAACGGAAAACGAAATTTAACTTTATATTTGCCGAGTGCATGATAATCTCGTTCTTTAAATTCTGCGTATTTCGCCTAAATATAAATATTACCATATATTTTAATTTATGGTAATTTCAACATTTCGTGCGGAACATGTCTCGTATGTGATACGTAGGAACAAATAAAATATAAAACGTCCACCATAAAAAATGTCGGTTTAGCAATGTATACAGGCTCAGAAACCTCATAAAAGTATTTTAAACAAACAAAATAAAACAACCGTCATAAATTTGGAACGATTTTATTACCAGATAAAATACCAGTCATTCCATTATTTTTTTGGAATTCATAATTAAAATAATATTAAATGTCAAAGTGAAATATGTCGATAAAGTGTGTTATCAGTAAGATATTGCTATTATCAGTATGTATACTCAAGGGTATGGAATTGGCTTACGTGTATACATACATAAATGCCAGTTCACATAGGTGATGGGTGATCAACTTCAGATAGTATCTCTCTGACTAATGGTGGTACGACCACAAGGGTAGCGTGACCCTCCCTTACTACACGCAACCCCCTGCTTCTGCTTTATCTGATACTTAGCATAAAGTCCTCTATTCATTAATATTTCATGTAACAAATGATTACTTAACGTGTGCTAGCAGACTTTGAACAATCGATTTGGTTCTTGAGAACAAGGTTTACACGTTTTATTTATGTATAGACTGACCTTCAAAATTAATCTATTGTTTTAAATTTAGATTAGAAATGTTTACATTAAATTTAAAATATTTCTATGGTGTTATTTATTCGTAACATTTTAAAACTGATTTATTTTAACGTCTCTATGGAAGTTATTGTTAATTTTTGTTTTGTTTTTACTTTCCACAAATGAAATTAAATTGTACAACAATAATATTACATAGAAGGTCAAGCGGTCCTGTTATATATTGCCTTTGTTGTTAAATGATTGAGGAGGTTTTAGTATCTGTATAGATTTGAAGATCATTGACCTCTCCTTCCTCTATAACCATCTTAGATAAGTAAAGAAACTTTTGTACCTCCTATCTAATAAAGTTGTTGTCTTTAGTCCGGTTTGAACTTCCTTCTTAACAAACGAAACGTAGATTAATACGGCTCAAATTAATATTATAAATTTTGTTTAAATTTCTTTTGAACGTGGAATTGTACTGTTTTTATGTTATCTGTTAGCGCAAACTCTCTTGTTTTCATGAACATTTACCGTTAACTATCTGTATTACGTTTGGATACTCTTTTATACCTCTACCTCTTCCGATTAAACTGACGAAAAGTATTATTTTCTGCCCACTCGATTGTACGAATTACATCAGTAAAATAATTGTTATTTTGAACATGTTTACTACTAATAACTAATTTATTGTTTATAAATAAATAATTGCTTTTGTCTAAATTTTGGTATTTCAAGAAATGATTGTTTAGCTCAAGAGTAGAATTTATAATTTAATTATCTAAATTCTGTATGTCGTTCTGTAATACCATAATGTAAGCTGTTGTATTTGAACTATCTCTACCATTTTAAAACATATCTTGTACTATTATCAAACTGGGTATGCGGTTGAACGAAGGGCGGCTTCACTCATACTAGCGCAGAGGATTAGGGTGTCTGGTGACCTTCCCCCTAGCCACCTGTATGAGTCACTACTGTGCTTTATTTTATAAAACTTAAATTTATTTTAATAGTTTAGTTTAAATAGTACTATAAACGTTTATTTAATGCATACTTTATCACATTGTTTATAAAATGAAATATACATAAATAATTGTTTTTTTGCATTTAAAAAAAAACCATTTGTTACATTTTAGATATTAGTAGGATAACATTTTTAGCTGTTTTCAACATCACTTTCTGAATTACTGTTGCTTAAATGGAAAAAATATTAAATTATAAAAAATAAATTATGTAAATGGCAATATTACTGTTTTAATACTATTTATTCCTAAACAGTTTTTCACAATGAAAATGATAAAGTAAAAATTATGTTTTTTACTAGTATTATTATATTCTGCTCCTATGTTTCATTAAAATTGAAAAGTACATATTATTATTTTTCGGTTAAAAAATACGTCAATGTTGTTTATTCACACTTATTAGGCATTCATTTTGTAGGAAACGTTGTTGGTTTTGGTCTCTATTAAAGTAAATTATAGATTGTTTGGCCTCATATTCTAGTAATAAAGTGTAAAATAT
Organism: Aphrophora alni; assembly: GCA_963513935.1. Taxonomy (NCBI): domain Eukaryota; kingdom Metazoa; phylum Arthropoda; class Insecta; order Hemiptera; family Aphrophoridae; genus Aphrophora; species Aphrophora alni. The sequence continues at coordinate 25,931,149 of OY740771.1, forward strand.
AAATAAATTACAGCTTTTATTTTAAAATATAAAATTAAATTAATGAAAGTTTGATCAAGTGAAGGTAACTCATGCGAATGGCCCACGACAGGTACCGGCCAGTCTTAGTATGCTACGCTCCTGTGTCATGGTGCTTGCGTTATAGTGAGCCAACCACTTCGTTCAGTCACATTCCCCGTTTGATAACAGATTATGTTTATAGCCTTCAATCATACCCCAAAAACAATGTTTCGTTTTTAGTCAATTTAGATAGTATATCTTTTAATTTTGTCCACATACACAGACTGTACAAAGCTCAGAAAAACAAGTTCTGTTTGTTATTCTGAATTTCCCTTTCTTTGAGAGAAGAGAGAGAGAGAGAGAGAGAGAGAGAGAGAGAGAGAGAGAGAGAGAGAGAGAGAGAGAGAGAGAGAGAGAGAGAAGAGAGAGAGAGAGAGAGAGAGAGAGAGAGAGAGAGAGAGAGAGAGAGAGAGAGAGAGAGAGAGAGAGAGAGAGAGAGAGAGAGAGAGAGAGAGAGAGAGAGAGAGAGAGAGAGAGAGAGAGAGAGAGAGAGAGAGAGAGAGAGAGAGAGAGAGAGAGAGAGAGAGAGAGAGAGAGGAGAGAGAGAGAGAGAGAGAGAGAAGAGAGAGCAATTCAAAATATCAAATGATATTTCCTGTCAAGTAACACCTCATTAGAAATATTCTGCTTTAAGTGAAAAATATGGCATAAAGGATCATAATATGAAAATGATAATGGCGGCAAAAACCACGCATCTATTATATTATTACTGTACCACCAGTTTAATTAAAAACTTTAGCTAACAAAATTTATTTGACTTTTAGAAATAGTCCTTGAATGTTATTTACATGAAGAAAAAAAAAATTTAAATGGATTTAAAATTTGAATATCCCTCTTAAGCAATTAATTAAACTTAATTTAACATTACCTATAATCAAGTTAATCCACATATTAAAGGTATTTAGTAGGCGATAGTATTAGTATATTTACACGGTAAGTACTCTAATCATAATCATATTAGATGTATAGATGAATATAGGTATTTAAATAAGTTCAAGATGTGCTTTTTTTGCACAGTTTTTGTCAGAATTATTGACGCCAATTTTCATTAAAAACATTTTTTAATGAGATCATTCTAATTATGTTACCTTTTAAAAAGTTAACTTGAATTCTACAGTACCACTCTAAAAATGAGTAAATATTTTTATTATATTAAAATATAATATTAGATTATATTTTCCAAAACACTAGTTGAAAAAAGTTATAAAGTGGATTTTTACAATAGTTGTCAGAAACTACACGTGTTCTGAAGCCTCAATATGAATAATAAATTTAAGAGTTAATAAAATCAATATTTGTTTTACCACTTTAGAAAGTATTTAAATTAACGTATAAACTAATTTTGAAGTTCCATATATAATATAGTTCTAAATATAAATATTTCGTTTGAAAAAGTACAATACATATAAAATTATATTTCTCTATTATTTGACTATGTGTGACATTGTTTTCCTTCTCATAAAACGATGTTGTGAACTCAGTTGCAGTAAACAATAAAACCATACAATACTTGTAATGCCGTATTTCACAAGCGATGGATATTTTTAATACGGTTCATAAATTATCTACATTTTATATTATCGTTCTCCTATACAAAATTTAATAATTCCTTTATATTTTATTTATAAATGTACGATTGATATATAGTAATGTATTTAGTCGATTGTATTTCACACAGATTATGTATTCAACACAACACAGTACAATACATTTCTAGATGAACAAGGGTAAGTATGTGTTGCTAGTACACTGGAGGATTACAATTCGGGTCAGTTCGTCCTGAAATATAGTTTCAAGATTATTTCAGATTGATGTAACACGAGTGCAACTTTATTTTAGTAAAGCGATGAAACTGGGTCACTATTTACAGAAATTAGTTTATGCCTATTACATTTAACAACTATGTTTTATTATGAAGGAACACTAATGTAGAAAAATGTTTGGTAATAAATGCAATATATTTCAAATAGAATTAAAGTAAAGAATGTTTATAATATTGTTCAATGAATCAAACATATCATTGTAATAAAAGTGTAAGAAAACCTCACGTATGAAAACACAATAAGTATATTAGGTAATTAGTTAAGTATATCGTATTGTTATAGATTTGTTATATGAGATGTTATTATATAATTATATAAATTACAAGCCGAAGGGAGGGACAATGAGATAAGTGTGAAAAAGAACAAAATACAACATCCTAATTAACCAAAAAATGAGAGAGAAAATGCAAGTATTATACATTCATATTCAAGTACGCAGATTTTTCTTCTTGAATTATTAAGGTCATAGCAATTTAAAAAATTTATATTTCAATGAAATGTTAACCAAATTATTTAATAATTTCCATTTATTCGGTCATTGACGCACATTCACAATAACAATAATCCGTTGTCGAAACATAACTTGAAGGGTTGAAGTTATTCAGACAGTTTTTCAGTTGCGTAATATATGGTCAGCACAACTAGTTCCCGTTGTCGTATATTTAGCCTTTGAAACCAGAATTCACTATTAATCCTACTTTCCCAATACCTTTTAATATAAAGACAACACCTTAACTTTTTGAGGATATTTATATAATGAAATTTAATAGGCAGTAACATTGTTTAGGTTAAATTTTTAATCTTCATTTCAACACGAGGTCACTCTTAAGAGATGCGAGTTGAACTACTTGTTTTAACTGTTGTTTAAAGACAAAACAACATCATCGCCTTCTAAAAAGGGAACAAAAGAACATAAAGACATCTAGCCCTCAAATATTCAAATACTGTCAGCGTAGGAAGAGAACAAGAATTGGTCAAGAGAGACCTGATAGGTAAGATGAAAGAGAGGGATTTAACCCCAGACTGTATTTAAAACTGTGTAGACCCAGCTAGGATATCTTGAGATTGCATTGTCTGTACTCAGTATAATATGGATGACTGTTATGTAAACAAATAAAATAAAATATTTATCGTTATCCCCTCGCCTCCTCCAATGAATTATGTAGGAAAGTACTTGCAAATGAAGAAAATAATAAGAAAGATCGAACATCATATCTTTATATAGTTTACGACAAAATAAATATACAAAACAAAATATATTCTTCAAGCCAATTCTGATTTAAATTATATACACGTCTTTTTTTTAAATTAAAGGTTCAGGATTGAATAGTTTGTTTGTTTACAAGTATGTGTTTAACATTAGATAATGTTAAAGAAATAGTCAACCGACTTTTGGTTTTAAAGTAATTATTCTTATTACTGTTTTAGTTTATTGGGACATTTGCCATAATTTGTGTATGTAAACATCAATACACTACGTTTCATGATGTAAAATCTATATTGCTTATTTTCATGTTTGCCTACGTTCTAGATTTTATCAATAGATAAAACGAAATTTGATCCATACATTTTAAACGCTATGCATTAGTTTTTATAAACAAAAATTATGGTAAATATCAGCAAAAAATGAATTTAAAAATTAAACTATATTATGAAAATATTTAAAAAGTTTAAAAAATAATCAATTTCTGAACTCGGATTACTAACAGTAAAATAATATATGTTTATATCATTCGTGTAGAATGGTATGGTTGAATCATTTTAATTCGATTCGAATGTTGTTCAAACTCGCTGCCATTTGTACAATAATAGCCAAAGTACTTTGATTTCAATACTTTATGTATTCAATAAGATGGCAATATTCCAACATTGCATTCACATATCTTCCATAGTTCCTTTCAAAGTCATAAAACTTTAACATTTCATCATAGATTTTAGTTTAATCAAACCAGCTATTAGTGAATTGTAACTATTCTCTCTTCAATCAAAATCACTTATTTGTAATTGCACTATTATTACATTACAATAAACCAATACGTGATATTCTAATAAATATTTTTTTGTGGATATTATTAACGTTATGAATATAAATGTCGATTGCTCTATAGTAATTATTATAAATAAGCTATTTATTTATAGATGGAATTTATCTGAAAAAAGATACGTAAGAAAATATATAGTACACAAATATTGCACTAACTTTCTTACAAACCCATACATAAAACCAAAAGTTAAGCAAAATGGTATTCCACCTCACCAAATATGAAAGTCTATTATTACGAACAAGCAAAAAGAGAAAAAAGTCTTTATTGCAGAGTTTTCTTTCATATTTGACTATTTGAAGAGGTATGTTGATATAGAAAGGTTATATTTTAACTCTTCAAAATTTTGTGTATTTTTGTCATGGTTTTCACAAATTAATTCTGATCATTAATTTTCTTTTACAATTTGACACTCTGATTTGCAACTTTAATCTTATTTCTTTCACAAAAACTAAACATAAATTAGTGGATCCGATTTAAAAAAAAAATTGTTTTACCACCTCCATTGACTTCCAAATCAGTATTTTTAGGTGATCCTATTCATTCATTTTTGTGTAAATCCTTAGAGGCTAAATTTAAGGGTTGATTTTGGAAACAAATCACAAATTATATTTATGAGTTATGAAAATTGAAATTTTTTTTTTTTTTTAATGTATCGAGATATGACCAAATTTAATCAAATTCTGTTCACTTCAACCGTGCAATACTCCAAAGATACTGGCGTACACAATAATAAATAGACAGATAGGGAGAAAGCACTCTAAAAACCACTTGTTAGAGCTCAGGGATTCACAAAACTGAGATAAAACATTGAAATCAATATTTAACGTTATCATATAACTTTATCTATATATGATAAAGTAAAAATTTACTTTTTCAAAAGTCGATTTAACAAAATGAACAAAGGCCAAAATGGATTAAAAAAGTGAATTTATGTTCATTATCAATTATTTATTAATTTTTTAAACGTTTATAATTATTTAAATATTATATGGTGAAATCATTTGACAAATTTAATTTCAATAATATTTATTATTAATTAATTAAATATTGTTTAAATAATGGATAACACAATGATTTAACCTTTTCTCAAACCTTCGGAAATCAACAGCGATAACTCAAAACAAAGAACTAAATCACGTAAACACTATCGTCTTCTGACTTTTCCACCGCCTCGTAAAACTAATCCTATATATTGTTTTAAACGAGAAGACATCCAATAACAAATCACTCAATATTGTTTATATTATTTCTTTGTAATACTCTACAAAACATACTTTCAACACATGACAAGTTGTAGCTGTACACCTGGATCTTCATCTCCTGGCTGTCATACCTTGTTTGTGTTTTTATTTTCATTCTACTTGTACCACCATCTGCCAGTATTCATCCAATCTGTCTTTCGTGATATTTATTCAATAACGTATGTCGATTTCCAGTTTCAATCTTTCAATTACTTTTCGTAAAACTTATTTTGTATTGAAAAGTAACGCAGAGGATTGTAAGAGACTGAAAAGAAAATTTATTCAATGTTCACATTACGTTTATTCAGATGTAACGCAACAATAAAATCATATATGCTAAGGATATTTATAATTAAATAGCATTGTTTGTATTACAGTTTATAGATTAAGAAACTTATAATGAAGCATAAACTATAGACGTTTTATGTAATAAATACTTTAAAGTCTCATTTGTTAGTAGTAAAATGTTTATGTAAAGTCTACAATTCTATTACAGTATTATATTAAACAGCTTCTTATTATATTACGTACAAAATCAAATATAACATCTATATAAGATACTATGGAATTTGTAATAAAATAATAAAAAGTTAAAATATTTAATTTAAGAGCTTTTAATTGAATCATTATCATAAATGATAATTGTTATAATCTCCAACAAAGGTCTGTATTAATAGCTTTTTTAATAAAGTTAATGTTTGGTAGTAATTCTGCTTTGTGAAATAAAATTTAATTTTAGCAAAGTAACTAAAAGAAAATGCAAACCATGAATTAATTGACCTTTAGTATTCGAAAAAAAGCAAAAAAAAAAAAATTGGTATGTTTTTATAAATATCATTTGTTTCGGTTTTATGATTATTGATAGCCATATGTAACTAGTTTTGTTTCTGCAATTGAAAAATGTTTAATAGTGTCCAATATTTTGTTCTATTTAAAAAAATAAAATAAAATTTTATTTTTTTATTTGTGAATTTCTAGTTAGATATTTTCTTAGTCAGTTCTTAATGGCTTTCAATGTTTAATTTCTGAAATTAATTTTATATTAATATTATTAATATTATATTAATATTATTTTATTACATTTTTGATAAGTATATTACCATTTGTAACCTATCACTTTACGACAAATATTATTAAAACCTATTTCTTGATTACACTTATAATTTAGTTAATTAAAGTCTATTACCTTTTCTAGCAATCCAGCAGCCGTTGTTTGGTTACAACGGTTTCGACCTAACAAAGGTCATTTTCAAACTATTATTTTAACACTTAAAGACAAACACTAACACCACATGACACTATATGCATTTCCACGTTTTGTGGATCGTGGACATTAAATGTGACATTTGAAAACTGTATGTTGTATGAAACGAATAGTTCCGTGTAGAGAGTGACAAAATGAATAACTGGTTTTTTACAATTTAGAGTTTTTAAACCTAAACCTAAACTAACTTTACGTACCTTAACCAAAGAACAACTAACAGATCACCAGAAAAGATAATAAACTTAAATTAGCTACATGAAAAAAAAAAAAAAAAAAAAAAAAAAGGTCAATCAAACTGAAGGATATTGAACTTAATTCTGGTAGCCTATATTTAAAATCATTCAAAATTTGTCTATTTGCGTTATGTTTAATTTTAATTAAAGTCATATTTTTCAAGCTATAACTTATCTAATTTTAAATTTGTTGTACGTCTGAATTTATTGCTTTATAAAAATATGCATTAAATAGTTCTTAAAAATTACAAAACCTTTTTCTTGGTTTCGGTCAAACTTGTTGTGTTCTCATTTGATAATATCAGCATTATCGCATACAACTGTACACAGAATACAATACTGCGTATTTGTTCTATGTTTAATCACAAATAATTTCTCTTGAATATTTTTTCTCATTGAATTCATTTTTTCTTTCTTCTTCAGGAGGTATTAGGAAACCTGCATTCAGTGATTTTTTAATCTGCTACTAATTTTTGAAGTGGAAATATATTTTAGACGTATGTTATTTTTTCATGCTAGTAACCACAGTTATTGTTCCAGAATATACATAGCTTGGACGAAATAAAAGGAATTATAGAGTACAAAAAAATAAATAAAAGTAGGACAAATATTTAAGTATGAATAGAAATTGCAGACAATAGTGTAATTGTTTCCGGGACAATAGTTTGCACATTGCATATCCAATTGCATTACTAGAAAATACTTTCAAAATTGACATCTGACCTAACAATCAAATAAAAACAGCACCAATTCAGGGTTTTATAACAATAATAATAATAGGGGAAACGGATAATGATCATGTATAGTGATAGCGGCGTCCAGTAGCCAATATACAGTCTGCAAAGCATTGCTTTTAATAACAGTTACAAATGAATATAGAACAGCAGAAATTATCCATGCAGAGCGTTCAACAGTGTTTTTCCATTAATATCACTTGTTACTAACACATACATTAGATTATCTTTGTATTTGTATTCCAAATACATTATAAAATTTAATGTTGGTAATTCATACTGACAAAATTTAAAACATGTTCTTCGTTTCATGCAATTTTGCAAAGCAGGAAAATATTAATAATTGTTGAGTATTGTAAAACCATTTCCAGCGTTGGCTGTTTGAAAATAAAAACTTTACTTTTAAAGGAAAATTATTTTAGGAAAACAATTTAATTTAAATTTGTTTTTGTTCAATAGTTTATTCTGCAAACAAACCTGTATCACTTCCTTTTATTTTATATTATGATTTATAATACTCCAGTTAAATTAGCTATAGATTGCTATAATTACTATTGTTTTGCTGTATTTCAATTGTATGTTATTTTATTTGTAAACCTGTTTTTCAACACTTATTTGACGATACTCATATTTTGTTACATCCAATTTAATAATTGTTAACTTTACTTAATTTTAACCCATTTTAAGTCATTATTTTGAAATAATTATTGTTTAAAAGAGAACGTGTGATATTTGATAATGATAGATTTTTATTCTATTGATTTGTTATGAAAACAAAGTTATTAATATTGAAATAGGAAACGGTACGTTTTCAATAATGTAATGTGTACTTCCGCATAATTATTAAGCTAATTAGACAACAATTTGGTATTAATTTGGCCATAACTTTTTATTTCTAAAATCCATATTCGTTCGTTTTAAAATGTTTATTGTAACTGCATTATATTTATTGCTTAGTAATTATACGTATATTAGTTGGTTGTTGTGTTTAAAAAGTAGAATATTGTTAGGTAGAGAGGCGTAGCTCTATTGGTGAAACGCTTGTTTTTTTCGAAATGGGAAACCGATTTTTGTTTAGCAGGTTCGATCCCAGTTATGCGCCTACGTGTGTTAACTACTCCCTCTTCTTCTTTAGTTTAATGTGCCTAAATAAAACCGTTAACAACACACAAAATAAAATAAAAGATTATTTTATTTAAAATTTCGTTGTTTTCTTTTGTTTTAATTTGGATGTTCTTTTATATTAGATGAAGATGGTTGCACACTAAGTATATTCTTTTGTATTAGCTTTTCGTTTATTTTAAGGTATTATCTTTATCGTACATTTATTTCTTCCAATTTTGTCTTAGTTTCTTGTTTTACTAAGTATTTTATACAATTTATTTACATAACATGAAATGATTTTTCCTAATTTCCCTTTTGGCATTGCCTCACATAAATTTATATATTGTTTAGTTTTATCTTAATCTGCTCTCAGTTTTACATATAACGTAAAGATTTTATTTTATCTTCTGTTACATTTAACTTTTAGAAGTTATATTTCGTCATGTTTAATGAAATGTTTCCTTAAGATTTTGTGAAGTGACTCCTTACTAGCACATTGAATACGCTATACATTAATTTTTGTGCAGTTTATAAATTTTGTTATTATTATGTTATTTTTACTATCCTGATTTCCTTCTCTATTTATAGAAATTTTGACCTATGTCGATTACTTAGTACAAGCTTTTTACATTAAAAAAAATCCTTAATTTTATAAGTTACACTGCAAATTATATACTCATGAAACGCCATTAAAAGTGTTAAATCGAACTATTAAAAAAAATACATTAACATGAATATCTCCAACATTGTAATCTTTTCTGTAAATCGATATAAGTAGGAAGTAAATGATTTACCCAAATCTAGAATCTTTTAAGCTGTATAAACTAAATTCCTCTCAGAATGATTTTAATTTCATCCATTAAACCATTTCCTCAATCTAAGCAATCCCTTTATACAAGGAAATAACGAGGTTCCATTAAAATATAAAATCGAAACAGAAATAAATTCTAATGATTCAGACTAATCCCAGCATTCTCTCCAGAGTCAATGCAGGGATTAATCTGAAGAGGGTTCCCAGGACTGTAATTAATTGGACCGATTATACAACGTTATCAATCATAGCGACCTATAGGTAGCAACGATTGTATCGGAATGCCCCTGCCCCCTCCCCTTGGGGAGTCTGAGTGAAACATTGCGGGCAGGATGTGCACCATCTCTAGGGAAGCGTAATTAATTTTAATTACTTCTAACATAAATGCACTTTTTTTAATGGTAATTTTTAAAATTATTTTATTAGGTATTAAGAAATTGTTCAGATATAATCGAAATATGTTCACATTCCCTGTAAATGGACTTACAAATTAAATCATTTTGGTAAAAGAATTCTGACTATATCTAGATCTTGAATTAAAATAAAATGAACATACATTCATATTTATTAGAATTTTCTCTCACTATTTTACATTTTTTTAAATATAGTACATTTTAAATTGGTATAACATCACTGATAAAATGTTCTAATTCATAGGTGACCATATTATAAATGAATTTCGACCTATAAATAAAAATACTGAAATGTTACCTCAATTAGAAAACAACCAATTTGACGCTGAAAATGTAAAAAGTCAATTTGTAATTAGAGCTTATAAACTTCGTTTTTTTTTAGTTTTTTATCTTATCTTCCTGTCCTTTTATCAAATATGAACAAAATATGTTCTCCCTTATCAAAAAAAGTAAAATAAAAAATAACCAAAGTCATGTGAGGAGTAAAAAGTGGAAGTGATATAGAAGGAGCAAGTAAAGGAGGAATAAATAACCAAATAAAATTACATACTACTTTTATTTAATATACAAATTTTGTAAATAAAAATGTACAAGCAGTTTAAGATTTCATCCCTGTTTTTTTTTGTTATTTATATATGTTTCTTGTAATCCTCATTTCCAAGTAAATCTGTCCTCCAAACTAACCGAATCCCAAGTTTCTACTTTTTATGATTCTATTCTTCCATATGTGCCGAGGTCATCTTCTCTCCATGTGTTAGGGGTGACGGATTCATTATCATCTTAGATTATTGCGATGTAATATACTATGGGCATACATAAACCACTACAGAATTATACTAACACATTTACTACTTCTTCTATCACTTCAGGCCTTTCAAGTGTGATTTTATTGTTCGTCCTCTGTAGACGAGTAAATCTTAATCTCCGCCATAAACCATCCATCTCCAAAGCTCTTATTTTTTCTCTTTGTATTTCCAGTTCATACTCCCCCACCATACGTCATGATACTTTTAACAAATATTCCTCTGTTACGTACTGTAATTGAAAATAGTACACTAAAAGATATAACATTAATTAGTTACTCGTCATTAACTATTTAAGTATTACTTACAGAGTGTTTTCTTCTGCTTAATTTATTATTATTTAGCTTTTATTTTCGAAGAGCCACTCTAATATTAATTGTAATTATTTTTGGAAGAGTAAACAAATTTATTTTGATTTTTTTAAATCTGAGTTCAAACCTTTAAAAGATAAATTTTAATATTTTGCTTAATTTTACACAAAGTAATTACACTAAAAATATATATTTACTGGTTCTACTACTCTGCACAATGTTTAATTTTATTAAAAACAACACTAATTAAAACGTGTGACAACATGAAATGGCACTGTAACCAAATTAATATTTCTTCAGACACGAAGTTTCCTGCGGGATATGATCACTGTAGAGGAGATTATTCTGAAAAGATACCTGACTATGCAGTTTTTCTAAAGCATTGATGAATAAAAGTTGGTTTGCAAATTTTAGTTGTTATAAAACTGTTGTCAAACACTCCTCTATAGGAAACAAACATATACACTTTTACAATATTTATAATTTATACTCTGTGTTTATTATTTGCTCACATTCATTGTAATATTGAATTATTCGTTATATGAATATAATAATACATTATTCTGAATATGGCTATGGTTTGTGGGGATTTAGGGAACTCGAAATGGAACATAAAATATCAAATAGTTTTCTAAAACATTATCGCGGTAAGTTTTTACATGAATAAAAAATAAAACAAAATTCCTCACACAATACTTTTTTCGACTTATAAAATGTTAAAAAAATAACTTTTTGAGTTTTATAGGGTTAAAAAAATGTCAAATATATTATTTTTAAATAATAATAGTTGAAATATTTTTGTTTTATTTCTGTGATTACTTCTAACACTTGATAATAATTAGTGTGATTATTGTAACTTGTATATATATATGCAATAAAGAATCATGTGAATTGTAAACCGTAGTCAGATTGTTCACAGTTCTAACGTATTCAGATCACCAGCCACCGAGACCCATCAGTAATCATAGGATATGTTACTTTTACAGTTAATGTAGTCAGCGTTTATACATCACAATAACGGGCTTATATACAGCTATGGATTGATGTATACTGAAGAGGCTAATATTTATTACTACTTTAATCCTTACAAATAGTATATAAACCATGAAAAACAAAGAGCAAGGCATATAAAGTATGTAACTTTCAATATTTCTCACCGTGGGTGGATTTTATTTTATCTTTAAATGTAGCTGCTGCAGTACTACTGTTAAGTTTTAGTGTATGAATAGCGTTGAGCGTTACGTCCCCTTTTTTTAACATCACCGTCATCATCCCTAAATGTAGACCCTTGGTTCTCAAGTACTCTAATATACTCAGATCCGGTTCAGAGTCAGAAGTGAACAAGAGTTGGTTAAGAGAGTCTTGATAGGAAAAACAATACACCGATCTAACCCAAAACTACAGACGGAGTGCTTCGTCATACCCACATTGAATGTATAAGAACGGTGGATTGGAACTATTAAAACAATCAAGGAACGAGTAAATATTATCTTGAATATTGGATTTATTATTCATATGACTGTAATTATGATGCTTTATTATCCGTTATAATAATATAACCTACATTGAAATAACTATTATAATCAGCGCACACTACAACAAAAACTAACCAAATAATTTCGAGGGTTTTTGAACTTCTATATATTTTAAAAGCCTAAACAATCTAAAATAAGTTTGTTTACAAAATAAATTGGTGAACTCATTTTATTAGGCCACAGTTGAAATTAATTAAAGGTTGAGTAATTAATTTATACGAATTAGATATAAAATATTTGGATATTAGTCATCATTTATTTAAAAACAAAGTAATCACCACTTTTGGAGAATATTGACTACCTTTTGCTCTCAATTAAAAAGAGACATCACATCGGTTTGTACCTGAATTATTTTCTAAACTTATTAATACTTTTAAGCGTGGAATAACTAATAACATTTAATATGATGAAAATAGTTTAAACCCTATAACAATAGCATAAAAAATTATGATATATTTGTTTAATCATTTGTTTTTGTAAAACATCGAGTTATGTAATTTTCAGCGTTGAATTCGAATCTGACATCAATTTATGCAGAGTAAATGAAACACATTTTAAAATATATTGGGAAATTCGATTTTGTTGCAGTTTTTATTATTTATGTTTTGATAGATATCGGTTATTTACCAAATAATTGGTTAGATTTGCTGTTATAATTAACCAACGATGAATAAATGTTATTAACACATTCCCAAGATAATCTGACGAACAGACATAGTTGAAACAAGTAGTTATTAGTTTCTTATTGAGCAAAGTTTGACAGGCTGAAATTTTGAAACAAACAGAGTCATTTGTGGTTAGCGAGATTGTCGGGTTAGATGGATAACCTTTAAAAGTTTTCTACAAAAACGTACAAGTCAGATCCCGATAAGATAATATTAATATTTGTTTAATGGCTACAAACTTTCCTTTCCAAGAATGAAATCGGATCTGAGAAACTAAATCTTGATCGTAACTGTAATAAACAATTTCAATAATTTACAACTCCGGAGATAATGGAGAAAAATGTAATGCGTTATTGTTGCATAAGCCTTTAAGTAAAGTTTATGAAAGGTAATTACAAAGTTGAAAACTGCCAAAGTTCACCGAGGATGCAGTCTTAACGAACTTCACTCTTAACAGTGTGTGCGAATTTAATGATAAACTTTTGTAGGAGAGGTTGTTAAAAATGTTCAACCCATTTATCTCAGGTTGATACGTAATGAAACAGTTGGCTAAATTACAAATATTATGTTGTGTGCGTTTATATTTGTTAATATTATGATTTATTTTAAAAATCAGTATAATAAGTAAAAATATCGATTATGATTTTTTTTTTCGATATTTCCATTTTGATATACTCTGAGGGAAAAGAAGAAAAAAAGTACCTATGTTATTTGAAAGTGTTACGTATGCCAAATAAAGTGAACCAATATCGATCAAGATTGGTATATTGACATATTTTGATCATACCTTGTTGTACGTTTAAGTTGTAAAATTTTTGGCCTATTGTTATTTGTTTATATAACTTTAATTTAGCTGTCGGTGCCATAAGAAATAAATACACAATTCCAATGTTTTACGATTTACTTTAACGACTTAGTTAAAAGTTTACGAAAACATTCAAACAAACGATATATTTATATTGATCGGTATCTCCACGAAAATTGGAGTTCAAGAGGTTTTAGATTAAAAATCACGAAAGAAAATTTTCTCAGAAGCTATTATAAAAATCACAATTCTCGGAATCAGTTTTCCGATTTTATTAAAATCTTTGCGAAATGTGAAGTTTAGGCGATCAAAACATTTGAAAAATTAAAAGTAAAAGAAAATGAATGTTGAGGTATAAAAGTCATAAAACATAAATAAACTTGAATCATCATCTTTATAAACGCGTTTTCTGAATAATACGGTTTACACTAAGCTTGCATTTTTGACAATTTTTTTTTCTATTTCAATATTTAAATAATGATATTAAATTTATTTTATTTTTGTTTTGATGTAAATCGTTAATAAGATGGTTATGTTTACTTTTTATCAATTTATCACACATAAGATAGGGCCTAATTATATTATGGGAAAAATCTCTATAAAAAGGAAATACATGCACAAGTAGTATAAATCAGTTTTTGGACAAAATACTAACTGATAATATTTTTGGTTTTGTAGAAGATTGTGGAAAAAATTGTTTTTAACGTTTATTTGGTATATGCTCATTTAGTGACCTCGATAAACATGTATATAGCCATGTTCAATAAACCATTTTGAAATTTAAAAAAAAATGTTTTTGATATATTGTTATATCTATTCAGATATGTTTAAATTGCGTTATAATTAAATAACTATTTTTATTAATGGGATTTTCTTTCTTTCAAAGTTAGCTTGATAATCAGTTACATAAAAATCAAGTGCCTAGCCTTCGCAGAAGATCTATCAGTTATCGTAGAAATAAAATAAAACGCAATCGCACAAATAGGCGGACTGAAAGAAATAGCTGACAAAGCAGGTCTACAAATTTATTTCCTAAACAGAAATGATGACCAGCTGGACGAAATACCAGGGGAACGTGATATAAATGAAATAAGGTCAAATAAAAAACTTACACAAGTTCGTGTAACTTGGAGGAATCATTAGCAGAAACGGTTCGAATAAAATGGCCAAAGAAGCCAGAAAACGTGATCTTGAGAAACTGAATTTCGCCTCAAAAATGTACACAACAAAAAATCGTCCTCAAACCTCAAACTGCAGCACTGCAACATTGAATTGAGACCGGCAATCTTGTATGGAATTTACTTTCCCACAAACTTCATCAATTTGCAATAAAAACCGTCCACAAACCTCAAACTAAAACACTGCAACACTGAGTTGAGACCAGCAATCTTTTACGGAATTGACTTTTACGCAAACCTGGCCAATTTGCAAAAAACCGTCCACAAACGTCAAACTAAAACACTGCAACAATGAATTAAGATCAGCAATCTTGTACGGAATTGACCTTCACGCAAACCTGACCAAATTAGAATGGCTCCTTAAAATAGAAGGGAAATACGGAAAAGTATTCATGGTCCCAGAATAACTAAAGTAATTAGACTAAATGAAATATACCAAATAAACATACAGAGGAATATACTAAAAACTAGGACACTTGAAAGATTAACAGAAAAAATACTTTTGAATATATACAGGCATATGATACGAATGGATTTCACCAGAATGAACAAACATTTTTTCTACATCTTACGAATAAAGGAGGGCACTTAAAGCAGATGTTAGGAGACCTCCGTAAGTATGACATTACATACGAAGACTGAATACATAGGAAACAATTTAGAGAACTAATTTTCAAAGCAAAGGTGGGACCGAAACAAGAGCGTAGCGACAGGAAACGGGTAGATGAAAGAGAGACGCCGTTATCCTAGGGAATGAGAGAGAGAGAGAGAGAGAGAGAGAGAGAGAGAGAGAGAGAGAGAGAGAGAGAGAGAGAGAGAGAGAGAGAGAGAGAGAGAGAGAGAGAGAGAGAGAGAGAGAGAGAGAGAGAGAGAGAGAGTGGAAGAGGATGAAAGGAGTTGAGATGAAGTGTTATTTGCGTGGTCTTTAGATTGACAATGTGAAGAAAAGAAAAATATACTGGATGTATTATTTTAAAGTAATAATATTTAAGGTATAAGAAAAGTTATATTCTTTCAAATTAAAATTTTGTTTTTTAATTTGAAAATAAAACTACTAAATTACAGCTCTGTTGACTAGAACAATATATACAATTAAAACGATTATCTTTTCGAATTAGTTTATATTCATACGTTCTACCTTATCCATGCATATTGCAATATTGTTTAAAACTCAATGACCCAATTTCCATCCAATATCACTAATTGACTATAAGATAATAAAACTATATTTTTACCAGACATAACTGCATAAAGTTTAACTAATATTTCTGTTTTAATTCCATGTAAAACGTTCAATATGTTGCACTTTAATCATTTTATAAAACGCGACTGTCCACATTCAGACGTTTAGAAAATTATTACTTACAATTCAAAATTTTAATATCGTCTCATTCGTAACGAAGGTAAACATGCATATTGTTATTAAGAACAAGAAATTAAATTTCATATTTCAAAGTTTAAAAAGAAATTGTTCTTTAAGTGTCCCGAGAAGAAGAAGGTAGAGATGGTGTCTCATTTTATGCATCTCGTATTCTCATTTCAAATAGAATAATTTTATATAAATTCCACATTCAGATTCAGTTAGTTTTCAAAATGATGTCGGTGTTCTTAAAATAAAACCATGTCCTGGTAAGATAACAATATCGTCATTTTCATTTTAAGCCATACAAAATGTTGAAACAAGAAATATCATCCTTATTGTCTATCTATGTGGTTGATTTTCATGTTTTTCTCGTAACAATTAAATATATATTGACTTATTTAAAACAAATGTAGAAAAATATAGTCTAATTGTATACTCCAAAATCGTTTGCAACAAAATTTTGTATACGTAGGAAAATAAATATGTTACAACTCTTTTATTTACAATAACAGCAAACAAAATTCTGTCCTTTATCTTCAAGAACAAAACGCGTTATCGGTATATTGTTAATCAATTATATATACAAATAAATTAAGATGCATAATTGCGATTGAGAAAATTTAAGAATTCATGATTGAAAATAATTTATAATATTGTGTGTATACGAAAATTAAATAATTTCCTAATTTAATATCAAATGAGTTTTCGTAATTGTTAAGGTTAATTTTGGTATTTATTGTAATTATTTACAACTCGTAAATGTTTTTGTTTTGTTTCGTTTGTTTTTGTCAATAACATTTACGTTCCTTCAAATTTTCCTCTAAATCCTTTGCGGACACATCCATGGTTTATTTTTCACGTAAAATACCTGACTAGGAATTTTGCAGTCGATATTGTAATATACACATTCCGTTGGAGATGTTAGGTTTGGAAGACATTAGATGGAATTTAGTATTGAAATGGGTAACAGAACATTTTAAAATATGGTTTTTATTAGGATATACCGTAGGGTGGAAAATAAGCTGTGAAAAAACATACACAAAACATTCTCACTCACCTATTCCCAAACCCAAATACCAATTAAACTATTCGTTACCATAAACGTCTCTTTAATGGTTTTAAGTCAAAAAAGAAGAATTTAAAACGAAATCTATGGGAAACTAATTAAATAGGGACTAAGCGTGTTTATATTGTGTCGTAATCGTGTCCTCAACGTAGAAGTGTTTGATTAAAATTGAATTTTTAATCGCAATCAAGATTCGTTTTTGTTTTTACCAATTATTCCTGCCTGAAACGTAATTTCTACTTACGATTATTCACACTGGTTTGGGTGGTTAATGTTTCAGATTTACTAAAATTTTAATGACACCCGTAGGATTTTGCGAAAATATCCTTTTATATCGGCCCTTTCATCGACTTTTGTGTTTCTAACGTTAACCTAAAAATGAGTCGTTTTTACACGTAAGGCGAGAAATACGTTTTATTCAAGTTTTCATTGGTATTTAGGAAAAACGTTAAAGTAATATTTTTTATCAAATCGAAAATTTAATTGTTTTTCCTTATGTCAGTTACCTCCAAAATCTGAGGTATCAAAAAAGTGGAAAGAAAAAATACCGAAACTTGATAAACATCGATACACGCGTTTTGAATGTAGAGCAATGCATCTACCTTTCCAAAAACGACAATTTTAACTTAACGAGCCCCAAAACAGATACAATCCCAAAACCTCGACATTGAATTTTTTTACCTGTCGCATAACTTTCTCCACAAAATGGCTGAAAGTATGAACAAGTATACATTAAAATTACAGTTTAAAAAAATGCAGTTTCTCGTTGCATTACATACGGGCAAAATTGTATAGAAACACAAGTTATTCTAATTCAAATTTTTAAATTGAGTGTTTTCATTACAATTAAAACAACTATTTGAGTGAAAACATGTAATTACCATCCATTAATCCCACAACTTTATTTGTTTTTTTTATAAAAAAGAAATATGAAACAACAAACTATAATATCTAATATTTTAGTTATAGAACACAGAGCCCCTTAATAAACCCAGCTCTTAGCGATAGCCCCGAGCACTAGATTAACAACTTGTACTATTGTCCGACATATCCACGATTATGATGATTTGATTGAGGTTGCCATAAGCTGCTTATGGCGATATGTTGGTCTGAACATATACATGGGAGGCATTGTTTACCTATCAGGCATCTATGTACACTGTGTTGTGATTCAAATTGTAGTCTAACAGGTGTTTATTCAATTAACTTATTTTTATATACCAGTTTGATTTTGATTTTGAATTGTGTAGAACAATATAAACGTCCTAGTTTAATAGTAATATTGTGAATGGTAGACTTGGATACTTTAATATATTTGACCAATCGTTATTGTAAAACGACTGTACTGTAACGAAGAACGTCACGCACAAGTGACTAAGAAATAACGGCTACTAAATACTTGAACAAAACACAGATTATATAAAGGAAAATTGCAATTTAAATATTTTTCGGCCGGTTTTCTCCTTATATTGTGATTTTAATTTACCACACGTTTTGCACAGAATAGTAATAAATATTAGGCTCTATCCGTTTAAACCCTAAAAATGTGATTGCTTAAAACTTTACTGAAAAGGGAATCATTACTCTAGTTACTAGTGACCTCGGTGGTAGATGGTCGACTTATACAGTACCGTAAAGGATTCAACTATTGTTTATATTTTACTATAGTACACATTGATGTACATATACAAATTATATCAAAAATATACTGAATTTTAATGGAAATCACGGATAACAAAACAGTGTAACTATCATTAAATAAATTGTTTGTTATTTTCTTAAACCTTTGAAACTCAAAAAGGTTTTAAATTCGTATGGTTGAGAATATAAAAATATTAGAAGGTGAGAGAATTTTTTAATTTTAATTTAATTCTTTTTTCATGTAACATCTACTGGAAAGTTTTAAAACAATTTTAGACTTTCTTTATTTTTATTTGATGCTGTTTTTCGACTGCTTCGTTCACACCATTATTTTTAACATTTTGGAACTCATCCGGTATTTCTATTTGGAACATCACAATTCATTCTTTGAAACCGTGTATAATTGTTTTGAATCGCTGCCATTTTAAATCAGAAAATAATTTTGGTTAAATCTAATACATACATCGTTCAACCTAGTTGCAAGCCACTTAAATATATAAATATTAAGCTGAGTTTGAAAATAACTGAGTATAAACTTTAGAGACGAAACGTCAAATGGTAAAGTTTAAACATTACCTCGCTTTCCACGGCCAGTTATTGTTAATGTTTGGAAAAAGAGTTATTCTGACTTCCAATATCCCTAAGTCGATAACTGTAGAATTTTTCTTTAGGGAACACTAAATATAGTTGCCATGTAATAAAAATAATTGAAAATACATGGAAGAATATAAATTTTATATAATAACGAAAATAAAATATTTATTTAATACTGTCAATAAAATCAATACCATCTATTTCAAAATTTGTGATAAGTTTCATTTAAGTCATTGTGAAACTATAAACGGAAATATCACGACGATCTGTCATAATTTACTCGTAAATTATTTATTTTGTCAGGTATTAATATATTTCAAAAAAAAAAATTCTGGAATAAAAATAAAACATAAATTTTTTGAAGAATAGTACTGAATTTATTTTTTATTTATTTTCATTATAATCTATAAAATCGTGTCAATGTAATTCAAAATTTGTATTCGTTTCTTCTATTATTTGTTAGAGAGCAATTAAATCAAAAACAAATTATAATTTGTTAAGGAATTAAGTTTGTGGCTATTTAAAACCTGTTGATAGTATTTACTCTTTGACAATCCTGAAAGAACTTTTTGTATAACCTTTCACCGATTTTTGAGAAATTTTTCGTGTGAATCTATGCATATATTTGTAGTTGGATGTAGATATATAAATATAATAACGAATATAATAAGTAAAATATATATGTGATGTTCTTTGGATTAATATTATGTTTGAAATTACTGGACTGAAAATTTTCTAATTTAAGTAGACGATCGTTTTATTTTGTGTAATGGATGACATCACTATAATAAAGTAGTTTATTTTTTATAAAAAAAAATGCTGTATATTACAAATTAATTCAGAATAAATGTACCATGTTATAAATAGAAAAGTTTATTACATGGTAGATTCGTTAACACGAATATCATCCATAGATCAATTTATTCCTTTGCCTTCATATCAGATAAATGTAATTTATATTCTAGATAAACTTTCACAGCAGCCATTTTGTACGATCGTAAACAAGAACTACACCTCGTAATAAACTAATAATTTTAAATTAAAACATTCTGCTATGCTTAAATGCACAACTATTTAAAACTTACACCTAAAACTACCTCCAAATTGCAATGTATAATTGACTCTTGGTTATGTGAAACCCCTTCCTCTCCTACAAATTCTCCATTAAACATTTATTTCCAATTCAAGATATACTATAATTCTATAAAACAACATAAAATTATTAGATTAAATGTCACATAATAAATTCTTAAGCAATAAACTTAGCCTTGTATGTCGTCATAATCTAGGAAGTATTATGAAAGGAAATCTTTAGAAAAACATTTTTCATAGAAATTGTAAATACAATTGCTTTTAGATAAGGAACTATAATGAACACAAATGCGGAAAAAACAAACAAACAATCACGTATAATTTTGTGTTTAATGTATTATTTTACGACTTTACTAGTAGCGATGCATATTTACGTCTAAATGCTATGTTAAACATAAAGGTCATTGAAAAAAACATGTTTGTTGTTAGAAAGGAATAATGATGATCATAAACAATTTTATGGATATGACTAGAAATATAGTTTTACTGGCATTGTATGACCAACCGCATGCAATGTGGTTAACTCTGAGACATTAAATCATACACATCTCCCTGTCAGATTAATCATAGAGATTACGTTAATATTAATGCACTTCTACAGTCAATTAAAATTTTATTTACGTCAGTATGCTTGAGTGTTTAATTTAAAGTACACGAATAAAAAATATTCGTAAGATATTAAATATATTTCCAATTAGTATAATCTGTTTATTTTGGGTTATTCTTTTGTCTGTAAATAATCTTATATATATATATATATATATATATATATATATATACTTTTTTATAATCTCATGAGTCATACAGGATCAATAGCAGAGTTACTATTTAACTAAACAATGTAAGCTACTTGTGTTGTAATGTAAACTATGAATAATATATTTACTATTCGAACTTAGTATTAAATATAAATTGCTTTGATACGGATGTTGTATGATATAATTGTTATACTATTTTGTTTTTATCGAAATTGATTATAATTTAGAACGAGTAACGATTGTCAATAATTCAATACGAAATGAAACACTAAGTCGTCATCCTCAGACACAACATACAAGCTTGCTGCAACTGATCTGTAAAGGCTAGGCCAAGCTCCTGATACCAATGCCTTCACAATCTAAACCTAGTTGCTATTTAATTTTACATATAGGTTTTTATTATGGGTTGACCTTAAAACATTTTATTTCCTCCTTGTTGCCAAATAACATTTGTCGAACACATTGTTTTCAAAACTAGGTTTTTGTGATCTTCACTTGTCTCAGTTAAAACGACTCATCCGTATATATAAACAACTAGAAACTATATTATTTTTATCGATGTAAATGTTCAATTCATTACAATATGGGAGTGCAATTATTGATGGTAGGTTAAATAAACAATATCACGAAAGGTCTACTATATTAAACAGGTTGAAGAAAGTACTCCTACACTGTAGGAAATATTATTTATTTTAATAAATATTTTCTATTTTGTTTTAATAAATGTATATGTCACCATATTGGCTTACAGTAAAATAGAATAAAATTTCGATTTAGACACTGTGTAGAACGATGAGGACGAGCGTAGGGAGGACTTGCTAATCTGAATACAGTATGTAAAACAAACTCATCTGCATCAACCATCAAACTCTGCTTCACCTGATGACTCAATCCCAACGCCTATCCATCATGCTTCTTGTGACGTCACATCATACCCCCTCTCTCTTCCTTACTTCACTACACCCCTTGAATAATGACCGTTCGCATGACAAAATTCAATAATGGCTATATATTCAAATGATAAATCACTCAAATGTGCATGTGACGAAAGTAATTGAGGCGCTGCAGGTTGATTACCTCTCTCTCTCTCTCTCTCTCTCTCTCTCTCTCTCTCTCTCTCTCTCTCTCTCTCTCTCTCTCTCTCTCTCTCTCTCTCTCTCTCTCTCTCTCTCTCTCTCTCTCTCTCTCTCTCTCTCTCTCTCTCTCTCTCTCTCTCTCTCTCTCTCTCTCTCTCTCTCTCTCTCTCTCTCTCTCTCTCTCTCTCTCTCTCTCTCTCTCTCTCTCCATTTAAAAATCCAATGTATCTCCCAAAATCCCAACACATTCTACGTTTTGAATGAGACAATATAAAAATTACTTTTAGAAATCATTAAATAACTATATCAAATGTTGAGCTTGACTTATGAGAAAAATTACACAGTATAACAAACACACAGAACACAATTCTCATAAAAAAATACGCCTAAGTATCAGACGCGTTTCAACGACAAGGTCGTCCTCTTTAGTGATATACGAGCTACACCAATCAAACTATAACTTGATTGGTGTAGTTACCAACACCGAGTTATAGTTTGATTGGTGTAGCTCGTGTATCACTGAAGAGGACGACTTTGTCGTTGAAACGCGTCTGATACTTAGGCGTATTTTTTTATGATAATTGTGTTCTGTGTTTTTGTTATACTATTAAATAACTTATTAACCTATATGCTTGCATGTAGTGCAATTGTTCATACGTTCCAAATTTAATTTTTGGGCAAAAATAAAATATTTAAAATTGAACCTATCAGAAATATGAACATTGTTTCAGCATAGTATTTATTCTTATAACAACATTTGTGGTATAAATAAGAGATACATAAAATCGATACACAAACTTACTCACATAATTTCTCCCAAACGCAGTTTAACAAATCAGATAATAATATGTAATAATATACAATATCTAGAACACAATATTGTTTTGCATATAGTTGATGTTCCAGTACTTTATATTTATTTATTTGCAACTAACAAAACTTTGGTTTGTCATTTATTTTTATTTTATTCATATTTTAATGAAACAAATAAATATTAATAACCTACTATCATTTACATTTTACTTACGTTTAATCTTAATAGACAGATCGGCCACCATTCATAATGATAATAATTAATATGTTTCGTAAATACGTTAATAATTGTTATCACCCTCAACACCCTAGGGCTGATAGACGTTTTATCATTTGGTTAATGTGTGGTCAGCCGTAATTTCATCCCTATAATTCAAAACTTACTATTAATCGAAAACGGGGAACTCTGACAAACAAAATGAGAGTGCTAGCCACTTGACCAATCAATAATCAATATATCCCATTCCAAAACGTCGCTCACTGAATTAATTTGGAATAGTGTTTGTTAAATTATTAGGATATCGATTTTTCTATAATAAGACTTTACGGACAAAATTCTGTAATTTCTATTTTCCTGTGAAATTTACCCGGAAACCATACAAAGTCAATTTTTGTTTCAAACTTGTAATCCCCGATATTTTCGAAATACTTATTGTGAGCAACGTTGTTTATTATTTATTGTGAGAATAAAAACTAAAAACATTAAAGTTAAAATCTTGAGTCTTAAATTAAAACTTTACGTGTTAAATACAATGTTTGAAAAGAAAACTATTAAATGGAACAGAGCTCTCCTAGTATACTATAAATAAGATGTAGTCTTCCTGATGCGCATTTCTCTTGGCACTAAATCACAATAATAAATTAAAGTGAAGTCAAATAAAATCGACCCTAGGGCACTGTCCCGTCCCGTGGTTTTGTTTATGCATTTTCCTCCCAGTTTCCATGTCCCCTCTGGAGACCGCGATAGCGATGGTAATAAATTAATACGACTCGATATTCCGAAGAGAAATCCAGTTTGATTTAGTTGTCGTGCAATGCATCAGGTCCACACAATCACCTGTCTGGCTGGATTAATTTGTGTGTAATATAACTGTAAGATATGACTGCATTCAGACCGATGAATCCTCGCTCGGTCGTTCGTTAAAATCTAGTGTTCTGTTTTTGTCAACGATAAATTTATGCTATAAATAGCTGTGATGAAAACTGGTTATGGGCAAATGAATGGATAGAATTGATTTTATGAAATGTTTCTGTTGTTTTATTTAGTTTTACTGAGGACAATATGTTTTATTTAAATGTGATGTGTGATCATATACATGATTAACGATTTTTAAATTAACGATTAGTTAATTCCCAGTATAAAATATAGCAATTTAACATTTAATATTAGCCTCGCTGTCTCTAAGACCCCACAGCTTTGTAAAGGATCCAATCAAAATGATCTTAAATACATAATACCATTAAAATACACACATTAAAGACAGATAATATTTACAGAAGCAATATTTAATATAATTATATATAGTTTTAACGCTTAAAAGAACTTCCATAATCTATTTACAAGTATGCAAGGGTGTTTGAACATTCCACTATCCTAAAAAAAGAATTCCATACCTACAGAATAACCGATTTATCACAATAAGACATTAAGTCGGAATGTGACTTACACCAACTGGTTGTTTCGAGGGAGAGGAGGTATTGCTTCTTGCAAAGAATAGAATTATTACACTATATAATACAAACCTTGAAATATGTTTTATTTATTTATTAAACATTATCGGCATATTATTGAATGCTCAGTAGAGAAAATGATTTTATATCAGTAAAACAAATTCTAAATACTGTTGTTTATTTCGATATTTCTATCTTTTTAAGTGGTTCCCACTATAAGCCTCTGATTTAAATATATAATTTCCTGAGTGAAAACTTGGGTTATGAACATTTACTACCTACATGCATGGTAACTATCAAACGAATAATCCTTGAAACAGTTAGTGGAAATAATTAAAAGGATAACAATGATCGGATTACAACGGTCGTATTAATTTGTTTTTGAAGATAACTTTGCATTTAAATACGTTATGGTACTGCGTAAGGCGTGACAAGTGAGTATTCCAAATTCCACAAATTTTAAAGAAAAATTATTTAGTTAAAACTTATTTTTACCTAAATATAAAATAGCATTACTAATTCTTTGTTTGATTTATGTTTTCAAGGTCATTGGAAGGTCAATTAAATTCTTAAAAATAGAAACCTCCATGAATATTTTTTAAAATAATGAAAAATGAGACTACGAAACTTTTATCTGAAAGACCTTGTTTAAACTGACTCTAACTTTGAGGATAGCACACAAACATTTGAGATCTTCTGACCTTCAAGAATTTTTACCTAACGAAAAAAATTAGAAATTTTAAATTAAAAATTACAAAAAACCAAAATGTTTCATTTTCAACTGATAAAGATTTGAACATTATTTAAAACTTAGATAAAATTCTTTCACCTTTACTGTGTTAAAATAACTGGGTTTTTTTCTTGACATTTGAGTTTTAAATTGTCGTTTTTCAAGTAAATTCTTGATTGTCAGGAGATCTACAAATGGGTAATAAGTAAAACCAATTCATAAACCACATTATACAGCTGTCACTTTGCTCAAACTACGCAAGACTTAAAATGGTATAATAAAGTATTGATTTAATTTTATCAAAATTCTTTACCTCTGTTTAAAAGTTAACAAGATTTATTAAACAAAGTTTAATAGGCTATGGTTCTTGGAAGTAAACGGTAAATAACCAGTTTTTATATATTTAGATAACTCTTGTGCAGGTAAAGTAGAGTGTTCAGAGAAAAGAGGTTTTACAGAATTCCTTAGTTTTAGGTCTCTTGCGTTTAAAATGGAACTTTATTGAACGACGATGGTCTGTTATCCTTTCGTGAAATAATACCACTGCATTAAACTAAACTTTATGTGATTAAACAGTTTTTTTAATTTCACTCATCGGCATTTAACTTTAAACAGAAGAGCATCTATTATACAAATAATAATAATGATTATTATTATATTCCGAATTAATTTCAAATTTATTTATCGGCAATTATCACATTTTGGAGAATATGCACCCTAAGTTTCCAAAATGTACTAAACAAAACATATGGGTTACCATCACTTTAAAATCCATATAACCTACGTAATTTGTGGATAATAAAATGAAAATTAACCCAGGACTGTGGTTTAGAAGATCGGTTATATAATAATTATTGGTCTAAGGGTTTTAATCAAATTTGTTGATTGTTAAGGTAACTGAGCGAAACCGAGTTCCAAACCATACTTAAATGAAATTACGGTTTGCAAATTATTCAGAAATTGAAACTGTCTATCGTCAGTGAACATATTGTACACCAGTGCCAATATACATTTATCACGTAGACTTAAAACTCATAAATTTTGGTAGCGGTTAGGCAGTTATTTTCCCTTCAATCTACTCAATTTAGAATCTTTTAGAGAAAAAAAAGTCCAAAGGAATTGCGTTGATTTTCGCACTTTATTTTTAACGTTCAAAACATTATTATAAATGTCTTAAAACTCGCCTCAGCTTGTTCTAATAAACACATTTTACTCATATAAAGTTTAAAAAGTGAGTTTTTCTTGATGTATACATCCCTGTGTATTTTACAAATATAACAGTCAATGTGCTATTGAAAGATACGTTAGTAGTAATGGTATTTAGTTTTTTTTATTATTATTATTTTTTTAAATTACTACGACCCATAATTTTCGTAAAACGTGATGAAAAAGTTATGACAACCAATTACTACGATTTAACTCTATTCTGTGTTTATTAAATTAGGTTCTATAATAAAAATACAACAATAAATATTTTAACTTTTATTATAATTTATTCATAAAGACAATAGTGTTCACATATTGGTATTACAACTATTTAGGTACAATCAACACTTATAAGAATTCATATTTCACTTTTTCGATCTTCTTCTTCTTCTTCTTTTCTGCTTGTTTTTATTCTCTTTATTTTCCTTCTCTTCAATTTTGGTCATCATGCAATTAGAAGAGAATCCTCATTTACTTCAGTAACGTTTTCTGGCGATTCTTCACTGGTGAATCATTTATACAATTGGCAGTGACAATTTCCACAAACTGTTAACTAAAGGATACCACAATTCCGACAGTTACATAATGGTTTCCAGCATTATAGCCTTTATTGTTTTTAATTCTACACAATTACTTTTGTTTCAAGATAAATCCCCAATCTTTATCATTCAACTCAGAAACCAAAGCACTATTGCAATTAAGATTATATGACATGAATGCACTTCAGCAACCATGCATGTCGGTTCAACATTAATGATTCATTTTGATTTGCAGAAATATACAAGTCACGATATTACTTTGGAACTGAACTTCTCTATGCAGTTCATCAGTATGCTCACGGTTGAACGTATTTGTTTGTAATGTCTTGTGTTAAGTATGCAATTCATATGTGTTTGTTATAGTCTTTGTCATATTGGCCGGTCAAACCTAGTTTTAGCCCTAGGTTCCTTTCTCTTATGCGATTTGTTTTAGTCTTCGTTTTTATTATAGTCGTAAGAAACTAGGATTTGTTGTCCCTTTTCACTTGATAACAAGGGTTGATCGATATTTTAGAAACGTCGTGTATTAGTTTTTATGTACAGAAATGTTTGCAAATGACCGTATAAACTATATCAATATTATGAATAAATAATCCATCATTAACTAGTTTAAAATCAGAATAACGATAGTTAGTTGTTGATTATCTAAAGAGGAATCCAAGGAAAATCGTATTTCAAGAAATTAATTTTTGAGAAGCAACACTATTATTGAAAACTTCACTTGAATCTGTTAAAGCTTGATTGTTTTTCTCTTACACTATCAGTAGGTAGAATAAAATTGTAAAATTGAATCATATATTTTGCTTCGAGTTTCTTCCAAAACTTTAACTCGAATGATAAACGACTAAAGACCTTTTTCATAGAGAATGTTCTCATATTACGAAATCAAAATAACATCATCCTATGCGTAAAATTTGTTGATGGGGACTTTGCGATATTATTAATATGTCAAAATGTATAACAATTCAGCTTTCTTTAATATTTTTCTATGACCGATTTTTTTCTGTGTAGAGACTATTTTCGTGTACACGTACTATCAGCTTAGTTAGTGGCTTCGTATACGAGACAGATTACAGTAATTGTGAAATGTTTTGATTTAATTCAAACTCATTTTATTTTATGATCATTACCTACAGTTTTCCAAATGACGATTTATTTAAGATAAGTCTGAAATTCAAGTAACAAACCAAGGATTATCTTATAAACACTTCTAAGCTATCTTTAAATATACTTCATAAAGCCAGTGACAAAACACCAACACATTTCAACAGGCAATCTGATCTTTTATAAAGGTAATCTGATGGCATTGAATTCTCCGTGATAGACTTATCACATTTCACATAGCTTGCTTGGTGTGTTAACTAGAAGCGAACAACCCGGGATTTCTCCAAGATCTATCTTGTGTTATAATATAGTAATATCATTTATCCAACAACATTGTTTTAATGTGGTATATTTCAAAGCGATTTACATATCTATTGATATCAAATTTACATTTCAGCTCTGAAATATCTTTACTTGAGGCACACAAATTAGTTTGGCTATTAAAGAAACGTAAGATCTAATATAATCCATAATCATAATATATATTTATTAAGATCTAATATAATCCATGTTAAAATAAATAAAAAAATGTTCTGTCAAATAAAAAATTAATTTACAAACGTACGAATAAATTTAAAAGGAATAGAGAAAATGATAAAAGACGTCAAAATTTTAAAAAATAACTACATTAAATAAAAAAAAGATACAATTAATTGTTGAACATAAAATGTATAAACATTTTCTTTATTATATATATTCTTCTTTTAAAAATAAATAATAGAAAAAGTAAAGAAAAGAGTATATAAAAAAATAACTAAGATATATTTTTTAATTACATACCTATTCCTAGCAAAATAGAAGATATCAATCTATGCCAAAATTATAAAAAGAACATTGAAATAATATTCATAATACGTCTTTCAATGTCTTCTAGTATTATTATTTTTATAAACCTCATATTTTATAGAATCAATTTGATTTCGACTGTTAGATTTCTTTTTTACCCAAACAGCTTGTACATGTGGTTATATTTTATTTATGGTTAAGTTCTCTTCCTTTTGATTTTGAAAATTCGTAACTTATTTTCGAAAATAAACACAACATTTCATCACTGTTTTAAAGTTCAAATTTTTAATTCATAAAACTATTTTCCAATCAAATTTTGTTCCATTACAATTTCACAGTATTTAATTATTTTATTATAATGCGATCATATCGAAAATAGATATTACTTAATCATAACAAACTGTCTTTTCAGTGTTTTTAAATACAAGATATCTTTTATTTTGGCGTTCACGTATTCATCGCGCATAAGGAACTGAATATTAATATGGTGTGAACGCCAGGTATTACGCGAGAAATGTCAAATCTATGTCAGAACCGTCTGTCATATGGAATTAAGGCGATTAGGGGACGTATATGCAGAATTACATATTGCCTAACACACGATGGGAGATGCTTCGTAGCTGGAACATATTTTAAACTGATCCTTTGTGATATTATCCGTAAATAGGCGGTTTTTTACATTTCTTAACTTTCAGAAATTATTGGAAATTTATAGTTTCCAAACCATTGCTGTTAAAATTCTAAATATATATATATATATATAGTATATTCCAAAAGTCACTTTAATCCCCTTTAATTTTTGTATTGCTTAAACTAAATTAACAGAACTACATAGATATCGTGTAGTGCATAATAGGACATATTTTTTGACATATTTGACCTTCTATGATGTTGGGGATTGATGGATGCGGGGGGGGGGGGTATATATCTTAAATGTACAAGAAAATCATGTGGCACATCATTGTAAAGCTTATTGAAAGACAAAGCAAATGGCGCAAACTGGAGATTTGTGTGTGGCTCTTTTTTAAAGTAGGCTAAAGGACAGTCAGCATTCTGAAATATGGTATTTTTTTATTATAACATCAAATCTAGTTATTAGTTAGTTTATAATGGGAATAAGTAAGTTGTTGAGGTTAGAGATAACATTTTATTTGGCTACTAAAACAGTAAATACGTTTATTACAGTACCACTAACACTGTACCAAGGTTTCGTTTTTGAGTTTATCAGTTTTGTTATCTACATGAATTTTACATCCGCGGTTGTAATTGTAATTGTAATTGTAATTGTAATTGCACTGGAACTATTCTTTACATTGTGAGATGTATGTTCAAGATCAATCAACTAATTAATTGCTATCTTTCCTCTTAATAATAGTAGTAACTCTTTTTTGGAAAAGTATAAACATTTGTATTTAAAATAAAGAGATAAATTTCATCTAAATATTTAGTGTTATTAGTCCTGATTTATTACTTTTAAACTATTAGTAGTCAAAACGAGTTGAAATGACATCCTATTTAACAGAAACTGCTGAATAGACCTGAAGAAATTCCTCGGATTTTTATCACTGATTGGACATTCTTTTACTGTTTTATTTCGAAAGATTATGTCAAACTTATCTGTATACCGTACTGTCTATTTTTACAGTTCTACCAAAATTTTGTCAATAATTACTGAAGCATGAACTTAATTACGTATTTAAAACATTTCTAAATAACCAAGACATTTTTACCTAAAGGTTTGGCGTTATTATAAATTGTAAAAATATAATCTATCTCTCATTATGTAAACCCAGTTTAATTGCAAATATTTATTCTGTTTTCAGGAAATTTCATTCTCGCTTGGAAAAAGGGTATCGCTATCCTGACGGCAGGAAACATCAAAGTAACACCTGATGATCGGTTTCGATTAGTCGATGGTTATAATCTCGAAATTCGCGATGTACAGACGAACGATGCCGGGAACTACGTGTGTCAGATTGCAACACTGCAGCCTCGTGAGATTACACACACGGTGGAGATATTGGGTAAGTTATAGTTTACATAGTGTTCTTAGCATTAGTTGGATAAATATATTGGAGTACTGTGCAATAATACTTGAATTTATCAGTAGCAAATTTTATATACACACACACACACACACACCACATATATATGTGTATGAGAGAGAGAGAGAGAGAGAGAGAGAGAGAGAGAGAGAGAGAGAGAGAGAGAGAGAGAGAGAGAGAGAGAGAGAGAGAGAGAGAGAGAGAGAGAGAGAGAGAGAGAGAGAGAGAGAGAGAGAGAGAGAGAGAGAGAGAGAGAGAGAGAGAGAAAGAGAGTGAGTATAATAAGAAAGTTGTCTGTAATTGGGGGAAAAAATACAGAATTTCAAACGTACGCACATGAATGATTTTCATATTTTTGTGCTTTAAATTACTACCCCCGATAAATGCAAGTGAAAAGACTATATTGCCTTTAAATTTTCATCAGCAAGATCAATTGGTGAAGCTTGTAAAAACCAAGTAACCAAAATAAGAAGCATAATCTTAATTTTGAAGAAAAGATGAAAGAGACTTTAAAATGTTTATTCGCTTCATGTATGAAGAAAAGATAAAAATACAGCACGTATAAGATGTTAAGACTAATAAGTGGTCCATTAATACGTGGTGTACTTAAAAAAAATTAACAAAGCTTTTGCTTAAGAATGGAAAATTTATTAATCACTATGCCATTAACAATTTGTTGGAGGTTAGATAGTCGTAAAAAGTAGTCGAAAAAGCTCATTATCTCAATATTCGTCCAAACAATTTCTATAAAACGGTTGGAAAAGAAAATTAGAGCTTTTAAATATTTTTTTAAAATTTATCAAATAATCACTGATAGTTATTGTTATCTTTTCCAATTTATTTGAAAAAAACATCTTTTAATTTAGGTGCGATTTTGTATGTTTGTTTGTGTTATAAACGTGTCTTTTTAAGAAAAATTAGGAGAAACTAATTTACCCATTATTGAGATATCTAACTGTCTATACCCTATTCCACCAGCCGTGGCACCTAACAGATTAGGAGACCCTTCCTCTCGCACGCGCACTCACGAGCGCCTGGGTCTGACCGGCCCTGCCAGGCAGATGACTCATACACTGGGGCGTCCAGTAAGCATATAGGACTCACTATCAGCTGTTGACTAATAAATACAGGCGGGGAATTTTTTGAAAATTAAAATCAATACATTTGATTTTAGTCATCAGGGGATACATTTAAAATGTTATATTTTCAAATCAGTAGAACCAATTTACCAATATCTAAATTTTGTAATTTTATTTTATTGTACCTCCAAATTTTGCATTTTTGAACAAATGAAAATTTTCAGGAAATTTGATTTACACATATAGCTTAAAGAAGCAAAATTGGAATAAGCGTTGGACTACAGCTCAGTCCAGAGGCGGGCAGGCGTACGACAGACTTCATTTTAAAACTGTATTTCATTTAAGATCAATATCTAAGAAAACAGCAAAATTTTAAATCTTGAAGTCTATTATTTGTCCGCCATAATATTTTATATTTTCTACGTAGCCTATATGTGAGAACGTAAAATTCATATTTCCTACTTTATACATTAGTAATTATTATTGTGTATTCAACATAGAGACATTTTGATAATAGATTTTGAGTGAAATACATAATATATGTTCAAAATTGACTTTCAGTAATTCAGCCTGACTGAATGACGTAGGAAGCTATTGAAAGTCTGTATATATTGTTTAACTATGAGAGTAAGTGAAAATGAAGAGAATGAAGAAGAGAAAAGTGGGGGGGAGGGGGCTGAGGATCAACAGCATCAAACTTTAATTTCCGCGACTGAAAAGAGAAATTTCTCCACCTCTTCTCCTTCCTTTGAAAACAAAAGCTGTGTGTTGTGCGGGTAGCCTCCTCAGAATCTATAAGGCGCATTCTTTACAGATGAATGAACTGGTACTGGTATAGAACCCTAGCATGAGGGCTAATATTTTCTTTTAGATGAACAAATGTGATAAGGTGTGTGTTTTTGTCGCACAATAAAGGGGCTTAGATTTTTATTTCAGAGAAGATTGTCTGGGGGAGTTTTCATTTGTATTTTTGTGTGATTTCAGCTGTACTTAAAGTGAAGTAGAAGAATGGAAATGGTTTTTAGAATTCAATTTAGCGTTTCATTTTGTAATAGCTAAAATATACCTTGAAAGAAATTATTTTTGTTTATTAAATTGGTAAATATTTAAATTATTTTATCAAATATGAATACCATGCAAATAGATACAACATTAAAGTAGAGGTTCAAGCAATTTTGATTACTGATACAATCAAATATGATAACACTCCATTTTTTATGATCTTGACAAAATCTTTTAACCGCAATAATCATTACATTGCATATGTCTTCTTCTTCATAATTTGTTATTAGACAATGATATCTTGTAATTAAATATTTAGATAGACTTATGAGATAAGATTAGATAGAATAAAACTCGAACACAAGATCTCACAAAATTTACGTTTGGCTTATCAAACGTTAGTTAATTATAGTTAAGTTGTTGTAGCTCATATATCACTGAGGATGGCGACTTTATTTAATAACGCGTTTGATTAAGTAAACGTTATTTTTGTGAGATCTTGTGTTCGAGTTTTATTCTATTTAAGGATATCTTAATTATTAAAAAAACACATTTTTTCATAAAATATTCAATTTATGTAAATTTTAATAGTAGTATTTAGACATAGTCTTTGAGATACAATCGGCAAAGATTAGAAGATATACTATCGTCTTTGACATATCATCGTCAAAGATTAGAAGACATACATCGTCTTTGAGATACCATCGTCAAAGATTAAAAGACATACCATCGTTTTTAAGATAACATAATCAAATATTAGAAGACATATCATCGTCATTGATATACCATCGTCATTTATATACCACCGTCAAAGATTATAAAACATACCATCGTCATTGATATACCATCGTCATTGATATGCCATCGTCAAAGATTATAAGACATACCATCGTCTTTGATATACCATCGTCATTGATAAGACATTGATACACATTGGTCATTGATATGCCATCGTCAAAGATTATAAGACATACCATCGTCATTGATATGCCATCGTCATTGATATGCCATCGTCATTGATATACCATCGTCATTGATATGCCATCGTCATTGATATACCATCGTCAAAGATTATAAGACATACCTTCGTCATTGATATGCCATCGTCATTTATATACCACCGTCAAAGATTATAAGACATACCATCGTCATTGATATACCATCGTCATTGATATGCCATCGTCAAAGATTATAAGACATACCATCGTCTTTGATATACCATCGTCATTGATAAGACATTGATACACATTGGTCATTGATATACCATCGTCAAAGATTATAAGATATACCATCGTCATTGATATGCCATCGTCATTGATATACCATCGTCAAAGATTATAAGACATACCTTCGTCTTTGATATGCCATCGTCATTGATATACCATCGTTATTTATATACCATCGTCATTGATATACCATCGTCAAAGATTATAAGACATACCTTCGTCTTTGATATGCCATCGTCATTGATATAACATCGTCATTGATATACCACCGTCATTGATATACCATCGTCAAATATTAGAAGACATGCCATCGTCTTTGAGATAACATTGTCAAAGATTATAAGACATACCATCGTCTTTGAGATAACATAGTCAAAGATTAGACGACATACCATCGTCTTTGAGATAACATTGTCAAAGATTAGAAGACATACCATCGTCTTTGAGATAACATTGTCAAAGATTATAAGACATACCATCGTCTTTGAGATAACATAGTCAAAGATTAGACGACATACCATCGTCTTTGAGATAACATTGTCAAAGATTAGAAGACATACCATCGTCGTTTGAGATAACATTGTCAAAGATTATAAGACATACCATCGTCTTTGAGATAACATTGTCAAAGATTATAAGACATATCATCGTCTTTGAGATAACATTGTCAAAGATTATAAGACATACCATCGTCTTTGAGATAACATTGTCCAAGATTATAAGACATACCATCGTCTTTGAGATAACATTGTCAAAGATTATAAGACATACCATCGTCTTTGAGATAACATTGTCAAAGATTATAAGACATACCATCGTCTTTGAGATAACATTGTCAAAGATTATAAGACATACCATCGTCTTTGAGATAACATTGTCAAAGATTATAAGACATATCATCGTCTTTGAGATAACATTGTCAAAGATTATAAGACATACCATCGTCTTTGAGATAACATTGTCAAAGGTTATAAGACATACCATCGTCTTTGAGATAACATTGTCAAAGATTATAAGACATACCATCGTCTTTGAGATAACATTGTCAAAGATTATAAGACATACCATCGTCTTTGAGATAACATTGTCAAAGATTATAAGACATATCATCGTCTTTGAGATAACATTGTCAAAGATTAGAAGACACACAATCGTCTTTGATATAACATTGTCAAATATTAGAAGATACACAATCGTCTTTGATATAACATCGGCAACGATTAGTAGTAAAAAGACATACCATCTTCTCACGATTAAAAATATTAACAAAATTTGGTAAGTTCTCAAGCTAGTTTCATGGAATTAACTGATCGGATTTTCAAGGTTTTGTAAACGCCTTCATTTGTATCCATAGGCAACTAACCGTACAGTAACGCTAACTTTCTTTACTGGATTTCAGTGTTCTGGTGAAATAAGATCTATTGATTCTGTAGAGAAAGAAAGCATAATATTTAGGTATTTCGAGCTAAAGTGTAAAATATATGTTAAGTAAGGAAAAATGTATAAAAATTGATCTAATTATACCACCAATTTACTATATTAATTAGTAATTTACTAAATTACGCCAGGCAACGTGCTGAAGCATGCGATGAGCAAGTAATTATTTAGAGTGACAATTTTCTGATAATACGTTAAACAAATATAAAAAAAAAAAACTTAATTATCAATAGTAGTTTAACACTAAGAGTTTAACTAAACCACTACACAAACTAACCTGAATTTTAAAAAAATAAAAGAGTACAGTACATTAATATAAAAGTTTATGTTTATTACAATTTCTTATGTATGCATTAAAATTAAGTTTCATGTTTAATTATTCACCATGATAAACATAAATTATAACTGAGAGTGTAATTTAGAATGCTTATCACGTAAAACTATAATGTAATAGTCCCCTCCCTCCATCATAACAATCCTGGAAGATATATCAGAGTTTTACGTTAATTTCAAATTTTATTTTGTATGTTTATATCCAAATTGTATCATGTGAGATGCTTTAATGGAATGTTTCAAGTTGGATTGTAGTATTTTAATGATTTATTTCGCTGTTATAATAACATTGTACGAATTAAATTAAGAATGAAAATTAAAGTAGGCCTAAATGGTAAAGACGTAACTTACTTAAAATACATGTATTTAAAGAAAAACAATTAAATTAAATAAGTAGTAGATTTTATGATTTGAATTATTCTATAGATTAAATCAGGTACTTAAGAAATGTTTTATAATATGTCTAACGAAAAGCATGATAGAAGCTCATACTATTCTTTGTAGTTTTTCTAAAATATTTTACCCTCTTCATCCACACTTTAAATTAGTATCAATTGATTTCTTTGAAAAGGCTTTCTATAAACCACTTCATTTATTGTAACAATGAGGAATCAAAGAACAAATAGGTGGCTCACTACAAAATAATAATAACAAATAAAACTAAATAAACTAAAAAGATTAATTGAAATAAATTAAGAGAATTCATATTTAATACTTTGAAGGCGCTGACTTGATTAGACGCGATTTTCTTTGTTTGTTTTTTGTATATTTCCTCAAAGTTGTACGACATGAGCAGGACCTAGATAATAACTTACCACGTAAAAAGGTGTTTCAATCGTCTGATATTTTAAAATTGACCTAGCATTTATTTTCTTATCATAATCAGCGATTTGTAAACCTACTTTACATACTAAAGAAGATTGAAATTAAAGTAAATTCCTATTACTGATTTTAAAGGTTATGTTTTCTAACGATTTAGATGGAGATTATACATCTATTAAAAAATGAGAAAATGTTTAACATTATAGGACTTGCTGACAGAAAAATATCACTGAAATAGTCCGCATTTCACTTTTAAATTTTACTTATCTATTTTACTTGTTAACGAACTTATTTCGTGGTAATTTAAAAATTGTCTTAATTTAAATTGTTTAATGCCAAATATCTCAAAAATCATGTTTTTAAAAATAGTTACAATATTTGAAAGTTTAGTCCTTTTAATACAAATCAATTTGATATATTAATTTTTTTTATTTTATTTTTTTTTTTATGAAAACGCCTATTTATCGGTAAAAAAACTAAAAAATGTATTTATTTTGTAAATCAGGAGCAATATTTGATTTTCTACTTTTTAGTAGTTTCCAAAATTGTATTAGAACCTCTCGTGTGTTCTAGCAAATTACCATGAATTAGTATATTTAGTTGTTATTAAAATATATGGGAAATGCTTCGATACACCATAAAAAATTTAAAATAACACAATATTCAGTATAAAAAATGCTAAGTATTTTGTAAAATCAACAGTTTTTGAAATATATACTATCAAGTTTCAATTAAAGCCATATTGAAACAGTTAATTAATTTTATACGGTTTCGTGTTATAACTGTAAGTTAGTGGTATTCTTACATCAATCAGTTCTGAAGTTATATCTTGCTTTCAAAATAAAGATTACAAACAAATACACAGAAGACGAAGTATTTTTGGACGTATGTTAATATTAACGATTTAAAGAAATTTTGATGGCTAGAATCAATATCTATAGTATATCACCCAAATTCCTGGACTATCTTTATATCCAGAATGTCACAAAAAAGCGCGTTATACATTTTGGAATTATACAGACCAAAAGGACCAAGAAATGTTCAGTGAAATATTTTCTAATTGTCCTTCGTTTAGCGGCTATTCGCCATTTTGTTTTTTTAATAATAAGAAATTAAGTTCATATTTGGTATACGCACTTTAAATGTTACGTTACATATGGTTCCTAAAAATAACAAAAAAAAACTTTATTTTCATTTTGCCTGCAGTTTGAAATTTTTAAAGTCAAAAATCTCGGAAGCCATTACAATGAATTTACAAGGCAGAAATATATTTTTCTTTTCAAGGGTTCATTAATTTCTTATGTAAGTGGCGAGTTATTGATAAAAGTATTTCTTGATACAGTAGTTATTTACAACACCCATTATTAGCCTAGAACTGAAAAATTGATTAAATTCATTACACCAAAATATTCTAAAACAAAAATGTTATCCTTAACCATTTCAAAATGATTATTTATGCACTATTTAACAATTAATAAGTGTGTTTAAAAATTACAGTATAGCTGTAACGTGAACTGTTCTTGTAGCAAGTGATATTGTACTTTAATGGTTTTGTTTTAAAATAGACTTCCTACAGAGTTGAAACTACGTAGGTTAAAAAGAAATTACTTGTATTGTGTAAATTAAATTATCTTACATATTTGTTCAAAATTGTAATCGTATTATATTTGACAGTCTATATTACAGAAGTAGAATTGTTTTATTTCAAAATGGTGAAAACGCAGTTCCAATCGATGTGTCATAGACTATCTTACTCGCTTGAAAACCCCAATTCAACACTTAGTAGACATTTAAGAAATTATATAGCAAATTTGATCTTTTGTCTTTAAAAGAGAAAAATATTTTGTATCTTGTTAAATTAACGGTTTTCGAGATATTCGACTATAAAAGTTTTAAAGGGACTTCATTTTGAAAAGATCCAAAAGAAAGATTTCAATTTTAGTAAACTTGCGTAACGTAAACTGTTAAAGTGGAAGTACAATATAATATCAAGTTTGTTTTATTTATTTCCATAATTATAATTTTTTTTGTAAATAAATAAATGGCGGATAGTTAATCAAAATGGAATTGATATATTTACTTTTTTTTGTAGAATTCGAATATATATATATATATATATATATATATATATATATATATATATATATAGTGCGAGAAGATATTTGTGACATCCATTTACAGAACCATAAATTGCGAGAAATTACTTCTCTCAGAGTAGGTTCAGTGGCCATGTCATGTTCTACGTCTAGATATCCTTTAAGGTGATTTTAGATACAATTAATTTCAGTATTTCAAAACTGTTAATATTAAACAAAGAATGTTTGCATTATATTGTAAGTGTCAGATTATACTATCAGTAATGTTAAATATGTCATTCAAGAGGTATCGTGTGCAATAATGATGCATATCACGCACACTATAGGGGATATATCTCTTATCATAAATGAAATATATTACTTCCTGTTTACCTAGAGTTCAACTTTTATATTTTGTTTACTTAGATAGTACGTGTGTTTACCAAAAAGTCATTAATTAGTGGATGTGATATAGGCAGGTTTTATGGCCTTACTGCGGTTATAACATTTTTACGATGCAATTTACGAGGGGCTGGAATTTATTGTAAACTAGAGGAAAATTAATCACTTTTAAGAAGTTAGCCATTATGGTAGACTTCCGCATATCTTATCTCTCCTAACTATTAATAATAGAGCATCAACAGTTAAATTCAGGTAACATTCCTTTAACTTTGTTTAAGTTGTAAAAATTATCAATTACAACACACAAAATATCGTTCCTTTCAAATCTAATTATGTTGTGTTCTTATTAAATTATTGATTTTTTTTTATATTACCTTTGATTCCTCATAGACAAGCTAATTACGTGTTTATACCCCAAAAATAATGTATCTTATAATCTTCGTATTATAATAGGCGTATGTAAAATAATAAAAATAAAAGCTTGAGTCAAATTATAATTTTTTGATAAATTGAGTAAAGTCCAGATTCTGTTTCTTGCTTCGTTGTATGTGTACACGATAGAAAAGGTTTTTGATTGAGTCCGAAACAGACTTTATTAAGTTTGTCTCAGATTTGTCATTATGTTAAAGATTTGTATTTCAAGCCAAACACGTTTCTTTTGTATCTTTCTTTCTATTGTGAAACATTTTCACTGAGTATCAAGCATTACTTCTATGATTTTTATGAAACTTGCTATATAATTAGGTGTGGTTAAACAGATGTTCCCTATTTAAAATATGACGAAATTTAGTAAGAATTAAAGTTAATAATTATTTGTTAAATAATAACGAAAGTTATGTTTTCAATTGAAAACAAAATCTGTTTAATCAAATAAGATTTATATAATCGCCATTTTTTATGTCAATTTATGTTCTAGCCCAGTTTTACGTGTAATAAATTTGTTAAATTTGTTTATATAACTCATATACATTTAACCTATTTTATTCTCTTACCATGGAGATATATTTTTTTTTTCAATAGTTTCTATTTTGTACGAGTTACTCGGAGTTATGTAAATGTCTAGCAAAGCTATACCTATCTTCATAGGAAGGTAAGAACAACTTTGAAAAGTATTTTTTCGTAAGCTCACTTGAATATTATTTACTTGGAAGTTTATACGGCTTAAGTTTCATATTAAAACATCTCTACTTGTTTTTGCTCATTGTTTGATGAAACTGTTTTTTGAATTCTACGATTAGTAAATTCCATTAATGTTAAAATTTGATAATGATTGCATGTTTTTATTTTCTTATTTAAAACAATATTTTAAAATGTAACATATACTGTTATAAGATATACTGTGGTCCTGGAAAAATAATATTGAAAACCTTAATAGATATCAAAAATAGGAAAAAAAGAAGATGAGAAAATGCAATCTTTTTCATATCATTTGAAGTGAATAAACTCTATATTTGTTAATTTGCTTTGATACTACAATTGGTTTTCAACGTAAAATGTCAATAAATAGATTATTTTGACATTCTGTTTCGTCATGTTGTCATATTTTGTTATAACAAAAGAATACAAATCCAATTATTATTTTTTTAATGATTGCATATCTTTCTTTAGAATGACATTTTACACATTGACAGTTTACTTACACATTTAGTATTTAGAAGGGGGATTTATGGCATATTTAGTATTAGTCCAAGCATTCACATCATAATAATAATTTTCTATGATCGTAAACATGAAATTTATTATTTCCTTTAAAAAAAAACGTATTCTGAATTAACTATCTAATAAATTGTTTTTATATCTTTTTGTTTTTCCGCTGTTTTGAAACTCACCATTTTGAAACAAAAAAGAGTTGCAATTTCATCAACTTTTAGAAGTCACTGCCCCTCCCTCCGATTAAATTAACTATTTAAAGAATTTTTAGACGTTAGAGCTGAATAAAATTTCAATTCATTATTTATTTCAAAGTGTATCATATGTTTTAATTCTTAATTTTCTAAATGCTCTTTTGTAGTGTATTTTTCTATACTAAATAGTACAAAATATAAATTTAGTACCCCTAAGGAACTTGATTATTGCGAGTGGCAACCTTGCTGGATCTCCACTTTTTTTGTATTATTGGGTGAGGTCCCTCTCTTTAACTATATTTAAACAATTGTTTCCACATTTATTACTATTTTGTCTGTTGAGTAGAACAAAAATGTTTTCTTTTTACATATTATGTTTATAGCTCTATACTGCCATAAATTATTGTGCGCGTCTTTTAGTTTTACTCTTCTTTTTTAGGATAATAATTTTAAAAAATTAGTATACCACCTAAAAAATACTACAGTCATCACTTAGCTGAAACTATGCATAACTGATCTGTTCATATAAAAATGCACTATAAGTAAACTGATTAAAAAACAAGAATCGTGTATTGATAAAGCCTAATAATGTTATTTAGTTCTGTATCATATATTTTTTAGACGTTAATTATTAATTATTGAAGGATAATTTTGAAAAATAATTAGCGATGTCTGTCAGTAGACAACAGGTACTGTGTCCTGTGTCAGAATATGAGAAAGTTCTAATGTGAAATTCACTTGTTTGTTCAGAGTGTGGTTTATAT
Organism: Aphrophora alni; assembly: GCA_963513935.1. Lineage (NCBI taxonomy): Eukaryota > Metazoa > Arthropoda > Insecta > Hemiptera > Aphrophoridae > Aphrophora > Aphrophora alni. The sequence goes on from OY740771.1 coordinate 25,973,642, forward strand.
GAATAATTGATACTGCCACAAACCACACAGCCACTGACGCCGTCACTGCCTCGTTACTCTTACTAAATTGAAATTTAAATACCTTCTTATCATTAAATGGGAGTTTCATAAGGAAAGCCCATCTTCCTAATTATGTGTTTGAATATGACTTTAAAAATAAAATTAAGCGATCAGATAGTGTATATGTATTAGGTAGGTAATCCATTTATTTAGTAAGAATTTCAATTAGGCCTGAGTAACATACAGTAAGTCATGATAAAACTGGAGTATATTGTTCGTTAGATAATTTTAAATTAGGGATATATAAAGTTCTTTTTCGATTGAAATCTAAAATTTGTTCAACGCTATAAATTTTAAAAACTTTGATTCCAACACATTGTTTCCATCTTTGTCATTTTCTTAGATTTTTTGAAATATTATTTTGAATAAAAATTAATGTTCACTATCTTAGCCGCCTGACTGTTTTACACCTGATGATAACAAAAAAAGTAATAATAAAACGTAATGCGTCAGATAGCGAATGTAAATATTTTTCAGTTACTATTATGTTGAAAATGTATCAGATCAAATAATCAAAAAGGAAATACAACAACAATGGAAGTATCATGTGGTATATGTTAATTATTTTTATTAAGTACAGAATTCGTAGGGTTAGGCTTTCAATTGACCTGCATAATACTTCATTTTGAAAGACAAGGGTGGTTTGTTCGATTCAATAATATTCCGAATATTTTACAAAGCTAAAACCATTGTTTCCGTTCTAAATTAACTAACCAGAGAAAAAAATTTAGAAAAATGTATTCGAATTTTGGTAAAAATATTTTGGTTCTTTTTGTTCTTGTTCGTTTAATAAAATTGTTTTTAATAAATTGAAATTATTTTTTTACCCTTTTGGCCTAATCCGGTAGTTATCTGTATAGGAACATCTTATGATATTAAAATGATGAAGTATTATTATCACATTAGATTTGAGATGAGAGTTTTAAATCATTTAAGATCCAATACATTATACGATAAAATATACGTTATTGAATAATAAAACAGCAAAAGATTTCCTGTTTGCATTTCTCATAATCGTCCAGGATCTACATTATTCAAAACTTCTGTCCAAGAGTCTTAGAGAACCTTCTCTGGTTTATACTCCTACTTAGTGCGGATTGAGATTTCATTGAATAATTTCTGAGATTCACAACACACATTGTAGTTATCTTATTTCAGACATGACACTACAATTTTATCTAACTTACTTTTATCATCAGGCACAAATTAATATATTCATATCATCCTTCCGTTGCCCTTATTCATAGAAGTTCGTCATAAATCTACGTTAAGCCGCTGGTGTTATCTTGCCTCTGTTAAATAATATAACATGTAATGAATATTAAGAGACTTAGATGTTCTACATACAAGACTTTCTTTATGTAGTTCTTTGATTATTATCTTTAGGTTTAAAAAGTAATTTTATTATTTAAAGATTTGTAATATCCATTTGATTATTTTGTAAGATCTAGAATTCATGTTATTTCTATCGATTTTCCATTAAAAAAACATTTTAAAATGTAGAAATTAAAAAAATACAATGAACATAAAAATCCGTACAAAACACTATACTACATATTAAACAAAATTGCATCGATATAAAAAGTAGATTTTAATGACTTAATAAATAAAGCCTTACTGTATTACTTGTATTATGGTTGAGATTTATAAATTTAAATCAAATAAATAACTAAAGAAGAAAGTATTCTATATTTCTCGTCTATTATCAACATGAACACATGTTTTAAAAACACCCCCACCCACTCTCTCTCTCTCTCTCTCTCTCTCTCTCTCTCTCTCTCTCTCTCTCTCTCTCTCTCTCTTTCTTTCTTTCTGCAGTTTATTATTAAAAGAACTGGTTTTATTTTGTGATTTAATTGACTGGACATTTAGTTTTGATGTGCGCATCGATGGAATGATTAGATTTTGGACTAAATCCCACAAAGTTTGGGACTCTAAAAATAGAGTTAGGGTACAAAGTAGTAGTGTCATATTCCCTTAATAATAGGATGACTAAATATTGTAAATCCTTTTATGAAATGGGTTAGGACAGAAAATGAATCAATAATTTTTTTTTTTTTTAATGTGGGTTAGAATAAACATCTGTTAAATCTGAAAAAATAATAATAATAAATAAATAAATTATTTGATGTCAACAGTAGAACTGCTATTTCGTCTGCGTTTGTCGCACAACAGCTGTTTCGGGACAAAGTCCCATCTTCAGGTGCTTATCAAGAGTTAAAATTAAAACAAACAGCATATAACACTACAACAAAAAAACACTAGTACAGATTCGTATTTCAGATGCGTTTTACTTTTTTATAATTATGGTTGATACGAAACGTTTTAAAACTATAAAATACTTGCTCATATCTGTAGTTTAATTGGTAAATAATTACCTCTAATTATTCTACTTTACTGTCTTCGTACGTCATATTTGTCAACTGGATTAAGATAAGATGTAAAAAATTAATTAAATTTGAACTCTATGCGATTGATAAAATTTAGTAATAGTGAAAAATAAATAGAAGTATAGAAGTTTAGATTTTCGTAGATATATTTTGGGTACTGTGTAGTAATTAAGAAAAAACTACTTTGTTTAAATTCCCTATTTCTCTGTAACCATTCTCACAGCATAACTTGGCTTTTACAAATATCATTAACAATTAATTAAAAACTTTGGAACGGATTATTTATTTAGACTTTTCTGGACATTTAGAATGTGTTTTACAATTTCTAAAAAGGTAGTAACTTCTTTGTATACTTAGCTTATAAAGAGGCTATTTTGAATGAGAATTTGAAATTTCTGCTGTTAGATACAATAAAATTTACGTTAACAAATTCAGTTGGTAATGTAGCATAAATGTATCACATTTTTTATAGATTAATACCAAAAATCCCTATCAGAAATTTTCTTTAAAAAACTCAAAAATATTATTTACAGTAGATAGAATAAAATTTAAAACGTAAGTTATTGTTTTCAACTAATTTAAATAGTACCATTAAAGTTCACGCTAATTCGAACCGTTTTTGGGGTTCTAATAACTGATTTATCGTATTTATAAATCTTACGCTTTTAAAGTAAAAATATTTAAAACAAAACAACACCGTGACCCCTGATATTAAATTTAGAAATCTCACAAAAACACATACACACGAAGAATATTAAAAACAAAGTACTAAAAATAAAATAACAATTACACAGCATTCATTTCATAATGAACGATTGAGAAAATGTGTCACTATATGTAATCTTCATTTTAAAACGAACTAAGATACAAAATATTTCAAATAAAGATAATGTAAAAAAACTTTAAATAAATGTTTACCTATTTTCAAATTGGTAAAAGTTTCGTTTAAAAATTAGTCAAATGCATTTTGGTTTCAATTTTTTCTTTAAAAACTTTTTCACGGTAAACTGTTAGTTTACACTGTCATCTTCATTGTGTAACATAGAATAGGTTTTTATTGCACAATAACTTTTTTATATCTTCATAGTTTTGATAAACACACAAATATTATTTATAAATATATATGCAGAAAGAAAACCACATGTCTTCCAATAAAGCATTGGATGTTGCATAGGGTTTCGGCAGAAAAAAACATATGCGTTCACGAAAAACATTAATTAAGTTAATTTTATATTGACAAGTTTTACGGCCGACTACGCTTTATTGCTTTTGGGATCAATATTGGAAAGAGTTTAAATTTAATCTAACTCGAGGAAAATGAATCACTTTTCAAAGTAATTTTGGAAACTTATCAAGCCTTTCTCTTGCACTATGCGATAAGATATAGTGGGTTTATTCTGACCCGAAAACATTACACGATTTTCTTCTCAGTGTGGAATTTACAGTATAACAAACACGCAGAACACAATTCTCATAAAAAAAATACGCCTAAGTATCAGACGTGTTTCAACGACAAGGTCGTCCTCTTCAACTAGTTGTGGTTTGGTTGGTGTAGCTGGTGTATCACTGAAGAGGACGACCTTGTCGTTTAAACGCGTCTGATACTTAGGCGTATTTTTTTTTAATTTTTTTTTTTTAATGAGAATTGTGTTCTGTGTGTTTGTTATACTGTATAGTTTTTCTCATAAGTCAAGCTCAACATTTAATATAGTGTGGAATTGGTTTTATGAGTGACAACAATATATGTAAGAATCATGTTGTTAGTATCCAAGTCACTATTGTTTCAACTAACAATTGAATTAACTTATATGGTTTCCGCCAGGTGACTTCTTCTTCTTCTTTTTTTTTTTTTTTTTTTTCTTTTTCATTTTTCCCCTTTTTTACATAAAACACTAACGCGTTTCAGAGCATCTGCTCCATCTTCAGAGTTATATTCATTCAGTTGAGATTGTTAACAACATTAAAACATAAAATATAAAAACACACGGACATATATATATATATATATATATATATATATATATATATATATATATATATATATAATAATTCACACATCACTTATCGTGTCGCGACACATGCGATGCGCATCATATCGATGTCCTAGTACAACTAACTCGTTAAGTGTCGCGACACGATAATATATATATATATATATATATATATATATATATATATAAGAAGTCACCTGTCAGAAACCATATATGGTAACTCAATTGTTAGTTACAATATATGTCTATCTATCTTGATAGTATTCGTTTTTTTTATTTCGTTTTTATTTTGGAATAAGTATTTATAGCAAAATATGTTTTGGTCTATCCATCGTGAATGTCGAAAAGTGTCGCAAATCTTTCAATAAATATAAAAATCTGTCATAGATAAAAATAATGCTGAAAAGACAATATAGATAATTAATCAGAAAATAAGAAATGCTATCTTATGTAATTAAAGCGTAGAATCAAGGAACATGAGAAACTAGGTTATGGCGATTTTCCTTGTATCAGACATGTTCTTAGGAAGTTAATAAAGAATCTGTTTCTTAAGGAAACTAGAGCAATTATTGTATACAAGGTTAATTAAAGATGTACATAATTACGCACACTTTTTGAATGGTAATGGTACCCATAACACACAACATTTAATGTAAAATAATTAATTACTAACGATTAATCTTTGTCGGCAGTCAATATTATTTTGCTATTCCGGAAAATATCTCTTTTATTCATTATTTTGTATTTTTACGTTGGTTGTCTTAATATATTAATAATAATTAAATTAGCATCCAGTTTATTTAAAGTAACTCCTAAATCGGTATTGTTGGAGATATTAATAGATATGAGCATATATCATCCAGTAACACATTCAGTATGTCTTGCTGATCAAAGTGTTACACTTGTTTTCATCAAACAGAACTTGTGCATCTAACAAAAACATTAATTATGTTTATTTGATATTTCTTGTTTGCAGTTTTTTTAGAACTTATGTTATGAAATATTGGGAAAGTTACAAATTAATTCCAGTGTTTTGTTTGATATACCTTATTACATATATACCACAACTTTCTTTTCCATGAAATTTTTCATAAACACTTACATTCGTAATTTTAATACATTAATCAAAATTTTACGTTTTAAATAGGATTAAGTTTGTTGGGAGTATGAAGGCTTTATTCGAACGACAATAAAAAAACAAATGACAATTAGCGTATGCATTTTCCTTAGATCAAATCTCATATTTGATTTCAGTTTTATTATTAGATACCCTAAATCCTCTACTAGGCTATTTTTAATCCGTCAGAATTCTTTTAATGTTTCCTATTTTACTTTCCGTGACTGACGAAAAACAGATACACCATCAAAATTTCATATGGGATTTGTTTACTTTGAACATTCTTTTTTTTCCAGCATTAAAACGAGTCGATTTTAAAACAATTTTTTTTTGCTTGTGGTTTACAAAACATGTAAATAGATGGGAGCAGATTATGAAAAAAATCGTAATAGACGTTCTAATATTATAGCTGTATTTGTATTATAGCTGCAACTATAAGCACAAATGTTATTTAAAAGTGTAGTTCCTAAGAATAAACAATCAATTTAATTTAATTGCAAGGTCACTGTAGTTGACAGGCAAATATTTTATGAAAAGTGTTTTGGATTATTTTTAGTTCTAAATTGTTTGTAACTTGTTTAGACTTCCTTTATTTACATAATGGTGTGCATACTTCTGTGGGAAAGTAAATTAAATTATGCAATCAAAAATAATGTAATTTAATATGTAGTTAAAAAAAAAATCAAAATTGTAACATTAAGAGATATAATAAAATTCGTATACCTATAAGAAAAACTATTAATATAGTGGGTTCAAGTCTAAGATACAAAGGACTTTTTTTAACTAAACAGAAGTATATATTATATAAGTTTGTAACAAAAGAGAATTGTCTTATACAATATATAACTTATACAACTTTATATAACTTAAATAAAAAAAAATGTTTTCCTACCTGAAATGACCTACCTAAAAGTTTCAAGTCTATAAATCGAGTTTCAAATTAAACCTCCCCAAATAAACTTGTTTTGTATTCAAAATGTTTCAACATATTTTGATCAGTGTTTTATAATGATTTAAATCGTGCATTGATTTCATAGTAAAGTATATAGACGAACAGCAACACAAATCATATCACAACTTGTGTACATGCACAACAATTTATATTATGCAAATGTAATGAGAAATTTCCTATTCATTTTAGCAACATTTAAAAAAAATTGCTTAATATATTGATTTTAACTATTAGGAATAAATTTAAGTACTCAAAACGGAACATTAATATTGGCGATTGTGTATTGTTAGTTGAAATGTGTTTTGGAAATAATTATAAAGGTCTTATTGAGGGAGGTCACAATGGATGCAGTTGATGAATGTTTAACCGAGTAATTGTGGTTACAAGGAGTAATAAGTACAACCTCGTCTCTTGCTCTGACCGGCCACATTGTTACCTTAATAATCTTACTAAGATGACATGTCGTTATGTTTTATTGAACCTGGAATATCATAATCTAGTAATCTTGGCTTCCTCTTTGTAAAGGAAGTACCTCATAAATTTGCGTAACAAAGCAGCTGTTATTACAGAGGATGTGTTGAATAATGTGCGTTAATGAATGCTTAAGGAATATGCATGACCTTAGTACAGAAATTATAACTCATGTGTGAAAGACCTTTGCTGATGTAATATGTTCCTGGAAACATGTCATGGTTCAAAGTTAAAGTTACATTCAACAACAGATGACACTTTATCAAGATATAAAGTACTTTATCCTTTCGTTTTTCAAGATTAATATACAACAAATTATAATTTAAAAAAATGTTTTCGTAGATATATTGCAAAAAACAAAAAACTAATTGATTAAAAACCTTTGCAATAAAAATAGTTTAATTCGATTGCGTTTTTTCAACATAAATGCTGGTCGTTAAGAAACATTTCGTTTTAAAACAATGTTATTGAAGCAAGACAATGACATAATGAATATCTACAACCTTAATGACAGGTATTTTTATTTTATTTTCGTTTTAAAAATTAAAGTACAATGTTGTTATTAAACTGGTTTTCATTACAATGTAACAGCTTTCATTTTTCGATAAGAAAAACATATCTTAAAAAAATCCTTAACAGTTCAATTCTGATATTGGAAATGAGTGATGAGAGTCTAAAAAGATAAAACTGGGTTAGTTAGGAGTGAAAATGGAGTTATTAAAAACAGAAATGAAACTGGAATGAGTAAAGGGGATGAACTTTCATTTCCGTAACTGAAGACAGAAATTCTCTATCTTTTCTTCTTCCTTTTAAAACAAAGGTTATGTACTTTGTGGGGTGGCTTACCTGTAATATGTACGGCACATTAATTAATATTATACTATAGCTGTAGAGTAAATATTTTCTTTTACAATAACAAATTGTATATTACTCCCGTTGTTGTTGTTTTTTTCTTTTTTTCTCTCTTTTTTTCTCTTTTCCCCCTCTTTTCTTCACATAATAATTATTTCAGATTATACTTTGTTAATAGCTATTTTATTTAAAGATTATTGAATATATATGGAATGTCATTAATCTACTGTCGTTTATCACAAGTGCCTCCATTAAATAATACCAATTTAATTTTAAAATTTTCGTACGCATTAAATACAAATTAAAGATTATCTACGTTACGCTTGTATTTTACATTCCCCCCCCCCCCCAAATATTCTAAATAATACATCTTGTAAGGTATGCAAGCGAGGACTGATTTTTTATCAGATGAACTCCTTGACGAAATCCTTTTTCTCTTCTGTCCATGAAGCGTTTTTAGTATTTTATGCTCTTTTTTGTTAAAGCGATAGTGACCTCTATGTTGAATGACCCCTTTAAGAAAATAATCCGTAAAAGTTGTTGTTTCCCGAAATAAATTACTACAAAACCGAAACTACATTTTTAATTGTTAAAATGTACCACAAAAATACTCCGGGCCATGTTTGTTAAAATTTGAAGTAAGTGAAACAAACAGAAAAAAAGCACCAGAAACTGGTATATTTTCAAACAGAAATGAAATACCAAGGTGGAAGATAGTACATACTTTGTATTTATATATTTTATATTATCTATTGTGTATTTAATACCATAAGCCAATAACTCGATAACTGATAACTAGTAGAGAAAAAATGTTTCCACCGTTGAATAAAATGACACTCAACCTATTTGTTATAATGCATATCTTCTTCTAAGAATATACATCATTACAAACGGAGAATATAAAGGACGAAGCTTTGTTGTCCTGTATTATGACTGATATCCAACAATGCCACGAAAATATATTATTTGATTAATAAATTTCTGTAAGATAGTAAAGTTTCATTTAAGGCTTATAATAAACATACCTAAATTCAGACACGAGCCTGTAAGAGCTGTGGGTGTATTAATTGTCAGATCAATTATTTATTGAAACCATCCTTGCACTAACAAAACAAACACTTGACGTCTTCTGGACGTAGGAGAACATCGAGCCCTTGAGAACGCCTGAATACACTCCACCAATACCAAACTTTGAAAGGTGATTCTGTTACAACTTGTTTACGTTGATTTCTGAAACTCTCTTAAGCGTTATAACTGCTGCCAATAATAAACCTACTTATTTTTTGTATCCTAGGTTGTTTTATCTTAAGTAAAAGTATACATACAATAAGCTCCAGTTAAAACGGAATTTCATAACTTTATATGTTGTAGTGACTTTTATATTTTATTTGAATTATGTTTACCCTCTTTCAAAACGTGTGAATAAATTTAAAACATTTATCTACTCTCAGGATATTTTATAAATATGACTTCAATGGTTTTTTCTTTTATATAAATTTTAACCCTAATTTCCAAAGTTTGTGTAAACAACCACGCCTTTCCCCAATTGAATTCGTCATTTTCAAACTGTATACGAGTGCGATATATTTCGTATTCATGTAATAGATTTGGTCACGTGTTCGTTTTCTTGTATATTTTACTATAATAATTAGATTGTTAGAGTTATTTTTCCCTCATCAATGTCTGTAATGTTCAACTTTATTATTTAAACAAAGGTTTTAATTTCATGACACGCAAGTTAAGGTTTATTTTTGACGAGTTTTTGCTTATTAATACAGTACAAATGTATTATAACCTATAATAGAGTTCAACTTTTTCTAATAACTTTTTCTAATAATATCTCCCAAAAGCTTGCCCTTATTCTTGTAGACTGTCATTTTACTTATACTTTTTCATTCACATTTTCCTATTATTTGTTGAACCCATCAATTTAGGCATCAGTTTTAGACTAAATATTGTCAGAACAAACATTATTATTCCTGTGCTTTGAGAGAAGGAGAGAATTGTGCTTTCTTGACACAATGTGGATGGTTCGATAATTTGATCTTTCACGTTATGTTTTGTTTTTCTTTAAGCCGAAATCTTAAATACCTCTCTTAACATACACAAACACACGCGCGCGTGTTTGTTGGCAAAACCTGAAGGTAAAGTAATACTAGGAAAGTAGATACAGTTTGATAAGAGTGGTAAAGATTATTCGATACCAAACAAACTGCTACATACTAGAATTTAACTATAGTGATTTTCACATTTAGGAGGGAGTAAAACCTTCGTGTTACAACGTGGTCTAAAACAAATATATAATGGTTTAAAAGCACAAAAAATATGTATTCTGAAAGTAAAACCTTAGCAATAAAACTAACAAACAGAGCAGTAAATTTTCATTTAAAACTTCGTTTAGGGCTATCGTAATTTTTCATTTTGGTTATTAGTAGTGAACAGCAATATTAATTTATTTCCTATACTGCCAACTAAAATGAAAATAGAGTATAATGTTGTACAGTCAAAAATGTATCTACAAAATAAATTTTGAGCTTTCTTGTGGAGTGTTTTAAATTAAAATGAATCTAGATGCAATTTTTCATAAAGACGTTGATTAAATATCCTGTGTTTCAACGAAAATATCGTCTTCTTCAGTGATGCAAGCGCTATAATAATCCAACTATAACTTATCTATAGTTACTGTTTAAATATTGTAACTCAAGCATCATTGAAGATGGCGCACATTATTTTTGAAACGACGTATTTGTGAGAAATTGTGTATTGTCTTCTAACAATTGTTTCATTTTATTACTTAATGATAAACATTTAGAATCACTTTGTTGCTCAGACTGATAACATTCTCGTTCCAACAATGGAAAACCCAATATTAATTAATTACCAAATGAAATTTCAATAAGACAGTATATAATTAAAAATCAGTATAATACTTAGACTGGGATAGTTACGTGACCTGAGGTGTGTGGTCGTATCAAATATTAATTTTATAGAAAGCACACTCCACACTAACAAGGCAAACCCTTCACGTTTCCTCTGCCCAGAAGTCGTCCTTGAAAATGCGTGATTACACTTCCCAATAAAGATACTTTGAAAGGTGAAACCGTTACCTCTTGTTTAAAAATAATTTTCCACACCGTCGTAAATACAACCGTAAAACTGTTATAACCGCAGTTCATCGTAAAACTGATGATACTTTTGCCACTTAATTATTAAATTTTCTACAACCCCACACGTTCTATATGAAGGAAACTAAAAATAAATTTAAGCTCCATGTGAAATTAGTTATTAAAGTTTTACGAAACATTTTTATCATTGCTTTATTATAGTTATTCGGGGATTTCTAACTTAAATTTATTAGCTATGAGTTTTGTTATAAGATGTGAATTAGTCACCACATTATAGCTGAAACTATATATATATATATATATATATATATATATATATATATATATATTATACTGTAGAGAATTTTTGTATGGTATACTTTTTAGAAATACTCCCCTATGTTTTAATGATGTATATAAATTAAATTCTTTTAGCTAAATCAAAGTTCAAGACGTTCATACATTTTTAACACTATATGTCGATAACAACCGAAAATTGGTATAACCACGGGATGAAAAACTAACAATTTAATAAATATTATTTACTTTTTTCCGTTAAATACAATGATGTACATATCGATAATATACTTATCGGGTATGTAGTCAACATAATTTTTACGACGATTGTGATTTTAGTTATTGTTCTTTTAATTGTAATTTAGGAATAACAGTTATTACTGTGGATTTCAACACACTGCTCATTGCGGATTTTAACAGAATATTCACAATATTATTTTTTGTTTTCTGCACAATATAAGTTTTCAGAGATATTGGTGTGGAGATTTGTAAACAATGTTAGATAAATTAATTTGTTTGGCTGATGTATATACAAAATAATTGTAATTGTACCTAAAGTTATATTAATATTGTATCGAAAGTGGGAAACAGTATATTGTAGTTCATCGAAGTTTGAGGAATTCTGACCTTATCAGAACCAGATGTTTTCAGAAGTGAAGTATATACTTTCAATGTAACCTACAAGTAGTGTATTTAATCATCACACACAAACGCCTCATGATATTTTATAATACAATGTATGTTTAATAACAACAATCTTTAAATATCTACAAACAATGAGTCTTGATAAACAGCAATGCCAGCCTGAGTCTGTTGATAAAAATGAAAAATGTAACCCCAATTATATAAACCCTTTTACATTTTCTGAACGGAGAAAGTTATTACAGTTTCCGAACGTCTGGATAACCCTTCATCAATAATAACTCATTTTCCCCTTCAGCTTGTTACCATACTTTCACATACGTCTTACTTTTGCATTATAAAAACTTTTAAACCCTCTTGTATCGTATAACATATATATATATATATATATATATATATATATATATATATATATATATATATATATATATATATATATCATTCAATTTTGTAATTTCATAACAATTAATTTTTTAAATAATTCCTACATAATAATAATTTTTTTAACATATTGGTCGGCTATTTGACTGAGTAGCGTTTACCAATTCAGTTTGAAACTAGTAGCAAAGCTGATACATTGTAAGTCGTTTGCATGTTATTTTAACTGGATATTATAACAAACGTAGCCTGTGAAATAATGCTATTTTTTATAATTTTATAGTATTTAAGTTTCTCACTTTACAAAATTGTATTTAGGAAAAATGTAATTTTTTCGCGCCTTTTTATTAGCACTTAGAACTTCTTTTTAAAAAAATAATGCCAATTTGAACTTAAATGTCTAAAATAGTTTCAATATTAAAGATATTTATTTAGAGTATGACACACATTACAATTATAAATTTTAATTTGACTTTCTTGACGTCAAATATAATGAATATGGATAATTATAAACGGATTGTTTGTAAAGATGTCAAGCAATGTGCATTTAATAAAATCTAACCAATAATCAAAACTATAATTAGAAATCTATTATTTTCTGACAATGCAAATACATATCGGGAGTTACATACAGTGTGTTATCTAACTGAAAATATTTGCCCTACAGCGGAATTATCTTATGAATGACTATGCCGTGTAGATTCTAGGTAGACTATTCGCACAATGCACATAACCTTTGATTGAACAGGAAGGAGAAAATGTAGTGAATCCTTTAGTCGCGGAAATGAAAGTTTTATACTGTTGATAATGCTCCAGTTTCATTTATTCTTTAGTCTTTTCGTTTTTGCTTTTGACTCCTCCATTTTCTCCTGAGCTGAAAGGTTTCATACATTCTTTTCAATCTCAATTGACGTTTCGAATAAGGAAGCTGCTTTGGAGATAATTTTAAGAGATACTGTTTTTCTTGTTGTTAGGGTTGGTGTTTTGGAATTATTACTGGCTATAACAACATTGTTATAACCGTTCTTGAATATTTTATGGCCGGAAGTGATTTGTTATTTAATATTTTGCTTTTAAAGACGAAAAATCACTCGATTGATTACACTACTGGGTATGTCGCCTGAACCTACAAATATATCTTAACAAAAGGGTAGAGGAAAGAGTATAAAATAAACACTTCTACCACTCGAAATATATAATGACTACAGGATTGGAAGATAAATAAAGGTTTGCAAGGAGAGACCTGATATGAACGATGAAAGAGAGTGGTCTAACCCTAGATACTTGAAGTCCCTCGGAATTGCTAAGCCCATACTAACTATAGTGAGCTCGTGTGGGTATTTACAAAATAAAAATGCTTTTTTGGACGTAGAATTAAGTAATAATTACTCCCTAATCATGATTCAAAAGGAATTCGTGTATAATTTTGATATTCAATGATGCTAAACTAATGCAATATTTGTCATTATACGTTAGGCTCTTCTCCTAGATAAATATTTCAAACCTCTAACTATCCTTTATTGAAAATATATAGCCCAGAACGCCAATTTTATTACTACTTGTTCTGTTCACTCATGTAAAAACTTTTTTAGTCAATTTTTTTTTTTAATATCCGTTTCTCAAAAGTTACCATTAAATATAAGTTAGTTTTAACGTGAGTTGGCGTCTTGATTGTCATCGAATAACCGTTTCGGGGAAGTATGCTTTAAATTTTCATATTTTAGATTTATTTAGATTTTATCGAAAATAAAAGCAGACGTATATAGATTTGTTTTGTTTATTAACCCTTATCCTTCCTCCTTATCTACAACACTACTTGCTCTGCCCATATTTTAAAACGATTGTAGTGCAAAATCGTGATGATCTTAATTACGAAACACTAAAAAACGGTTACTAAAGTTTTACACAGGCTGATGATGTTATTTTCCAAAAGTTTAGTTCTCATATGCTTTTATTATTTTACTCGGTCTCCTGAATTGCATCTTGTAATAAGCTTCTCATTTTTGCTTATAGTATAGTTTAGATTTTTCAATCTGAACACTTTTTAAAAATTATCTTTACTTTCTCTTTTTTCTATTTATGCACTTTATGTTAACGGAACAATGCGGTGGTGATTCCATAACTATTTTAAAACACACCCATTGATATTAACATGCCGCTATTTCTATTATACCTGTCATAAGGCTTCCCTTATTTATCAATTCTCCCTATATCATTTCTAATTATATGTACTTAAGTTATGAGATGGAAGAGTACAATCATTAATCATAACCTCAAGTAAAGTACCAAACTCTATTACAATTTTCATAACGACATCCCGTAATCCCATGAAACGTACACAGAAAGAAAATTTATTGAAAACCGTTTCTCTCAGTTATTTTTCAACTTATTACCAACAAATACATCCAAAATGAAAAGAAATATTAGGTATTGATAGGACATAGTTTTAATCTTGATTGGTGTTGATTGTTATCAACAAGATGTCAAACTAAAAGCCATAAAGTTGACATGATGATTGTAGCAAAAATGTCTGAATAACAAAATATTATTAAAACTCTTGTTATGAAATGTAAAATTGGCAATATTTTGTTTTATATTTACGTCTCACTATATATACCTTTTTGTGTGTAGTCCTTAACTAATAAACTTGTAATAAATATGACTTGTATGTTTATTTAATTAAACTTTTTTGGGCGATACGTGGACTCATAGTGAAACAGTCATATCCTATAATAATTAGCAATTATCATTTTGGTAAGACAAAAGGAAAGTACTCATTTCATAATACTCAGTCTCTAAATATAGAGTGACAAATAATGAAAACGTGGAATTATAATAATTGTCTAAAGAGTCATATTGACTAATTTGGGTTTTAAAAAATTCCAATCCTTATTCATATTTTGTTAAGAAAAAGAAAGGTTTATTTATTTATTTTCGATTTTTGTTGTTCATAGAGCATATTTCAGTTTTAGTTTGATTCTTGAATAAAATACTTATTTACTTAGAATTGCGAAGTTTTCGTTAAATCGGTTTATTATTTTACAAAAAATGTATTAAAACAACAGTTTTCAATGTCTCTTTTTGTTTTGTTTATTTGACGGTTTATATTAATAATAGTTATGTTTGTTTAGTTTTGGTTTGAAATTAAGATTTTTTAAAATCTTTTTCTACTTTTCCTCTTCAAATTTAAATCTTTTTAATGATTTCACATAAATTTCTTTTGAATAATATTGTTTCTTATAGTTGTGAATTGCAAAAATAATACGTTAAAACACAATTTATTTCCATAGTATAGAACTATACACAATACCGATTTAAGTTTATCATAAACTGTTATCTTGTATTTTCTAAAGGAGAATAAAAGATTTCAATTATATTATAAGTAGAGCAGTTGAACGAACTAGATGAGATTCCGAGTTGATAGCCTTGGGATGTTGATTCTCAAAGTGTAATTTAATACTGAAGAATAAATCCGAAATTATCATAAAATAATGGAGATTGATGTATAAACGTTAAATAAATATTAAAATTTATTTTTTTAAACTATAGGTTGACTCTAAAAATAAATCGTTTAAGGTACATTATATGAGACATGGGCAATAAGACATCTAATTTATTTAATTTAAATCTGGGAAATAAACAATGCATTTCCTCTATTTTAGCGTTAGTTCGGATTTATTTAGTTATTAAAATTAATGAAACTCTACCACTCCTAAAAACTTTATTTTTAAAAATCTCATACTTGAATTGGGACCAATTCGACAAAAAACCGCGATGTTTAGGTTGACAAATAAATAAGTGTGCAATGAAAATTAAATCAGATTATTTGTATTAAAGTGGCTGGTCATTGAGGATTATTTTTAATAGGTATATATTGTTATTTTATACAAATTATATGATAAAGCAAAATCACTTAATAAAGTCGTAATCAAAAATACTCATAATAACGTAGTAAAGTATAACATAAACGTCGTAATGCGTACTTGCCTCTTAGAATTCATCGCGTATATTATTCAACGCGGACAATATAACACACGCGGCTTTGTTGCGCAGATTTATGACGCACATCCTTTGCACAAGGAGAAGCCAAGATATTATTTGTTTGATACATATCTATGCGACAATAAAACCGTAATTAAATGGCGGCATAATAACCGTGCCCATTAAATATTAAGATGAAGAGGAATTAATTATTTATAGAAACCACACAACCAAGACTACCCCTGGATAGATGAGGACTTTGAATCTTCATTGCACTCCCCCAATATAAAAACTTTGAAAGTGATTCTGTTCCCTCTTGTTTACAATGATTTTCCAAACCATCGTAAATGTGATCGTAAAAGTTGATCGCAGTCGGTAGTTAAACTTAGAGATACACTCTACACTTACTTAATGATTGAATAGTGTTAATGTGTAACCTCATATGTTGCACCTCATATAAACTAATGTCATACTTTAGTTTGCGGTCAAACCGATTGCGATAGCTTTGAATATTTAAATATATTTATTTATCTAATGCGGATGAGAGAAAAGGTCGGAACTCCTAAATAACTTAAAGGAGTTATATTGTTTCAGAGACAAGTTTCAGGATTTACATGGAAGTATCTGACCTTTGGGTAAAATTTAAAGATCATTTCAAAGTCAGATTCTTTATTTCTAATGAAATAATTGATATGTTACTCTCACGTTAGAAGATGTATTTGTTATGGGGTCAAAGTAACCCCTAATAATCATTTATGGGTATTATTTTTGTAGTTAGAACGTTGGAGTTCATAAGAGATAAAGTTGATCTGGAAAAAGTTTTTCACAAACATTTATGGATTTACGTAGAGAAACCTGACGGTGATCTTCATCATGGGTCAAATGTAGAGGCAATTCTAAGGTCAACTTGAAAATTTAAAAAAAATTCCTTTTACCTCCGTCATAGGAAAACGATGTGGGAGATAATTTTAGTATATATTAAAACATGTATTACTTTTGGGGTTAAAATGACTCCTAGAGTCAGATAAGGCAATATGGTGTACTGATCCGATTACGATCTTGAAATGATCTTTTCGTCATACTGCTTTAAAAACACCTGTTTGCAATACATGCATTGAGGTGTTAAAATTGTTATTTTTAGTCATAGCACCTAAAAACATCAGCTGAGGTCAAGGTCATCAGCTGTTACTTCGTTTATAAGAAATAAATTATTAAATTATTGTAAAGCTTCTATAAAAACAACCGATACTCTCGATTGTATTAACCGTTAAAACAGCTGTTGTCATAGATTTGAAGGTAAAGAGGTTATAACATTTTTATTTTTGTGAAATTGTTTTATTTTATTATAAGTAGTACCGAAAAATATAGTTTATCACTTGGACTAAAAGAAGCTTTTTGATCCTCGCTCATTTTCCGGCCGAGGCGGTGTGTCGAAAAGCTTCACTATTGGTCCTAGTGATGAAATATACTATTAGGGGTCACTTTGAACAAATACATGTTTTAGCGGGAAAATTTCCAACTATCGATTTCCAATATGAAAAATTAATAGATTGATTTGACCGTGAAATGAACCAAGTTCAAGGTCACTATCATTTATAATCCTGATTTTTTTTGTAAAACGTAACACCATTGAGTTTATCCTCACTCTGTTTATTACGTATAGGTCTAATATGATGCATACTAGAGTTCCAACACCTTTAGCACCTTTTTAAATTATTCAATACAAAGGGTTTATAAAATCTTTGAAAAACCAGCCTAATATGTTTAAGAAATACGAACGAATCTAACGAAATGTTGAGTGAATAATATAAGATATAAATGACAGTTGAAATAGAGGAGATTTTTCATTGAATAACTAGGCTGTGTCAGGACTATAGATTAGTTTAAAAATAAAGAAGATACAATAAGGTGAACTGGAAAATGGATTAAGATATGCCAACTAACACCTGTAAGAAACTACTTCTTGCTACTCAGGTGGCAACAATATTGATTTTTGGCTAAAATTAGTATGGTTGTGCTGAAAATAGAAAATTGTAAGGTAGATGAGCATATGAATGTTAACAGCTGCAACCATTCACTACGACCTGGTTTTAGAAGCGTTTGTAAGAACCGTAAAGTTTAGAGAAATTACGTTTGATATTTTAACTGAAAAACCCTGTTTTAGATACTCTTGTCAAGAAAGAGCAGTTTTACAAAACATGTAATGCATGAAGTTATCGAAAAATTGATCACAAAATATTTTACGTCAATAAAAATGAAACTTGTTTTAAATAAGATAAGATATTGTTACCGAATTTATATGTTTTCATGCGCGAATAAAATAAATCTTAACCTACTTGCCGTATTGTATAGCTTATTCTAAGAATTCTTTACTTTTATTAATAAAAGCTGACAATATAACGCACGAGGCTTTGTTGCGCAGATTTACGACTGAAGAGTTAACATTTTCTTTAGGTTTAATAAAGTAACGCCTTGTGTGGGTTTATTTTTGCACATAATAATGCAAATCGGATTATTGTTTCCAAGAAGCTATTTGGATTGGATTTTATTGAACATATATTATTTGACATCTGCTGTGATTTATTATAAATAATTATATTTTTTGACAACAAAATAAAAATATGAAAGTCTGCCTTTTTGATAATTAGTCAATTTTAAAATTTTAATCTTCATATTTGTAATTAACTGAAATTCATTTAAAACAAAGAATATTTGGAGTAATACTGTACCTCTTAAGATATGCGTTGATAGGCAGATTTATTGTAACATTGTAATTTATAATAAAACATTAAAAATAAATACTTCTATAAGGGATTCTGTATTTAAAGATTTAATACTTAGTAGGCTATATAGAAAGTTTAGTTCCAAGTCTATAAGTCCAAGGAATCAAAATATATAAATTTCAGTTTTCCTTAAATACCGAAACTATATTGTATTCTTTTCAAGCCAGTAATGAAGTAGGAACTTCGTTAATAATATATAAAAATAAATAAGACATTAACTATCTGGAATATTTAAATATAGCACTATTACACTAAATTATTATAAACAATTTGAGGAGCATTCTGTTAAATTTGTATGAATATTATTTACTTTGTACGTAATTCCTATTGCGGATGTTTCCAAATGGATTCTTTGTACATGAAGGTATCCAAGAAACAATATTCTAGTTTTAATCTTAATTGATAATGATGCATTATCTAATCGGACATTTGCAATAATTTGTCTATAAACCTAATACACAACCATCTTTTCTTATATTTTAGTTTTATCATTTGATAAGGAGAGTTGAATTATAGTCTCAAACCGACAACTAGTAATTTTTATGTACATAAGAGTATATGATGGAAATTGTCCCATTAAACCATATCAATAATATTAACATTAATTAAGATAGGTTAGATAACAGAAACTATGTTTTATTTATGTAATTATTGGCTGTAACTGAACTAAAACATAACTTCGCTGTCAAGTAACTCTTAGATTACAGATAGAGAGGAATAATGAGTTTATTGTATGTCTTAGTTTTCATTTTGGAATAATAATGATATATCATTTAACGTTGGTTAATGGTTATTGTCATTAAAAATTACAAACGCATCAATCTTATCCTTCTTTTTACTCGTTTTAATTTCATTAATATGGGAATAAATTGAGATTTGTTGTCGTAAAACTGGAAATAACCCAAACTTATAGTAAAAATAATAGACAATCGATCTGTAGAATGTCAGAGTCAAAATGAAATGTAAATCACCAACTTTGCTATCATAACATAATTATTAACTAATTTACATAATGTGATGTATGTTTTAAGCCGAATCCGAATAATTGTATAAAAGAATAGCTTTGGAGTATAATGTTTTTTATCAGTTTCTATACAAAAAAAAATACGGACGTTATAAAAATAATTATTACGATAACTAGCAGAACGAAGAAAATATGAGCTATAAAAGACGGTCGGAGAGAATCTATGAAATATAATACATTTCTCAGGTTGTGAAATATGAAAAGGCTTTTTCATAATTGCCATTACAGTTTTCACTTTCATCGAGTCAGGCTGTCAATGTTCACTATTAAATTTTTGGGTAAAAATATATTGGTTAAAGATAAAACATCAGGGTTTTCTTTTGGACTATTACTTATAAATTTAACTATATATTTTGCTCAAAATTATTGGAATACGAAATATAATTATATTTCACTAATCTATATTATATTTTTTATGAAATTGTTAAGTTTTATATCCTTTTATATCAGTTCCCTTCAAACAGAACGTGTTAGGTTGCAAAAGTATTCGTGTATTTGTGTAGATCCGCTTATTCATAAACGACGTTTGGAATGTGTGGATCAATTCTCGTTATATAGTAATAAATATAGAAAGGCAGAAACTGCAAAAAGGCTAATATAAGTTGTTAGTCTTGGATTATGTTATAAACATAATTTAAACTAGTAACATAAAAAAGAAACTAAGAGCAAAAGCTTGGTTTGATCAGTTTAAATAATTATCACTATATATCAACACGATAAATAATACTTGAAGTAACACAATGAATGTTCATCTACACGCTATACAAGAAATGTCAAATCAACAAATTGAACTACCGAGAGGAAACGCTGGTTTACAGAAATATTAAGATATTTCTTAATAAATACTATCAAAAATTGAAAATTAATCATTAACCAATAACTTTACAAACATAAAGAAAAACGTAGACTGGAGGATTTACGATCTCAACATGGTTAGGCTACATTATTATGTTCGGAAATCATATTGTGCTATATATTACGATCACACTATTACTACATTGCAATACAGAGTACCAGAAACGTTAGAAAATAGATTATCCACCAACATCTATAAATACAAAGTAAACAATGGAATTTTACATTCTAGTAAAAAAAGGGGGTTCAGTCACGTTGATTTAGTCAAAAACAACTAAATGCGGAACTGTTAATGTGTTTATACGTAAATTTACTTACTGAAATACAGATTACTTTACTTGTGTATAATTTTTAGCAATATTTTTAACATTAATTCACAACTCTTATCGATAAAATTGCGTGCATAATTTAGGTTTATGAAAAGGGCCAAAATAACGTAATAAATAAGTTTCACAAAACTATGTTTTCCAGTTTATCGGAAGGTTAAATTTTATATCAGTTTCCTTCAGACAGAACGTGTGAGGTTGCAAAAAATCAATAATTAAGTTACGAAGATATTGACAGGTTTACGATCGACTGCGGTTATAACATTTTTACGATCAAATTTACGATGTATTGGAAAATCATTTTTAAACAACAAGAGGTAACGGAATCACGTTTCAAAGTTTCTTTATTGGGAAGTGTAATCAGGCGTTTTCAAGGACTCCTACTCTACCCAGGAAACGTGAAGGGTTTGTCTTGTTAGTGTCGAGTGTGGTTTCTATGAAAAATTGATACGACCACACACCTCAGGTCACGTTACTATCTCAGTTATATTATTATGCTGACTTGTCATGATTTTATTGTCTCGCAGAAATTGTACGTTAAAAATTCTCTGTTTCCTATTGTTCAAAAACAGCTGATACTATAATTTCAGGGTGAATAATAAAACAATTAAATTTATTGAAGTAGTTATTACGATATGCGTGTTAAGTTTTATTATATTCAGATATGGGAATATAATTAAATACTTTTTATCGGTTAAATGATCGTAGTAAATCTTATATAGTACCGATATCATTTATTTGATCACTCCACCAAAAAAAATTCGATTGTAGTACATTTTTTATAAACTTTTAATTTAGACAAAAATTACTAAGTAATAAAACGAACTTCATATTTTATACAATTTTTCCCAATTATTTTACACAAACATCTTAGAGTGAATATAATGCTATCAAATCCTGGCCTGTATTGCGTCAAGCTCATACAATGTTTCTCAAATATACTGTTTAATATTAGTCTGAACTCAACCATGAAGAGGTTGCAGATAAATACTGGATGGATGTAATATTATTAGATAGACACTATATTTAGCTTACGCTGTTGATCTGGTGGTACGTCTCAGAAACGTGGGATCTTTAACGGAAGCTGCAAATGATCTTAGGCTACTGACAAGTGAATTTGGTTTGAAAATAAACGCTCAGAAGACCAAATGCACGATTAAAACCTGAATTATAACAGATATCAGTTCATAAATAAGAAAGTTAAATATTAGAGATTGTTTTTGTGTAAGACAAGCAAGTATTTAGTACTTAGGTACATAAATTTCAGAAGCTGGGAGGGGTGGAGGTAGAGTAAAATGATTATTAGCAATAGTGAACATGTGATGTTTTGCGTTGTAAGTTACTTCGTTTATCTTTAGTAACAAGAAAATTTAACTATATTAGAACAGTAATGAGATGAGTGGTTTTATATATAGCAGAGACTTGGAGACAGAAAAAAAAGAATCCGAATTAAGGATAACGTAATTATTGATATCCTTAAATAATATCAAAACATAAATGAACGTTATTAAAGAATATAGAATCCAAAGGTACATTTAAACAATTAACATTTTTGACTATCTATGTGTCAATAAAGTTGAAAGAAGAGATACTAGTAGGTATGAAATGAAAAAACATTACTTGTTTTGTTGTAATTTAAAAAAAAATAATAAACACTGTTAGTCTACTTCTCGTTAATAGTAAATTTACAAACATTTGAACTCGGAACACTAAAGTCTATATTTACATTAATAAATGTAAACGTAACAGGTAGCCTATTGACGAAACAAAAAAAACATCCAATTATTATAACAAAAGAAGCGCGCAGCCTAGTGTATAAATAAATAAAAATAACAGAATATGTTGCTCGAAAATTACAAATTCAACGGGCGTCATGACAAGATATTTTTATACGAATTTGAAAAAAAAACAAAAAAAAACAATGTATATATTTCAAAGGAATTGATGTAAATGAATAGTAGCTTATTGTCGTGATATATACACATCTTTTTAAAAGTGTATATGTATTGTTAATTATCAAAAAGGAATGTACGATTCTCCAACAACATAAAAAGTATGATATCCGTTTTTATCTGGAGATCATCAGTTTGGTGGAGATAGAAAAACTATTCAACAAGCCAATATTTAGACGACTGGTATCAATTTTTATATGGATTGTTTTCTTCTAGAGTTGTTTTGTGAATTATTTTAAATCAGAAGTATCGGAATCACCCTTCAAAGTTCGTTATTGGGGGGGGAAACCTATTCAGGCGTTGTCAAGGACCCGATGACCTCATCTATTCAGGGAAAGTGAAAAGGTTCTTTTGTAAGAGAGGTTTCTGTAAATAGTTAATTTGACAATACATCCGCCACACTTCGTGGCTTTCTCAGTAAGCTTATTATCCTACATGTAATTAGGTCTTTAGTGCTACATATAAGTTTGAATAAACTTAATTTTTAAGTTATTAAGGTTAATAAATATATCGTCTTTTTGGTATTAGAAGAAATGTTATTGTGCGACGTAAATACCATCGTATTAATACCATGTGCGACTGAGCTTAAACCATCGAATTTTATACTGTCATATTTTAGTAATTTAATTTTTAGAAGAATATTTTAATTACTATACATAGGTTAAGCTTTAGTTTATTCGCTCTTCAAAATATTTAATTTTGATGTTGGTAGATTATTTTACTATTTTTTTATCCTTTAAAATTTTGATTGACTGAAACATTTTATTTTTTCACTCTCCTAATAACAATTGAGACAAACGTGTTTAAATATTTTCTATGATTTAGCACCTAAACTCATTGACATCTGTATATGCATGCATACTATCCTGTTGCTACTGACCCTGGTGGAGTTCTGGCCTAAATGAGGTAGTTTTGCAAGGGAAATCTGTATGGTCCTGCTTGTTATGTTCCTGCATCTCTCTCCATCTCTCAATACCATTTATGTTCCAAACCCAAAACATTTTTGAAGTTGACATTGTTGGTTGTCATATTATTTAGCACAATTTCACTGTGAATGGTCTTTTACCAATTAAAGTTTGAAACTCTTCCAACATATGGTTTTAATAACTCTTTACACAATTACAAAGGCAAAATTGAAATGCACCATTGGAATATACAATAAAATGTGATATAATTTATATTATATACACAATACAATAACTATACGTTATAAATAACAACAGTAAATCGATTTGAATAACCATTTATATTATTATTCAACTCTCCCTTGAGTCAATAGGTCTTATTGAAGTCCGCGTGATGGTACAATTACAAATCTTGTTAATCATTAAGTTTAAAGTGTGTCTGTTCGTTTTACAACCGAATGCTATCAACTTTTACGATCACATTTATGATGGTTTGAAAAACCATTGTAAGCAAGTGGATACAGAATCACTTGCAAAGTTTCTTTATTAGGGGAGTTTCATCATGGCTCCCGTGGATTCGATGTCCTCATCTGTCCAGGGAACACATAGGGGTAGTCTTGGTAGTGTGGTTTCTATAAATAATTAATGCAACCAGATACTTTCTGTTATCCATTCATTCAAATCACGTGCCTATCTCAGTGTCGTCATAATTAAACTTCTATTATCACTCAGATACTTATTAAGCAAATAATCTCTTGGTTTCCGCTTATACAAGGGATAAATTTGTGCATAAAGCCGGATTTGTTTAATAATTAATATGATCAATTGTTAAGGTCCTATGTCATTCCTATTGAGTTAAAACACTTGAACTCTAAAATTTCAAGTCTGTGAAACTGATCCAATTTAAAAATACTCGAAGTCTCCTTTACGCTCTGCCGTTAGTTGTGTAGCCTAATAGCTAACCATTAATAATATTATGATAAAATCTTGCTAATTTGTTTAATTTAGTTTACTCAAGAAACAATAATAAGGAGATTAGGTCTATACGTTTCCATTTTACCGTACGCGGAACATTAAATCAAATAACAACTTCAATTACCTTAGTGTAATAAAATGTCATCAAACCGACGTTCTTGAACAGCATATTTTGGTTTATGAACAGTCTACAAGATTGTAGAAAAAAAATCTGGCCAGCAATTGAAAGAAATTATAGAAGTTTACAAAACACTTTATTACAAACAAGACGTCGTTAGGACCAAGTCCTCGCCCTTACTTGTTATAAAATGTTGATATGTTAAATATTTTATAAATCCTTACTTGTTGGAGAAAATGTTTTCCAACTTTCTTGTTACTACATGCTGGTACATGAGTATCGTAAGTGTATTGTACGTTTTATATATTATATCTGAGTACGTGACCTAGTCGCTGAAAATTCCTGTTGTTACTAATAAAGTGTTGTTGAGCTTTCATTACGTGTTGCTAATTTCAAGTGAACGTTACTTACTGTCGTTCTGTCAAACGAATTTCTTTTTCAATATTAAATTATAGTTCCATAATAAACATCCCAAGGTTGTCAAATCATAATCCCATCTACTCACTACTCTACTAATAATATAATTGAAATATTTTATCTCCCTTACAACACTTTTGTTTAATAATACGAGAGATAATCTACAGTTTAATGATTAAATTAAAGCGGTAATTTGAACTGAGTAGCTTTTTTGATTATTAATTTATTTGATTATATTTTTAATTCATAACTATAAAAACTAAAATATTCATTGCCAATTTTATGCGGTAGTGATTGTACAACTATTAATTTTAAGGGAAAAAAGAAAATAATTACAAATCATTAAAAAAAAAAACGAAAGACTACATAGCTGGGACGAAAAGAAAAGAAGAAAATCACGCAATGAAAGCTGCTCGTAGTCTATATTTTAATTTGATTTTATTGTCTTTAATATGATAAAATGTTTTCAATAAAATATTACCCAAGTATTCGGTAGTAATGAATATCCATTACAATTTTTATAAACGGAAAGTATTATAGAATCCTGTTACAATTCTTCCACATCTATATTTCATAAGATTTGTTTTGAGATATTAATTTATTATATATATATATATATATATATATATATATATATATATATATATGTATTACAGCAAGATAAATTAATAGTGCCCTCCTTTGTATCTCCATTTTTATAGTGTAATCTACTATTTCGTAACTTTCGTACTATAGTTCCATGGATCAACGATTGGAGCGGTAATAAAGTCATACACTTTACTAATAGTTCATTACTTTTTTTTTCTTTTTTTTTTTTTTTTCTTTTTTTTTTTCTTTTTTTTTATTGACTTTATTAAACATCATGCTAATCAAAGTCATACGATCTAAAAGGTTAAACTACATTCTTAAAGGTTTAAAATTTTAAAAGAGGCTGTATTTTAAACGATGGCTGTGTATAGAATGTTAACGGCGTTGCTTAGGTTTTTGAGAAGTATGAACAATAAATTGTGTTACAATCACACTAATATTACCATTGCGTGGATTTTATATTAACATTTGTAGAGCATTATATCTCACGGTATAACCGACAGATATCATAATTTCAACTATGGTCAATATATAACTAATGTTCTTTGAATTATGTTTTGACGCTAATACGTTATAACATATCTGGCAGAAATATAATACGTTGTTATTTTTCTGTCGTTTTATAAAATATGTCATGCTGTAAGTGCAGTTATTGAGATGTTATTTGAAGTTATGAATGATTGCAACATCCCAATTTGTTTTAATAAAAGTTTAAACAATTACAACCTGCTTACTAAATGATATTGGTACCAATGAACATGATATTAGTAACAATTGGAATTTAAACTCGGCGTGTTTTTAGTAGTACTGTTATTAGACTCTAAAGACGGACTTGTTAATGGTACAGTTCTACCTAAAAAGTAGCGTTTAATAGTAGCAGTTAGACTAAAAAAGAGTGTTTAATTGTAGCAGTTAGACAATAAAACCTCGCTTGTTAGACTCTAAAACCTAGCATGTTAATGGTAGCAGATAGACTGTATAGACGGACTTTTTAATGGTAGCCGTTACACTCTAAAACCTGGCGTGTTAATGGTATAAGTTAGATTCTAATGACGGACTTGTTAATGGAAGCAGTTAGACTTTATAAAGTACCGTTTAATGGCATTAGTTAAGCTCTAAAATACGAGCGTTTAATGGTAGCAGTTAGACAATAAACCGGGCATGGTAATGGTACCAGTTAGACTCTAAAAACGACCGTATATTGGTGGCAGTTAGACTTTAAAAACGAACATTCAATGGTAGCAGTTAGACTTTAAACCTGGTGTGTTAGAGGTAGGACTTAGTCTCAAAAGCCTGGTATGTTAATAGTAGCAATTAGACTCTGTAGGCAGACTTGTTAATGGTGATAGTTAGACTCTAAAAACGAGCGTTTAATGGTAAAGTTAGACTTTAAAATCAGATGTGTTAAAGGTAGCAGTTGTGACTCTAAAGACAGGATTATAAATGGTAGTAGTTAGACTAAACACGAGCGTTCAAATTGCAGCAAATAGACTGTGAAGACGGGCTTGATAATGGAGGCAGTTAGACTCTAAAAACTAACGTTTAATGGCACCAGTTAGAATGTAAAATCTGCCGTTTAATGATAGCAGTTAAAGGGTAAAGACGGACTTGTTATTGATAGCAGTTAGACTTTAAATAGGGGCTTGTTAAATGTCAAGAAGTGTGTTAAAATAACAGTTGTTGAACTGGTTTTTCCACTATTATAAAATCATCATTGAAATGTTTAGATACAATAATATTGAAATTTAAAGAGAATATGGTGGAAGAGAAAGGTATTTATAAGTATAAAAGTGATTTTTGACGTGAATCTAAAATATTGTATCAGTTGTTTACTTTTAATACATCGGCAAGTATATTAAATACAGTTAGTTTAGGACACAAGCCACTGCAAAATGCAATCTAAACACTTTGACGTCCTATAAAGAAAACTTTGGAATGGTCCAAGTGAAAGCACAGAGGTTAATGAGAACTTAATTTTTTAAATTTAGAACTACCCTGGCCTAATTCAATTTACCTACAACATACAGTTTATTAGATCTGTATTAATAAGGTTCTAGTAATAACGATCTAACCGTAATTGTAGCAATCACCTTGGAATATTGTACAGTTGTATGCAGTGTAGGTACGGCAGAGAGTGGAGAGATATTGATTAACGATAACTTCGGTTTTAAAAATTTTCTTAATGTAAACCAAGTAACTACACAAAAAAAAATCCATTATTGTGAAAATAACAGTTAAGTGGTAATAGACTTTCAAATTTAACGATATTTTACAAACAAACCTATAAAATTTCAAGTTATATTAAAACGAAATTATATAGAGCAGTTCTGTGGAGTTCTTTGCCTATTCTCCGATATGAATTCCTTTATTATTTCCTTGCGCGAAATCTAATTAATTTAATGCAAAAAAGATATAGAGATAGAGGAAGAGGAATGTATAAATAATTTATTTAACTAACATACAGAGTCAAATAATCTGGCGAAGGAAATTTAAAATGGAAAAGTAATTAAGAAACAAAGTAGAGTTATTGTAAGTAGAAAAAAAGAAAAGCATAAATAGAACTAAACACTAAACGTTGAACAAAAACTGTATACATACGTTAGTAATGGAAAGTGGAATAATATGATTCATTCTTATGAATGAAATATACATAGCTGATAGAAACAAAAAGAAACAGATTGTGCAAAATGGAGAGAAAATCAGCTGTTTACTGAATTTATTTTTTTGTCGTTATGGATCTTTTGATAAGCATCCTTTTTAATAGAGACAATGTATCATATTTAGTACAGTTTCAAAATATGTACACGAAAACCGTAATATTTTGCTCCACCTCCGCCATATTGAATTCATCGCCCGTAAGAATAACTTGAACAGTTGTCAATTTTCATCTCGGAATTATCATTGAGTGTTCATTTTAAAGATCACGTTAACGCGGATGTTTCCCCTTTTTAAAAACTGGAATATAATCATTAGTCTTTGACCAAATGGAGGGCAGATTTGTAAATCGATTTTTAATTTCGGTATTTTATTGTGAGTCAATGAATAACATTTTCGAAAATTTTTAAAAAGGAAACAGTAATTATTACTGTGTTTCCTTTTGTGTTACAAAAAGTATTCATTGTAATTATTACCTATTACAATGAATAATAACTTTAAAAGTAGACCAGATAAAATGGATTAAATGATGTAATGTACCAATGCATACATGGATGCCCGTAAGTGGTTCGAAAGAAAACCACTCGGACGCGGAGGAATATAACTTTCATCATTGGCGAGCTCGTCTTTTCAAAATTTCAAAATATTTCTAAAACTAACAACACGTTAATTCATCAAACATGGTCCAAAAATAATGTAACGCCAAATATAACCACTAGTGTGAACCATATTTGCTAAATAAATATTTATGATTTATTTGTTTCTTTTATGTTATTACTCACGTAATTCAAAATTATTAGCCATTTCGTTTTGTGACGAATGATATTCATTACATAAATATTTGTTTCGATTTGTTTTCAGTTTTTTGACTTTTGTGTTTATTCCATATAGAAACACCTGTATCACAGACTAT
Organism: Aphrophora alni; assembly: GCA_963513935.1. Taxonomy (NCBI): domain Eukaryota; kingdom Metazoa; phylum Arthropoda; class Insecta; order Hemiptera; family Aphrophoridae; genus Aphrophora; species Aphrophora alni. The sequence continues at coordinate 26,003,388 of OY740771.1, forward strand.
AAAATGTTAACCAAACTGAAAGTTAGAGGGCTTAATCTGATTTTTTTTTCCATAAGGCGCAGATGACAAAATAATATTAACAGTTTTTAATGATGTATTCGCTTAATTCATGGCAGGATAAGTTTCTACTTTATAAAATTTCACATTGTTAATTAATTGTTGCGCTATGCCCGCCTGCATAGCTCGGATCACATAGAATAAAACATTCTGTATCCTTCGGTATCATATATCAAACAAAGGCGATGTGTGGGGAGACCTAGTTAAAAATATTCAGAACCCGTGAAATAATTCCAGAGTCGGACTTTTCTATCACATTTATTTCAGTTTGATTCCTCCCTATATTATTCATTCATATTTGCTGTTTTTTCCCGACAATTTCCTCATATAACTAGAGTATCGGTTTTCAAATAGTATATAATTATATTTTGCCTGAACATTTTTTGGAATTTCAAATTAGTCTAACATGAATTGAAAATGTTATTTCAAATGGTTCTCAGTTAGTTTGATAAAGAAAATAATAATAGTTTAATTGAAAAAAGTTCTAACTTCATTTCCTATATATTGGAAATTGGTTTTATTTTGCAATATAAACATAGTTTTGTCTATATTGTAGACTTGTAGAGGCTCCTTAGACGATTTCCTGCTATGTCTGTGAAACAGGTTTGGCTACTGTATACTACATAATTATTTGTGGGTTAAAAAAATGCTCCATATAGACATCGTCTCTAGCCTACATATAGGATTTCAACATTGTTTGTCCAGGTTATGATATAGAATAACTTTAGATAATATCATAACAACTGAGATCATAATTAATAATATACAGATGATCATGGGGATAGGAGTTTTGGTGTACAAAATTAATTTTTCTTTAATAATATCAAAAACAAAACGATCTATATAAATTTTTGGTAAGTTAAATGGTCAATTAAAATACCACAAGCACAAAATTAATTACATTTTTAAGCGATGGTGGGTGTACTAATAAGTATAAACTATGATTGAGGTTAAAACATTGAGTATTTTGTAATCATATCGTTTAAGTTTAATCACACAAAAATATATCAAAAATCATCTTAGAAATAACTTAATTGGATGATTTTGACAACATTTTAAAACAAAATATTATAAAACAAAATAAAATATTATTTTACGGGTAAAAAAAAAAAAGAGTTCATGATTACACAATTATTTAAATATCAATTAACTTTACAGTTTACAGTTAACTGACAGTGAAAAGAGAAATACCAACGTTCCGTGATCAAGAACTGCTACAAACAAAGCAACTCGCTTTAAACTATCCAACTTGTATGCAATAAATTATAGATAACTTCGGACTGCTTATTGGCCATTCACGTTTTATCTACTCTAGTCTTCATTGTCTGCTGGCCTAGTTGTAACTTTTGACAATCTACGGTTACAAATTGTTCCAGCAGTTAATCTTTTGTGGTTGTTTCAAAAGCAAAGTTGCTAATCTGATATTTTGAGGGACAAAATATTTCTAGAACCTCTTAATTGAACTAATACTACTCAACTTCTGTGTAACGCTGTGCTGAATGAAATTGCATATCCTTCAAACAATAAATTTCATACTGAAATTTGCATTTACAAATTGCCCTAATATATTATTGTTTTTTTACTAACAATAACTAAAACTATTGATCATATATATTATTGCAAAAATCATACAAAGTAAAAATTATAAAATCATTGAACTAATTTTCGTACACGCCCATGAACAAACCAAATACTAACTAAAAATACTAACCATAGTCGTTTACAAAATATAAACAATACACGAAAGTTTCTGTGAAAATTGCAGAGATTAAAAAACTCTATTACGCAAATTATAATTTGTTATATATTTTCGTAACCAAGTGAAACTGAAAAAAAAGTTAATTATAAATAAAACATGAAAAGGATATTTTATATTTGAAATCAGGTTAAAAACGCCCTTTTGACAAATTTTAGAACAACAATCCATTTCCATTTTTCATTTATAGTACTCCTTGTTATACCCACGTTCACGCCATTATATTTAAAACTCCAGAACGTGTGGTTTATTCCTCGTCTCCAAACTCTGTAATAACGGTTTTGTTTGGCCGTCTTTTGAAAATAATAAATTAAATAAAAAGTTTATATAAATAAATACATAAATATTAAATATATATATATTTATATATATATATATATATATATATATATATATATATATATATATATATATAACTCGGCGTATTTGCAAAGGTTTTATTCCTAAATATCGCTTCGTCCTGTCAATTAGTTATCTTTTACCAGCATATTATAAACTTTCAGCAAATTTTCTATAAATTTCTTCCTGGTGAACTCATGATTTTAACTACGTACTTTCTTTTCTGAAATCGAAATTTTCTTTACAATTACTTTAATTTTCTTAAATACCATTTAATGACAAGTATGCATACAATATGAAAAATATTACCTATAATAATGCGTATTATAAATGTCAAACTTCATATCCAACAATGCCTTTTTTTAATTTTATTAATTTTTTTTAATTAAACGTTTTATTATCAGTAAACATACATTGACTTGTGACCCATCCCCACTTTTCTTACTAAATTAATAATGGCTTTAAATATTTTCCCCTCATTTAAGTTCTCTTTATCACTGAATGGAATCACTTAACTCGTTTAAAAAAATCTACTGATAGAAATCAAAAGTATAATATAAAGAACCATTAGGCAGTAAATTTTTAGCTTAATTAAGCAATAAATCACTCGCTCAACTAGAATAAACACAAAGGACGTTTATTTCTAAATATATTTATTTTCTAAATCCGTCTGTATTAGTATTGAACTTTTCCATCGGTAATAAAAATCATTGTTTTTACAGATTTATCATATATCTTTATCAACAAACAAACCTTACATTTGTTTTTCTCAATGTAGATCTGGTATAAGGGAAAACTATATAAACAATATTCTACAGACAAACTCTGCAATTCAATCTTAAAAGAATTTCTGGCCGGATGTCTGGGAAATGCATTATTCCTACAGAGTCGGATTTATTTCCTTTTTGAGGTCAACTTACAATAAAGTCCGTCGCTAAGTCCGATGCTATCCAAGCAACATACGAATTTAAACAAGTAAATGCAATAAAAGCTCCGTCGGTCGAACAACTGCTCTCACGCCTTTTGATCATTTAAGGAGTTAATGGGTTTTAAATGAGATTCGGAGTCCTGGGCAAATCCCTCTTTGTAATATACTGTGTTACTTGTACTTAATTAAAAAGAGTTAAACTCCGTAAGTTCCGCAATTTATTTATATTTGTTTAAATGATCCGTGTTGTTTTTAAACGCGTTTTGTTTATTTCATTCACACCCTCGTGTTATCACAACAATAGGATAGGTTAGGCTCTTTCATCTCATGTGACTAAAGGTTTTAATATATGTGTGTGTGTTTAATTAAAAATCCAATAGATTTTTAAAATTTAGGTGAAGTTCGTGGAATGTTTACACATAGTTTCTTTGAGAAATAAAAAAACATTACTTTGTAGAAAATGCAGTCACCAAATGAATTGAAACGCCCACATTTCCTCAATGGACGCTTTATTTTCCGCAAGACAACGTTTCAATAACCAAATCATTATTTTCAGTTTTTTTACAATTACATAAACATTATGCAGCTGAATTATTCGAGTGGTTTTTGTACGTATAGCGTCGCAGTTGAAATAGGGTGTGTGACCTAATTCCTTCACTATTACTACATATAAGAGGCTTTGGCCCAGCCTCTGTTATCCAGTTATATACAACTTGCGTATCTGTAAATAATCAACGTGAATTATTTAATCATTTAGGTGACGTTTAGTTGTAAGTAAAATGTTAGTTGATGAAATATGTATTTCCACTCATTTGTTGATTTCCCTATTTAGCTTGACGTCTAATATATCAAGCACAAAGTACAATTATTTACAAATTATATGATTTTAAGAAAGTCCGTGATATTTATATTTTTTTAAGGTACTAACATCGAATGACATACTTTTTATATAAATAATTGAAAGTTGTATGTTGATGACTTAAATAATCTCAATGTTAAGAAATCACTGTCAATTAACTTCCGATAGTTAATATTCTCTAAAAGTACTATAATTTAATTAACAATATTCTATGTTTAACGCAATGTAAAATTCTAAAATGGTTGATAAATATTATTGCCCTATAACTGGTTCACAAATTTCATTCGTATTGGAATCCTATTACAGATTTCCTTCTTCCCAATACGTTACGCTGTTTCAAGCTGTCGCCTGGGAAATACTGGCCGAAAGAGATTGATAACGTTCCAACTAACAGAGGAGGGGGAGTGCGAGAATTTGACAAATCGACAGTCACTGCAGGCTAAATCATCTCTCAACTCCATCGACACAGACTAAATCGATCAATCGAAACTATCCCAAGATAGATTAATGTACTCTGAGCTTCAGAAGTAGTTGTTTTATATCGTACTTCCGTCAGTCTGTCTTGTTTTCAACGACTTACGATGAAAAACAATTTAGGTGTTTTTTTTGTATTGATCAAACTGGGTGTTTCAGTCACGTGTGACTTGTGAACGTGACGGAAGTGTAATATAACGATGAACTTTCGATAAACATATTTTAAACAGAAGTCGAGAACAAGTCATAGCTATTCTTGTTTAACCCAAGTTTTTTAACGCTCAAAGTAGTACGGAATAATCACAAAAACATTTTCGTAAACCAAGTTCAGTAATTTTACCTCTAATAATAATAACACTCCATCTAGATGGTTTTTCAGTCGTCAATATAAGCATCAAGTTTCCTTCGCCACAATTCTAGTCTTTACGTATCTCCTTACTGTACCTCACGAAGCTAGTAGAACACGGTAACTTTTTGAGCTCCTACGAGGATTTTACCCGGAATCTTTCAGACGTTGAGAGAGTATTAGAACCTGTGTCAACCTAAACTCTAACAAATCAATTGTTTCAACGGTCAAGAAATGGTTCAGGATAACGGAGCTGGAGTTATCGTAACCGGTTATCCTTTACGCAAAGAACGTGAGATCGTAAGTAACGTATGAGTTGTAAAACAATTTCTTCCAATAATTGTAGGAATCATATTAAAATTAGCTAATTAATAACTAATGCCTAGCCTTTTACAAGTTGTTCAAGTTATATCACAAGACTTAAAATAACATTACAACCCTATTTCAACAATCAATAATCAGACACCGCCTAATCCAGTTACAGATTTAATCCAAAACTAATAGCATTTCCAGTGTAACCAAGGCGACAGGCCCCGTTATTATACTGCCTTTACTCCTCCTCCTACCTCCTCCTCTTTCCATGTACTGCTTGATTGCGAGACGCTGGAAATTAAATTTTCTTTTTCTTGTGATTCACTTGGAAAAAACACAGGCCAGAGTATTTGTCTCTCTTTTCAGTTAGACTATATTGGGATTTGTTTTTGTCAATCCGAACCCACAGCTGCGTTCAGTTAATTCTTTTTTTAGACATATTTTAAAACGGAAAATAGTTTATATTTTATTACAAACTAATAAATATACGTAGATTAGTAATTTAATGTGCCGTGTAAGCATATTTTCACAACCAGCCGCAAACTAATGTAATCGAATGCTAAAATTAATGAATACAGTATTATATAAAGTAATTAAATTTTATTTATCATCTCCTGTAAAACATTTTTGATGGCGGCAGTTATTTTTAAAATTTTTTTATCTATGTTAACATAATAAAATATATAAAATTAAACTTATTATTTTTAGAATTTAAGTTCTTTCAGAGTTAACTTATTTATTTATGAATTACAATTTTGTATTTTAAAAAAAATGAATTTCACACCCATTAATAATTTGTGTTTATATTTTAGGATAAATTAATGAACTCAAAATAAATCTATTGAAATTTTTCTTGTAAGATTTCATGTAGCAAGTGATCAAATTCATAAATGATCTTTAACAAGCTGATAAGGGTGGGTGGCGTGGCGTCGGATTCTTCTTGGGAAAATGGAACATAAAATAATAACGAAATCTGGTGGTTAAAGTGGCGTGAGTAACATGGTAGCAACGCCAAAAAAGAATACAGCCGTTATCTTATTTTGAATATATCAACATTTTAAAACATAAATAAATAATATTAGACGCAGAATTTAAACTGTTCAGCAAAAAAAAAAAAAAAAAAAAAAAAAAAAAAAAAAAAAAAAAAAAAAAAAAATGTAACATGAGGTCCATGTAAGGATTATAACTTACGTTGTAATTTTAACAAAGACAATAATTATACATATCGTTCTGTTTATATTTTAAGACCAATTAATAGTTAAGCAAAGATTGACATAGCCTATACCTAATAAGATGATATTGCAGTAAGAATGACTGCTGATTAGATTTTAGAAATATTATTTAAAGACGCAAAATTTACCTTAGTAGTACTTACATTTAGACGAGTGGATGATCTTGGGACTCCGAAATTCGAAAACAAAACATAAAATAATGAAGGCCGTTTGTTGAACTTAGTAACATGGACTGTAATGCCAAAGAAAAAGAAGAAGAAGCAATAAACTCATATATCAACAAACTGTTGAAACCTTAAAAAAGAAACATGTACTGTATAATATGTATATGAAATAACACTTAATGTAAACTGATGAAACATATAGTTGAGGGAAATTAAAATATAAACGGAGGACCTTTCCATAAGAAAGGTAGGCCTACTTAGTTATTAGAACCTTTTTTAAACCATTCTACATTTGCAAAATACGTTTCGTTATGCACACTTTGTCCCTTCTCTAATTTCTTCAGATATTTTGCATTTTTTGAGAAAATCAACCGTATTAGGACTTCACTAATTATACCATAAGATAAACGTATAATAAGTAATACATAAAAATATATTTTGTAAACAACATTGGACGATGGTTTTATTTTTCTGTGGCAGACATTAGGTTTACTGCTGAAAATGCAAGGTCAGTTGTTTTAAAATCATTGTCGTTGTAGAGTTATTTCAATAATTATAAAAAGAATTTTTTTTTCAACGTAACACATTTGCGTTCGTTGCGTCTATGGCATTTAATGGTTTACAAACCATAATACTTAAGTCATTATTAACACGCCCCTGATTCAGCAGATTTTGTATATTTCAGTTAATGCCAACTTGATTAAATTAAAAACAAAACAATAATAGTCAGCGTAAAAGTTGGACATAAAATCCTGTGGAGTGGGACTGGCAGATTAAACTCGCATTGCCGCTTACTATTTTAACCTCCGCTTTTCACTTCCATTTAAACTTTTTCGTTTCCAAATCCAATTTAAGACTATAATATTTGGTCGGGGGTAGCAACAGCTTTAGGTTTTATCTCTAAAACTGCAAATGACCGTTTTAAAAAACAGGAGTGTAATTTGAAACCCTAATTAAAAGATACTTTCATTGCTTTTATTTCCTTTGAATTACCGGAGTCTCTGACTTTATTACCAACGATTACTTATACAATTACTACAATCGTTATCCTAATCGATCTTCAATCGAGCATGATGTTGAAAAAATTGTACCAGAGAGTCATGTGATAGCTAATCAAAATGTCTGAACGATTAAACATTTTTTTAACTAAATGGTTTAATTTCGATTTATTATAAACTAAATATATTTTTTCAACATTTATTTCCTGTCTATAAGTGTTTTGTTTTTGGTTTATTTTGTTGTTGTTTGTTTTGGTTTTTAGAGCATTTTACGTTAATAATTTTATGAATAATTAGTTTATAAAAGTAATTATGGTGACTAGATTTTCACTGAAATACCCTTGACGTTCTGAGAGGTAAATAATTAAATATTATGTGTGTATGTTAACCATCTTAATATATCGTTGTATAGTCTTTACAGATCGTTCGATATTGCTCAAGTCACTTTATAAATATCCTGAGCTGTATTTGTGCTTTGCCTATGACACTTTCGTCACTCATTATTTCTAAAAATTAAAAATTATAGCTGACCTTTATATTGCATTTAGTGATTAGATATCTGATTAAATCGCAATAATTCTGGAGGAGGGGTGGATGAGGACACTACATTCCTGGCCCTTGTGTATTCGGAAAGTGATAAATAAATAATTCGAAAATAAATTATTGGTTATTGTTGTTTTGTTAAATTTTATATATACATGTTTCATGTTCTTTTTAAGGCAATTGTTTGACATTTTATAACACTTTGTACAGAACATTTTTAGTGTACCAGTTTCCATCAAATAGAACTGCAGATTACCTGAAAGCATAATGTGAAGCAGTTATTGGAGAAATTTGAAGTTAACAGCTGATAACGTCCAAGATAAAGACTGTTGGAGGGAAGTAGTATGTCAAGAGACGAAGTCAACTGGTTTTTTTTCTGAAGAAGAACCTCTGTAGTGAAGAGTCTACGCATTAAAACACAAAAAAATTCACCTGCTTTTATATTTCATACAAAGAATACAATATAATATGAATTATTGCTGACGCGAAGGAAAGAAAACGTTTTTAGTTTCTACAATTTGAGATTCATAGTATCTCAATTAATAATTTGAGTAATAATTTGATATGTAAATATGCATCTTCTCCAAACGATGTATATAAATTATACAAATATATGTATTACATTACCCGTTATATTAGATGGTTTCGTAAAAGTAATTCAAAATATTATTGCTTAACAAATAATACGATCCTCTCGCAAAAGTGATTTTATTTCAGAAAGTGGAAAGAAAATCACGAAGTTAATATTTTTATTTTCAGGTTTAATGAACACAGTGTTAGTGGGGACAAAATAGCTTACGGTCACAAAAGTTGAGCTCGGTTATTATTGAGTTGATAAAAAGGAAATACACTGTTGTACGGTGGAGAAGAGGGGAAATATGCTGGATCGTGTTTTTCCCCCGTGGATCATGTGGGAGAGGAAAATTTAATTTCCACCGTAGCACAATCAGGAGACTCAACAGAAGAAAGGATTTCACTGTGAGGGGGTGTAACGACGGGGCCGTAACCATGGTTACGCTGTAAACACCATTAGTTTTGGATTAATTCTGTAACCGGATTAGACACGGTGTGGTATATTGGCCGGCAAAAATTTTAGTTTTATCATTTTCTTTTTTCATTAGTGTGATTTATATAAAGGATTGAATTTGCAGTAGTATAAAAATCATTTTTTAAAGATATACAAGTGAATTGATAACAGTTCAATTTTATTTTCTAAACTGTGTATAGTTTTGTTGTAAATTTACTACATGGAGATATTGGAGGAAATATTTGTCTCTAAATAACAACAACAAAATTAATTTTTACAAAATGTCTGATCATAAATAACACCAGATGTAGCCCACGGGTTTATTTTTAACTTCATAACCAAAGGCTGAGTTCGTTGAAATATTATAAGTTGGTAACTTAGAACTAAGAGAGTTCACTTTATATTTCGCCGATAGAAGCGCAAACAAAGGGTACCTAGTGTGGTAGATATCCGAACGTGTTAGCCTATTATACAGCGAACAAAACACAACCACTGGCCTTGTACACACAAACAATGGTTACACACAAAAAGTCGACCTATGCAGATCTTGTCTTGTTTTATAATTTTATCTTGGTGGTTAGTGTAGTTCATTTATATAAACTCAGATCTCTATTCAATACGAATAAATCTTTGAAAAGTTTGATATTGACAAAACAATCTCTGATACTAATTTAGTAGGTTATTAAATAATAAAACAAGTGGAAGTATGGGGTACAATATTGTTCTAGCATTTACCTACAACGTTGATACTTTATCTCAATCAACAAGTAAAATATTCTGGACTAAGAAGCTGAATTGCAAATGACCCTTAATGTCAACGTGGACAAAACGAATTGAATGGTAGCTGCGATAAATGCCAGGAATAAGGTTCGACACAATACATTGTAACGATCACAATTTAGAAGTTTAAATTTTTAACAGCGATAATTTTATCACAAGACGTGAGTATTAAGATTTTACAGAACTAACTATCATCAGAACTAAGGAAGATGTTAAACCGTTGCAATCACTACCTTCAACTCCATCCACTTCAAATGAAATCTAAACATATATCCTGCGAACAAGCATAATTTAAAATATCAAAGTTGTTAATTAAAAAGATTTGTTACGCAAGAGGTAACATTTTGTTTTCTTTATGTCGGTGTTTGTTTATAAAACTTAAGGAGGAAATTATTTTTTACCAGTATACTTTGTTTTCACTTCCTTTCCCCTCCTAAACCCATTTGCGTAGTTACTGTTAACATTAATTTAGACAGAAATTTACCAGATTAGCACTTTCACGTAAAGGAGTAAATGAGCCTTACTTACGTATCAAATTAAAATCACTTCTTAAAAACATAATTAATATTCTTTATCTTGAGCTATCAACAATAAAATAATTTTCCTCAAATTATTTTGAATTACGTATGGTTTTATAGACCATGTATTTAAATATTTTGGTAGACTACAAATCATGGGATATTATATAAAGTGTTACATTTATTAACCTCCGTTAAATTTAGTTTTAACTAAAGCGATATGCTCTAAAAACAAACCAATACGGAAGATACCTTATCCTAAGTAATTATCAACAAATTGTACTTATTCTGTACACCTGTTACTGATATAATTCAAAATAAAAGCTTTATTTTATATCTTCCTTTGTTTTTATCCTTTGAGCAACTTTTCGAAAGACAATCTAGTAAGCTTCCTACCACGATACAAATTTGAGGTTCTAAGGAAATTAAATTACCATTACGTGATACAAATTTCACATGAAGCAGACTAACATCTTCCGAAAACATCTTAAACGTGTCAAAGTTAGAAAAGTTAAAACGCACTGAATGAGTTTGTTATAGTTTAGTTATTGTAGCTCATATTACTGAGGATGGCGACTTTGTCCTTGAAACTCGTTTCACTAATTATTATGAGATCTTGTGTTTGAGATTTATTCTATCTAATTTTATCTCATAAGTCAAGCTCAATATTTATTTATAAATATATATTTTGTTTACTTTTAAAGTACTCTTGTTACTACGTACATGGAATGTATTTTTATAGGTACGTAAAAGAGTGGCTAAGTTGGTAGAAGAGCGCATCTAGATCGCTGCAGTTTCGATTAGTTTCTTTAATCTATTCATGACTCTATATTTATCCTTCTTGTTTAAAAGGTAAACACTTGTCGGTCATCGTTGTCTAAATAAATGAAGAAAACACGTAGCCCTGGAGGATACAAACAATGCATCGTCAGGGTCAGGAGCAGGAGTTGGTCAAGAGAGACATGATAGGAAAGGTCAAATAGCAGGATCTAACACAAGACTACATAACGAATGTGTAGATCCAGCTTGAATCCAAAGGGATTGGCAAGCCTGTTAGCCTCTGATTGGTTCATTACCCTAAAGTGTTTAACGTGAAAAAATATATTTTAAATAAATAATTTAAAAAATCTCGCCTTATAAATAAATATAATGTACCAACAAGGTGCTCGTAATTTTAATTAGCAAACTAATTAATTGTAGCTATTACATATACAACGCATGTTATAACTTCTTTGTTCTAGCTAATGTATTATTGAGGATGGTGTTATTTTCTCTGAAACGCGTTTGTTAATTAAAAGTTAAGTCCACAAGTTAAATTAACTGTTCACAAATGCGGTTCTATTTTTATTCGTACACAACTTTAGATTATATTCCATAATTTCTGGAATCACTTTATATAAACTACGTCTATGCTAAGTACACTATTTCTCAATCTCATACACTCTACTCTAATTTCATTAAAAAGTAAAGGTTAAAAAAACAATCCAAATATTAGAACATGTAGACGGTTAAATCGCCAAAGAGGGTGAAAAGAACAAGATGTTTTATGAGACAGGTTACCGCAGCAATACATATAATGCGTATACAATATGCAGGAGCGAACTCTGTGCACGTATTTAGGAACCATCTATTAAAATATTGCGGCTTCTTCCTCTCTTCCCCGTATAAAATATCCCCTCTCGAGACCTATCAACTTGTCTAATAAATTCTTTTCCCTTTTCTTCTAGGCTACTTCTTGTTATATGAAGGATTTGTTCTTCGCTTCCCGGCATTCCTGAGAAATACCGCATCAAGGTAGTAAAAAGAAATAAAAATCCCGAAGTAATGAATCGCCTTTCATGCGAAACTAATTCAATACATTGGTGGAGCGGTGTATGAAAGAGCGGGTTCAATATTTTGTCTTTGTAGTTACGGCCCCACAGGAAGTGTTAAGTCGCTATCTATCGCTACTTATGGTTTCAATATTAAATTACTTTTAACGGTTTATTTTTCTTAATGAAAGTTTCTAATACAGTACAAAAATAATTCATATTTTGGACAAAAATTTTGTCAGAAAAATCGCATATTCTAAATTTAAGAATTGTGGAGATATTTATTCTCGGAAGATTCTAAAACTTATCGAAACTCGAAATATACATTTCTATAATTAATTTCACAATCTATTTAAAAATAAATACCTCCAATTCAATTTGAAGTAATCGGCTACAATTTATTCATTTAGTTGTATTTTTATTATTATTTACAAATAACGTTTTACCTGTAGATTTAGCAATGTTACTTTTTCCTCTCTTATGATTCTATAGTTTTACACAAAACATTGGCCTTCTTCATAACATCGTTCATTTTGTTATGTCTGTAGTTTTGTTTCTCGAATTTCCTAATCATACCAGTGTCAGGTCTTCCATGACTTCATCTTTAATTATCAATGGCCTGTTGTTGGTCAATTTATGTAGACTAATTTTTGTTTTTACTAAGAGATGTGGTATTTATAATTACCGTTTTACCCGTATAATTTACAATTAACTTCAAAATAGATTAAAACTTTATATTACAGTTTTAATCACGTTTCAATTAGGCTTATAATTCGCCCATATATGAGATAGCCTCATAACAATTTCTTTGTAAATAATTTTTTTATTTTATTCTTAGAATTAATTACTGTTTAGTTTTAGAGTCTATTTGGTGTATCTACTAAAGTTCAGATTTTATCAATTTATTTCCTTCCCCCCCCCTTTAATTGATTCGTTAACCGACTAACGAATTAATTGATTGAAACGTTACAACTTCACAACCCAACCTTAAAAATTGACTTTATGATGACTCTCTCTTATTTTATACTTATTGAAAGCAATACTAGATTTATAATCCAATGTACTGAAAATATGGAGTGAGAACCGGTTTCAAAATATGTTCTACATTGTTTCTCATTGTTTTACTTCACCTAATTCTAAAAAACTAAGCGAACAGTGAGGGGGATTGGTAACACTCATTTAATGTAATGAGCTCCAATCATGCACCTCAGATCTTGAGTTCCGCAGTGTCTTTAATACCTTTGATGAAGCAAGTAAAAAAAATACTTCTTTTTGTCTACTCTGTTGACTAAAAAAAAACACGTCTTGACGTTTCTTCGTATATTCAGAAAGGAAGTCCAGTAATCCTAAATGTTCAACTAACAACTTGTTTTGTGTGTGTGTGTTTAAAATATATTGTCGTATATAACATGTTCAATAAAATTTTTAAGAACTCGAATAACCGTTTGGTATAAATTATTTATTTGTTATATTAGACTTAGCTCAAATGTTAATCCTTTTATTGTACAAATATTATTCATAAAATTGATTCCCCTCCGGAATTAACGTTGGTGAACTTTTGAAACTACATCCTTCCTTAAAATTTTTAAACATATTTTTATACTGCATTTAAATAACCTGCCATAGAACCTGAGGTAACCTTTACAATATTTCTTCCCAATAGAATGAAATTAGTTTTAAAGAGAAAATATAAATGTCTAAAGAGAGATTGTAAGAGGAGTTTGAGTTGCCGCCGGCTGTGTGCGCGCGCATGTTAAGACGTTTGACGTGCTCTCAACTGTGATAATAGGGAATCAAATGAAAAACAAATAAAAACAAAGGCTCCCTATATTGGTTGCCCTCTGGGAAAGTCAGTTTTATGTGACATCATTAAAGAAATCTAAGGGATGTAGTTATTTTAATCGATTATTTGTTTAAAGTAGGGAACTCACTGTCAGTGCTTAGATAGATGTAATATGTAAATTGGGAGGTTAACTTGATAGTCATTTTTATAAAAGTAACACTTGAGCTTTCTTTTTAAACTCAACAACGTAATATTAAATAGAATATTTAATTAACAGTAAATTTACTTTTAATAATCTATTTTAAAACACTACACTACTTTAGAAACATATTTATAAGTTTGTAGAATATTATTTAAAGTAGGTATTTAAATAATATTCGATGGTGCAAAAGATGTCAAATGCAAACCGATGAAGTATTAATTAAGTGAACGTAAATCTGACATGTGGAGAAGGACTGCAGTGAGTAAATCTGTTGTAATTCTAATGGACAAATGTTCCATTTTTCAATAAATCACTTTTGATAATGAACCAATTGGTGAAGATCATGAAAGAAATAAAGCCGAAGAAGGCGCTAAAGTGGATGTTATAGAATCGAGAAAACACGTTAGATCAAAATATGTTATGTAATGAAATTTAAAACACTTGGCATCGTGTGAACACTAAGTGATTACACTGTCGACAAGACAGTTAGGAATGTAGTATTCGATTTGATTTTGTTTAATTTTCTTTTTTTGAAATAATTTTAAATAGATATTTCAGCTTGGGAGTTGAAGAGAGCCTAACGTGACATGAAAAATGTACTAAATGGGTGATTTTTTTTTTTTATGTTAAAAAGTGAATGTTTATAAATCTACTTTTGATTTTTAGCTATTTTTGGAGAAAAAAATGAATAAATTGCTTTGCAGTCTTAATCTAACTAGGTACAGGTCAATGAAAATAATCACGTCCGAGCAGTAATTTATTTCCATTGTAAACCACATATATAAAAATACAAGAACTTTTTTGTGCAAAATTTTATATTTTTCTAGAAATTTGACATTAACAACCTATTGACAAAAAGAGTTTGTTTTGGGTAGTTATCACGGTTAGTAATGCGTTATTTTAAATAATTTTAACTTTCTAAAATTAATTAAATTAATCATGAAAATGAGATGATGAAACCAATAATTAAAACAAAACAGTAACACAAAGCAATAAGCGAACAATTTTTGTAGCCCATCACTCATCTAAATAAAGTTAAAACTTTAAAATATGTTAGCAAAAAAATAAAAGACGAAAGTTTTTGTACATTTATTATGTTTTTTTTTTTTATGTTTTCAACATTGAACTTGTTTTAACCCAGATTAAATTAGCGATTTCAAAGCACAAAATAAATTGCTTCACAAACAAAACACTCGCGTTTATATTAATTGATAAATACATAAGGTGTAGAGCAGACAATAAAACAAAGATCCTGAATGAAATATCTAGTTTTCTTTTACAAAGTCGTGTTAAAACTAATACATTAGGCAACTAACGTAACATACAAGAAAACTAATGAAGACAAATGAAGATTATAAATGAAGTTTTGCTGATTTATTATCAAAGCTTGTTGTCTTTACTTAATGTAAATATAATATAACGCCATGTTATTAATACTCTTCTACCTTCGTATTGTAACATTCACATTAATTTTCCTTTACTAATGCTCATATCTTGCTTCAGAATGACATAACAAATTGTCTCTTACGTCTTTCAGTGTATACAAACATTCTGATGACGTCAGACTTGTCCCGTCAGAAACACATATATGTCTAAAGCTTTGGTCGTCCTGTGACACAATGTTTACAATCTCATCAGAGACATAAAGGCAACTTGACAAAACACCATTACAACCTTTGCTTTGTTAGTCAACTCTAACGTGACGTCACGACGATACTGGCGGCGTATATTGTAACTAACATTAAGTTGCAACTTATACCACATCATAGAGCCATATCTGTCTCTTGTTCAAGTAGAAAAACTAATTAATAATAATGAATAATCGTTACACTAACATTAAACAATCTTACTCACACACCCGTTCATGCAGCGTAACACTACTATTACATCTTTCGAAAAATGTGTTTATGCCTATACTAGATATAAAAAACACAAAATGCATGTGTTGTTGTTACTGTTTTTATCCGTGTATTTTTAGGAGAGAAAATAAATATTGTATGGAATGGTGCCCAGTTTCTTTCGTTTACACTTTATATTGAAATAGATCTTAAGGTTGATCTTTTGTGCCATCAATTTATAAATGTTCATTGCATTTATATGAAATACAATTTAAAGAAGAAGCTTTTTGTTGTTGTTTTTCCCTCCATTTCTAATGATTCTCGAACTGTAATTTTCAATTTTCTTCAATATTTCACAGAAATCAGTTGAGGTGTTTTTGTAAAGTTACGGTTTACCTATAACAGCCACTTCTACATTTGGGTTTAAAAAGGGGGAGGGGTTGAAATACGGCCAAAATTTATCCTCTAGTTTGAGAAAAATAATTTCATCCTTTCGGCTATAAGTCACAGAACAGAGTATAGAAAAAGGAATATAGATTAATTCTCGAAACCACTTTTTCCTATACACAGTGTTTCACACGATAGATTAATCAACGTAAATTAATTTACCCTAAACAAAAACATACTGAAAAGTAAACATTAATCTAATATTTTTCAATATTTAGTGTATTCTAATTGTTCGTTTGAAAACCTGGTTTTTGAACTTTTGTTTTTAAATCATCGATAAACTTTTTTAAAAGTTCTCAATATTTTCCTGTCCTGATGTTGGTTGATCATTGAGTTTTTGTTGCCATAATTCGAGCTTTGTTTTACCAAGATTCGTTATATTAATCGTAACTCCTCACTTTTCTTTCGATATTGGGTCAACACTGAAATGATTTTAAGCCATTTGTTCGAACCTATTGTTCTCGATACGAGAATTCTAACAACTACAACAACCAGAGGCTAATTATAAACGCATAATATGAACAAACTCTATAACTTTGTTAAAAAATGTTTTGCAACATATTATTAAATCTATTTCTATTAACTTTAATGTAATAGCAGATATTTCTTGTTGAAACTCCATATTCAAGGATAAAATAAAGCAAAAGCTTAAAGTTTCAAATATTTATATAGACTTATTAGTATACCTCTTTCACCTAATGACTTTTATGATGAACTGAATGTCGTTAAGCAAATTGCTGTTAATAATAAGTATGAGGTTAGTTTAATAGATAATATTTTAAGAAAAAAGTTAAAGCGTAGAGCTGAAAATTTAGTCCACTCTTCCCATAACGAGAACATTGAAATAGTTAGATATTGTAAATTATCTTATATCAACAGAACTAGTTATAAAATCAGTAACCTTATTTCTACTAAATGTAATCGTAAAGTTGCATTTTATTGTACAAAAAATCTAGGGAAAATGTTGGTTAATAATAAAGATAAAAAAGAAATGTTAGAAAATAGTGGAGTTTATAAAATATCTTGTCAAGATTGTGACTCTGAGTACATAGGTCAAACAGGTAGATCTATAAAAGTTAGAATTAAAGAACATGTAAATAGCTGGAAACATGGCTATAGAAACTCTAACTTTGCTAACCACCTTTTGGACTCGGGTCATAGTTTTGATCCGAAATTGAATGTTAAACTCTTACATATAGAAAATAAAAGCAATAGATTAAATAATTTAGAATGTTTAGAAATAAATAGATCTATTTCACTTAGGCCTATTCTCAACTTAAATGACCAAATTGTATTAAATTCGGCACCTCTTCTAAAACCCATCCGTACCATAGTTCATCAACCTTTATCTACCTGCTAGGTCACCCCCTACCTTTCCCGATTTCTCTATTGTATTTCAGTTTCCTGTACTTATGTTTTGAATAGTTGTCTACCTGTAAATTATCAGTAGCCCGTCGATGCCGCAAGGCGAAACAATTGTAGCTCATTTATACTATAAATATTTGAAACTTTAAGCTTTTGCTTTATTTTATTCCTATTATTACAAACACACTTAATAAATATTTATCAAAATCGTTCTCCATTATTTCATTTCTGCTGAAACGTAATATCTGTATTGGTAGTTCCTGTATTTCACACCACTATTAATAAATTTCAAATTGGAAAACTTGATATAACATAACTACCTTAAAATATTATGTAGTATAATTATGTTATTAGCTAATAGAGCAACAATGTATCATGATGTAACATTTTACTTTTTAGGTTTCTATGACCGGTTTACAAATGAAAGCAAACCCATTTGATATTTTAGGATTAGTTTATTGTTCTTTTAGAACGTTTGCAAAACAAAAAATAATAGTCGTTAGAATCGAGGATGGCACTGTCGTTAAATCGTCAAAGAGAAATTAATTTATTAATAACTAAAAGTGTGTTTAAACATTAACACGACACTTTCCAAAAGATAAACTTTTCCAAAACAGATTTATTTAATTACAGGTGGAAAATAAATGTATAAAACGTAACCAAATGTAATTAGAGGATTTAAAATTATGAAGCTCGTTTCTAGTATTAGAGTTATTATTTTCCATCAACTCTCCCTTGAGCTCTTAACCCAATTATACACCTTGGAGTCAAGATTAAATTCTTCAATTAATTTACGTGTTTCGTTAAGCCGCGTGCCGAATCAAATTGCTTCGAAGTCGCATCACCTTCTTCACCCTCCCTCTTCAGGATGATAAATAATTTGTTTATCTTTTAGTCGCCTAAACGACGCATTTCTTCATGTACTTAATGACGCCAAATTTTAGTCAGTTGTTCAGAAACAAGCAGTGGTGTTTTTGTGCGTTTAATCTCATAACAGGTGATTATTACTGACGAACAATGGTCGGTGATGATTCAACTTTTTATAATTTGGTTATTACCTCCGGTTTTGTAGGTTTATTTGACTCTGCCTTAAATATTACAAAAGATAAACTATTTTTTCTGTGTTGTTTTCCTTCTAAAATAAAATTAGCGATGAAGCTCAGGATAATTCAATCACCTAAAATCAATAATTGATCACCGATTGTAGAACTTACAGTATTAGAGTTATTTACCACCATTTTTGGTTAACTGTGTGATTCCTACAAAAGTTGAACATAAACTGTGCCGGTGTGTTAGTAAAGACGTTAGTCTATTTTTTTTTTTTTAAATGTGTATGTATATTTAGTTTACATATCGTTAGACATGTGAATCAGTAGATAAATTTCAAACGGCAGAGTACTTTTTTACTGGAACATCATAAAACGTCCCACAATAGCTCATTTTGTGAAGCTTTAACATTCTGCATCCAATAATTCCGAAGCTTGTTTCTAGACAATGAATTTGAAAGTTCTAAAATACATTTAAAAAAAATTAAATTCAATAAAATTGCTCTAGTAATCGAAATGTTAGTTAAATTTTAAACCAATATACTGGCAACCTAAGTTTTACTGTTTATAAATGCAAAATGATTGCCGTTTGTTTGAAGCTGTTTGAGAGTTGGTCGAATGTTATCTAGGTAGTACTTCAGTTTGTAATATCCCAACCAGTGATCTTCATATATTCATGTGCATCGATTTCGACAATCAAGTGAAATAATTTAAAAAAATATATTGACGAAATAAAAACCAAAATGTTTATATTTAGTATAATCTATGTACATACAATATTTACCTTGTTCACCAAACATACTAAAATAACCTACTTCAATTGTCTGTACATGCAATCTTTTATTTTTTATTGACTGATATGACTGGAAACAAAGAGAGGAAGCAATAAAGATAAAAGACTTTTTTCTCAAAGATAATGATATACTTTCATAAATTAAAACATTAAAGTGATAATGAATCATTTAAATGTTAACAATGTTTTTCTTTCTAGATTATGTTATCTCCACATGGATAACATATTACAATTTTAATTTACTTTTTTCTAAAACTACCCATAAATTATTTACAATGATATTCATAAATAAAAACAATGTCTGCTCTTCGAAGCGCTTTTACATCTCCTCGAACCCTGTTAATATTCAGGACGTTGCTTTGAACGTATTAAATAAAATTTCATTTTATGAAAAGGGAGGAGTATAAATTGCGCAGTGTAATGTCTGTTAATGTAGCTCCAGCTATTATCACGCAATAATAAAAAGCGTAAAAAAAAAACATTTACACACAGAAATTCAGTAAAAAAACACAGATAAATTTAATTTTTTTGTCAAGTCGGAAACAAGCCGTGAATAAATAACAGTTATACGCGTCGCGCCACCTACACTTTCCGACAGAAGCCGGACTGTTTTAGCAGTTAGCATATTTCGGACGACAAATGATTACAATTTCCGGTGTTAAAAACGTGTTACCATCCCCCGTACCTTGGTAATACTTCGCTACCTTATTGGCACTGTCGACAAATATTTCAAGTCTGCCGTTTTAATATTTCACAAACCGCCAGCAGATTATATTTATATTCCTGTACATATATCATTTCCCTCAGCGCCACACTCCTCCCAAGCGGGTATTTTATGGTCTCTGAACAGATTTACGTCTACATTGCAGACTGCAATCATAAATCACAACTATTGGAGCATTGATCGGATTTCACCCTTCGATCACGCTACACAAAGCCTTCTTTCTACAACTTTGAATGCAGTTTGATTGCGTCGTTCGTGTTTCTTAGACTTGTATACGATATTCTACATAAAAATTAATGTCCTGACTGACTCATCGACGTCAGGCTGAATCCATGGACCTGTAAACAGGCATTTTGCAGAGTTTGCAGAATTTTAGAATTTTGGTACATAAAGAGTTATGTAACTCCGTGTAAAACACCTATTAATATGCAATAATTGTAATTCTAGTCTCATATTAGTAAGAAAATATGTTATCTTATATTAGACACATAAAAATAAAATAATTTTATTAAGATGTCTCTACAATTATAATATGTGAAATGATACGTTCTCGTCAAACCGCTGGCAAAAAATTGAGACCACAAAATAAATGAAGGCTATGGGTAAGTTAAAGGGTTTTGTATGCATACATAATTTTAAAGACAACCAACAAAGATATGTCTGAAGGATGGATCGCGGAATACTCGAAATGAAAGGAATACTAGCTACTGAGAGGATGAAGATCTGTAAGACGTCTGATGCAGTAATGGAAAGAAAATCTCAACACCACAATTTGTCAATTAGTCGAATACAGGAAGAAAGCTTATAAAAATACAAACTGATCTAAAACTATATAAAATAAAAAAGTTTGTCTAACAACCAATACACAACTTCCGATGAAAAGACGTCATTCAATAAGTTTTCGTCGGATTTTACTCAGCTTTGTAATTGTCCAGCATTCGCAGGTCTCATAATTGTTTTCCAAATGTATTATACGCTCTGTTTTTGCCATATATATTACTCCTCTATCTTATTTTGACATTATTACCCCAACTGTTAATTGTACTATAAAAGTAGAAGATAATTTAATTCCAGGCTCTTGTTTTATGCCTAGAAAGCTCATGTCCTGTCCTTTGATGATACAAATTAGAACTTCAACTTTGTAATCGTGCCCGTTTCTTCATCAAAAAATTTATAAACTTGCACACTCTTTTCCATTTGCTATCTTTTGTCCAGGTATCTCTCACTTATGATAATCATTACACTCCTCCAATCCTTGTACTTTCTTTTAGACATCCTTTCTACAAGAAGCATCTGTTATTGCTATGCGCTATTGTTCAATTTAAATTTTTTAAATATTTGTTTATTTTGTTTTGTATACATCTTGTGATACTAAAACATTCCTATTCCTTTTTTTTGCGTTCATTTTTGTATGTTGTTTAGTATATAGTACATTTAGTAACTTGCTTCACAGAATCTTTATCATTGACTACTGACATCTACACCAATACTGGTAAGCGGATTCTCTTCTGTTATACAATTTGGTTAGGAAACTATATTTGTTGCAAGTTCAAATTAAGAATGTACACATACACTTTTATTATTAACCCTTTTCCTATTCGGTACTTAGGACGATTATTGTCTACAATCTCTTTATAGATAATAATGCTTTTATATGATATATAACAGATCTATTTATATAAATTATTATTAATAGCCTATCCGATTTTTCCATCTATGTACTGTATAACTATGTATACTTAATATAATCAAACATTTAATAACATACACCTACATTTTTAAGATTTTGTAATTATAAACGTTAGTGACATTTAAATACGATAAGAAAATGTTTCATACCAACATCATTTCTGTATACATAACAAATATAAGTACATGTACTCTATTTACCCTCTTATGTTATTAATATTGTCCACTTTCAGTAAAACTTAATTCAGAATTACTTTTATAAACCACACAGTAATTGATCAAACCTAGAATTGAATATGACAATTTATGTATATTGAGTGAAACGTTCCCATCTAATAAGTAATAACAATCCTGTAGATTTGCACCGCAAAACAAACGCAGGTTTCCAGACTAATATTAATATATTCAGGTTTGTGTGTTGGGGTTTACTCCCTCCGCTTCCAACCCCAAAACAAGGGAAAGCAACTAAATTAACCCTTCTGAGGATTATAAGACAACGTCAAGTAGCATACATTATGTTATAGCGATAAACTTATCTCTGACTCCCAGCGCTCAACCACACAATAGACAATTTCCACTTAGAAACAGGATTAAGTCTGTTGATTGACAAGAGAAACATTCAACTCTGATATTTCAGAAATCGTGTATCATTTGTCGTATAAACACTTTGAGTAAGATGTTAGACAAAAGTGTTTAGTAAGTCGATCAATCAAGTGGTCTTAACAAAAGTCTTCCCAGGTGAACTTCTCTCATAGCATTCTAAGAAAACAAACCTACGGAAACTGTTAATCAATTTTGAGAAAGCGTTGTTTAGTCATTTAACCCCTCTTACTCTCTGAACTGAATACTACCCTGTCGTATATTGAAATGAATTTTGTTTTCTATCGTATCCTTACAAACTCTGCAAAAACTATGCGATAACTATTACACTAACTTTCTCAAAAGCGCACCGCAAAACTAAATAATTCAACAAACTATATTAAAGTTATAAATTTATATAAAAATATAAATTTCCCTAAAATTGGTAAATTGAGAACTCTGGGTGCCCAAAAAATTTATTAGTCCCCTTCTCCGACCGAAAAAATATCGATTTGGAAAGTTATCAGTTACGAATATGCACCTAATATAAACAATTATAAAAAATAAAATACATATATTTTAAAATATCATAAAATTTGTGATAAAAAATGTTGGCGCAATGTAGAAATTCATTACCAATACCATTGTGTTAACTTATGAGTGAAATAAAAATACAATGCCTAAATAATTTGTATTCAAACTGAAACAATGTTTTACAATTGAGCGCCCATTGCTAATTTCAAACCTCTTTTTACCCATAACTCCCTAAACGGCATATTTGAGAAGATCGTCTACAAATCGTTTTTGGGGTATTTTTTAAGGCTACAGTTTAGCACCTACTATTTTCTTATTATATTCTGAATTGCAATTATCAACATACCTCAATGTGTCAAAATACCCTCGCATTTTCATAAATGAATAACTGCACAGTGAACAGTCAGACTTAAATAAAATTCTCTACACTACGTATAAAATGTGGAATCTCATATTTTTCAATTCGTATACTATAGATTTTCATCGTAAAAGTTGCTGCAATCTAGAACTAAAATTCCCCTTAAACTTAGTATAAAATTTATTCCTGTTGGTACTTTTATTATGGGTAGCGATAAATAAAAATAGATAAAAAGGACAAAGATAATGGGTGATCAGTCGAATTTTACGAAGTAAAATAAATAAAATACGACACAATAACCCTTTAAGGGCCTAGAGCTGTTGGACAGGTTTTGAGTCGGATATTTTCAATGGTTACTACATTGAATTTTCAACATCATGATTCTAGACTTCCCTACCAATCTTCCCAATTTGCATCATGATACTGAGTCACACAGTAACTATCTGAGTCCCCCCCTCCATAAAGTGTTGAACCCAGAATCACTGGAATACAAAACGAGATCGCAAAAGATTTGATCAAGAGAAGATTTTCGAGAAAAAAAAATCTTTATTAAATTTCTAAAAGAGCTAAGAAGAATCACCTCAAGAAAAGTTATTACTGAAAGTCAAAGTAAGGCACATAATCACCAAGAGGTAAATTTAGCTTTGAATGTATACTGAGACAAATTAAAAATGTTTTCTTACCCGAAGTTCAAAACAAATAACCTATCGTGATACAAAAATTACGAAACAGACCCAATTTGGTGTTTAATTAATTTATATTTAGAGTGGTAAAAAACAACAACAAAAACAGGTTATTCTGAAGATCAGCGTAAATTATTTCTGAGTAGAAATTAAATAATCGACCTCTCGGTTAAACTAGCGGCTAGTGCTTTGCTTTCTATGGGAGAGGTTCTGGATTTAATCTTCTAGAGGGTGCAAGAAAGGCTACGGTATTGCTTTATAATTATGTGCAAATTAAGAAAACTACGAATGCCAGCGCATTCTGGGCGAGAAGGCTAAAATTACGCCATTGTGATCACTATTGATTTATATTTGGATTTTTGTTATACCATGTTGGTTTTATATATAAAATGGAATAACAAATCGATATTAAATTTACAACAACGGGAATTTGATATTCAATGATTGTTGTGCTCAGTATCG
The DNA here is from genome assembly GCA_963513935.1 of Aphrophora alni. NCBI lineage: Eukaryota > Metazoa > Arthropoda > Insecta > Hemiptera > Aphrophoridae > Aphrophora > Aphrophora alni. The sequence continues at coordinate 26,028,035 of OY740771.1, forward strand.
TTATTGTTTATAAACATAAAAAAATGTTATTTCATTGAATTATTTCTTTATAAAAAACACTACCACACAAAAGGCACGATTTAAAACCTCTCGCTTGTTTTCAACACCTGATATTCGACATTTGTCTTTCTGACAAGAAAATATTCTATTACACATTCTTCTGAGAAAAACACCTAATATTATGACTGTATATTATATGTATTAGCAGTATTTTGATATATTTATTTAATTCGTGGCTTTAACGAAGATTGTGATTTATGTGACAATAAACTTATTTGTGTATTGCAACACTGTTTGATATTTATCTTCTTAAGTTACGATTATCACTGTTTACAAATGTAAAATGTAATTTTCCAATTAAATGAAATGAAGTAAATATATATCTACTATAATAATAGTAGCATTCTAATGAACTGATGCTATATACAGTAAGCTCGAATGCAATTCCTCAAGACGGGTTAGGGATGAAGGGTGCATCTTGATTATTTGGTATAATCACGATGGTTCAGTAGATCTAAAGCCCCAGCTACGATGCATTTATGCCAAGATTAACAGCATATTGCCAGCTTAGCTATGTGCAAGTTAAACCTTAGTTTAATTCAAATATAGCAAGGTTTAAAAAAGTCTTGTATATTTTGCAATGGTTTGATTTATAACATGTCGTATATAAATGTATACAAGATGGATCGAAACGAGAATTAAACAAAATTAGTACTTTATAACGAATTGAGGTTGGATAACGACTAAGCACGTTTTCCTCACATTCAGCTCCCGATTATTTATGCAATTTTGTTTTGTTCTAAATATTTTATGTTCTTGTATATATATATATATATATATATATATATATATATATATATATATATATATATAATTAGCTTGTTTTAGTATATTTGTGATCGATCTACTGTAACAGTTTCAATGTACATTTGTCTTCTAAAGCGAAGACGGGTTCATTAAAACGAAAATATCTCTTTTCATAATCATGAACTTATTTAGGGCAAGTGAGAATACATTATGATTACAATTTTGGAAATTTTTATTCATTAAAAGCAAATTATATTATATTTTTGAACATTTAGTATTGTTTGTCAAAATTTATATATCTACCTTCATATTTTTGTTTAATTTCAAAGATTATATGCAATTACACATACATTTCATAAATTTATTATTATCATTATGTGTTTTATATTTATATTCGTATAATGGCTAACGGTTTCGCTTTGTGTGCGAGAGATACCGTGTGATAGCTCCAAACATTACGGTGATGACCAAGATAGTGGGAGCTACGTTGACGGTGAATTCTGTTGTGAACATGGAATTACAACGGATATTCAAAGTGCACGTTACATAATACGCGACTGAAAAGACATCTGCTAGGGTGTGTGCCATGACAGGATGTTGTGTCACATAGTTATTATTGTAGTGTTTACATTAAGATATCATAATGTTGATATTATAATAGAATTTTAAACAGCAAACACAATCTTAAAAACGTTATATATAATCTTTTCTCTAGTTTTCATTTATAAATTGAAGTTTTTTGATTTCTCTCATAGATGTTCGAGAACAAAATGTATAGAGTAAATTAATTTTGTTAAATTATATTCAACAAATGTCAACCTACTTTTACAGGTGAATATTTGGTACGATTTTATTTAAAATATTTCAAAATGGCACACCTTTTACAATGGTTTTTCAGGAGTTAAATCTCACGTACTTGTGATAGTCCAGTCGTTTTAAAATATACCTTTCATAATATTCATATTTAGTTGTACATTTAAAAAAATAAATAATAAATAAGCTTCAATTCTTTATAAAGGCTGAATTTTAATCATTTTTCAGTAAATTTTAAATATATTCTTGGTTTTACTAGAGTTCTAGTAAAATTGTAGTTATGTAAAATAAAAATATAATTGTGAACCAAAAAAACAAGCATTGGAAAATTTCACAATGGCGGAATTTTGTATGGTGTGTATTATTTTCTATCGACATAAAGACTTATATTATGTAATTTATCAACTGACGTACAAAACAAGCGAAGCAAACCTATTTATTACTGAAAGTACTATCTACATGTCGAATTTTTATATTGAAAAACATTACAAAACCACTGTATAGAAACTATTTATACATATTTTTGCACTGGTAAAGACAAATACACCCATTGATATTTATATTTATTCTTCGGTAAATTTGTATTTAGATTTAATATAAATATATTCACCTTACATTGTAAATTTACATTATTATTTTTTTAAATTTAACATGTATTAAATTTATTTTATTTTGCATGTATGTTATTATTCTCTCCTACCATTATTATTGTTACAATTTTACCAATATTTTATTTTATTGTACTTGGGTTTTCAATTTGATGCCGTTCTGTATGAGGTGTTTTGGTCTAATATACTTATTAACTATGGTTTGTAATAAAGAAAGAAAATATGGAATAAATGGTTAATAAGATTAATGAGGATGACGACTTTGTAGTGTAGATGTTGCCTTGTTGTTAAAGTTGATGTTTCTAAAAAAATATTGTAACATAACAAAGATACATAAACTTATACAGTTAACATACAGAGCCAACATAGCACAAACCTTCACAAAATCTAATACAAACTAACCAAAACTAATCGTAACCACAAATATTAATTCTGTCAAAATGTGAATATGAACCATGGAATCCATCTGCAAATAATATTTATGTATGGCCTCCACTTACTTTTCTTGTGTCATAAACGCGACTTAAATAAAAATGAAATTTTTATTTTTGTTTTTACCCAATTATTCTCTAACTGTAATTTTTTTATTTGCTATTTAGCACACGGGTATGTATTATTAATCATCAAATTTCAGTACAATTTGAATTAAATCAGTTCAACAGTTGTTGAGAAATTAGGTCTTTCAAGCAGTTGAATAATTTTATTTGTTGATCATTCATGAACCAGCATTTTTAATGAGATGGTGACCAATACGTTTTATTTATGTCCTTAGAGGCAAAATTTAATCAAAATCGTTAGCTCCAATTGGATTAAATCTTAATGATGTGTTTGTTTTCTTGGGGTAGCTATACAAAAATTGTGAGTTAACGAATAAATTATAAACATCTGATATATATCCAAATGTGCCCATATACTGTATTTGATTAAAATGGATTCACGTATTTGGGCTGCAGAGCACTGCACGGACGATAGACAGATAATACATTTTTGGACTCTTGTGACGTAATTAATATATCCACAAAAACTTTGATAGAAAATTGATAATTTTTACAATGACGTACACTTATAATTCGTATATATGAACAAAATAAACAGTATTTATTATGTTATGTTAAATATTTGAATTATTATAATTTTTTATTTCATCCGGTTTTCCATCATTCTTCTTATTTATTAAGAAACAGTTACAACAAATCTCTTACTAATATAATTAACGTTTGTAATATCATTTTTTAGAATTTAACAAGAAAATAATGACTTCTCTTTTACTGGAGGTAAGGTTAGTGTGTTGTTATACGAAACTCAACAAATATTTAATATTCTCCTACTAAACTCAGAGAAAATTTGTTTCGTAATGTTAGCTTTCATGTCTGACAAGAATATTCCTTTTCTGTTCAAAACAGTCCAACCGGAAGTTTAAAATGACGCTTTAGTTCCAGAGTTTCTCTTGTGCAAAGCTAAAACAAGAGTCAGCATACTTGAATTCAGCATAATTGTATCATTGTTACGAGGCCGAACATAAATCCTTGAGTAAATGCTGGTTTTAATGATCAACTCTGAGGCTTTCTATTTCGAACTTCATTTTATCTGTAACCTTGAAGAAGGTGATATTTGAAGTTCTTTATACAGATAAAACTTTTCAAATACTCTTTTTCTGTCTCGCTCTCTTCTTCTGTTTACGTTTCTTTATCACTTCATTTAGTTTATCACTTAATTTTATAAATTTAAGGGTATACAAATTTTGAAAATAATAATGTGATACATTTTATATAGAGAGAGTGATATATTTAGTTTATGGATATTCTCTTTGTATGTCAACGTATATTCATTCTTAAATTCAAATTAAATATAAAAATTAAATTGTGATGTAACTTCATTGATTTTTTATGTGTATATATACCCTGTAGGGACTCAGTATAGTGAGTATATACGTGGCAATCCCGAGTTACCCTAGGTGGATCTACACTTTTTCGTGTATTATTGAGTTAGATCCCTTCTTGGTCTTTCCTAACAGGTCACTTTGACCAAGTCTTATTATCTTTTGACCCTGGCGTTATTAGAGTATTTAAGGGTTATGGGCCTTCATTTTATTTTATTTCCTTCTTTTGATATTCAGGCGATGATGACCGAGAGATTTTTTATTAAGGAAAAACAATGAACCTAAAATAGCTAAACCTAAACCTAGAACGAATAAATGTGTACCGATCTAGGACCGTTGAACGAAAATATATGGTTTTACTCTCTAGCTCTACAGCTCATTGCTATCCTTAGTCTCCTCCAGCACCCAATTTTCTGTATCCTTCATCTTTTAATTTTCGTAGCCCTAAACCTTGAAGAACATAATCCATCGATCAAAGTCATGGGCAAGTTCTTTCAAGATTTTTCCAAACATCTCGTTTTTCACCATTATCCTCACTTAATCTAACCACTTGAACTATATATCCTGACCTTCAATTAATTCATCTATCACTATATTAAATTTTATTCTCTAGTCATTATTTCCTTTTAAGGGACCATACATCTTCCTTATTATGTGTCACTCAATAATCAGAGGCAATTTTCATCTGAAATATTCAGTGTCTCAGTCTCTGAACCATAGATCGCACAGGGTTTTGTATCTATATCTTGACCAGCTTGTATACTTTTCGGACCCTGACGCTATTGAAGTAGTGTCTTTATTTTATGTTCTTTCCTTCCTTTTATTAAGAAGGCGATGAAAGACGATTACTAAGAGGTTTTTCACCTTTAAGTAAAAACTACACCAATGATAACTGTTAAAAAGTCGCATTGAAGAGAGGGGGATGTAAGCCAGTTCTTTATGGGTCTATTGTCATGACTTTTAAATAGTCCTTCTTGAGAAATAGCTAATCTTTGCAACAAATGACGGGGGTTGGAATGTTTGATTTAAAGTAAAAAATTCAGTCACACAACAGCTTTAGAATTTGAGTTGTCCAATTAGGGCAGGGTATACAAAATTTATTTATTAACTATAAATTATGTTTAAAAAAAGTAAATTGAACTATTTTTCTTAAATATACATTACAATTTTTACAAAAACTAGTATCGATATAATATATTATTTGAAATATAAGTTGTACTATACGATAGCCACTTATCGTAACAACTGCAGAAAGTTCAGAAATAATTTAAAATAAAAACTCACTAAATAGTTGAATGATTAATGTAACTTGTTAATTACTAGAATTGAATAGGCAGCTTTAATTGACTCCAGTAATAGTACTTCATCTGTGATGGTTTATTACAAAACTTATTATTTGACGATATTATTGCAAAGACCAATTCGGATTTGCAATGTTGAGGGTCACAAGCAATAAAGCAGCATTGTGGACGATTACGAGTTGAAGACAGTCGTACACCTGGGGCTAGAGCTGTGGTTAATTGCCTTATTTTACGGCCTGTAACCCGTTGAAACGACCGTTTACAAACACACCAAACGTGTCCGCTCCGAGTTAGAGAGATTGATTTCCGTCTGACATGTTTCATTGTAGTTTTAAAACATTTCTACCAATTGTTGGTGTCGTTTCAACGGTTATTATTTAGTGTCAAAATAAATGTGGTTAAACAAAATATTCTAAATATTGTTTGTTATAATTAGTGTAGATCGTTGTATACAAAAGTGACCGTGAATAATTACTAAAGACATCACATTATTTTACATTGAAAATCTTCTAGTTGTTGTTACACACCTGTTGATTTGTAAAACTCCTCTGCCACTATTTTTGTATTCTTTAAAATGATTTTTTTCACTATAGATAAAAACCTATATTTGTGAGAGATTTGAAAGTTCTGTGGTTTACTACCATTAGTTGAGGGGAGGAGGAGGAGGGGCGGATGACTTTTACATTTTTAATAGAAAGGAAGTTATGTCTTACACCGCTATTTAGTTGTCATATATTTGTAGTAGTCTATAGAGAAAGTAGTGTTTAAGGTCTGAAAATCGGTTTTTAATTTTTAAGAACATATAGGTTTGAGGTCTACTGAGTTTAAAAAAAAGTGATTTTCAGATCAATGTATTTCTGTCGATTGGTGTGGCGTTTGTCCTCTGGGAAGCGCTTTACAATTCCAAATATGTAGAGTGATTTTAATAAAATTTGATATGTAGGTATTTTGAATATATTTGCATGCTTTGTTTTAATTTCTTGTATAACTAAAAATGTGGGTAACAGAATAAAAAAACACATAATTATCATTTTCTCCATGGATTTAAATCACAATTTTCGCAAATATAGCCTCTAGGTAGCCAAACAAACCTTATTGTATGCCATGTCTTCAAAAATGCCCGGTTGTTATTAATCGGTTTAAAATTTTAAAATCAACCATGGAGATGTCATAAAAGACATGTTTAAAAACGCTTTAACGAATTCGTTTAAATTTTAGTGAATTGCGAAGGTCATGTAAAAAACCCAACGTCATGTAATAACCCAACGTCATGTAAAAAATCGAATTTTAAAAATATTTTGGTTTACGATTAATTGGGAAACTGAAATGAATTTGGCCGCCGACATTTTAATATTGATTGTAATCAAATACGACTTATGCTAAGGACGCGTTTACAACACCAACGAAGCAAAAGAGGCCCTATTTAAATATATAAATATTACTCTAGAAGTCGTCTAAGGTGAAATTTCAATTTATGATGGACATTTTTGGTGACGAATAGTTCGTTTTGTTGGTTTTTATTTGGTTTTAGAAATGGGTGTTTGAGAAAGTTTGTGCATATTTTTAAACGTTTTTTAGTTACATAATACGCGGGTAAAGAAATGACACAAAAGTCTTTCAATATAATATTATTTTTTATAATTTGAATTTTTAAATTTTTTTCTTTTCTTTCTTTCTTTATTTCAAAAGGCATGAGTTACATTGTTTACTGTTGTGTTTGAAGCCGTATGTACAATGAAAATTAATATATTTGTAATTGATTTTAACCTATACAACTTTTCTACTTTTTAGGAATAGGGGGGGGGGGGGTAGTGAGTAACTTCTATTATACAAGAATGAAATAACTATTTTATTTCTTTAAGATATTTCTTGAATTCCGTTTCCTTTCGATGCCACAAGGTAGCAACACTTGTTTATATTATAGTTCTTAATAGTTACTGACAATAGCGACAAATTAGATATTTTAAAAAGGGTAGTGTATGGTTTTTTTTTAATATTATTTTTTACCGTTATAGATATCCACTGAAAATGGCAAATGAATCATTGAAACGTGCTACAGCAACGTGATATATAAGTAAAAGTGTTGTCCGTTAGTTACATTTAAGAATTACGTGTTATGTGATTATATTAAAATTAAGTTTAAAGAAATAATAATAATATTTTTTTTGTTTTATTTTTAGTTCCACCAAGAATCAATCACGTGTCCAATGAAGGGACTTTAGAAGTAAAGAAAGGCTCCACAGTGACATTACAATGTAAAGCGTCAGGCAACCCAGTGCCTACGATATCATGGACTAGAAAGGTACAGTTGTTTTATATTATTATACATAATCAGTATTAATAATATGCAGGAATATTAAAAGCTATATAATTTGTTTGTTAATAAATAATACCACAAATAAATTCCGTGAATTTTGTGTAATGTTCTTGTAGAAAAATGTTTCTATTTCCTGTTGATGACAAGAAACAGGCAAACTTTATTATGAGCCAATGGATGTCCAGTACCAACACTAATAATTCTAGTGTTCACAACCAGAATTCGCTATTCATATTTACCATCCCACTTTATTTTTGATGTTGAATCAACACCCAAACTTTTTGAGCTCAAGTGGGGGTTGAAATCGTGACCTATCACATCTCAAAGGAGAGTACTAACCACTAGATACACCGGAGCTTCTGCCGAAAGGTTAACTACATTAAATACAATATATAAGCCTAAATACGTCTCAAGGAAAATACACAACGGTCATAAAGTTGTTCAAATTCAATAGGTACTTGATTTTAATTAATTATTAATAATTAAATTAAATAACATTTACGTCATAAGTTGATCAAATCCCGTCTAGTCACGCGAAAGACACAAAGTTCGTATTAAATGCTCTCAGTTTCAAGAGAGGGCTAAATTGCGATTAACTTAACTGAAGATTATTTACGATTAGGCAGTCATAAGCCGTCCCGAACGAGGTTTACAAGCAAGGTAAATGTATTATTTAATCGAAACCAGTGGTTTGCATGATAACGATGGGTCTCGCTCTTCCTACAGTTTACATTTTATGACCGTACTCTTATTATTGGTCGTAAATTATTATAGATTGCTAGCATCGATGTTATAAAGGGTTGTTATATACTGAAAACGTTGTTCTTGTAACAGTTTTCAATCATTCTTCTTTAATGAATTGCTTGACGTAAGTAAAATGAAATGAAATGGAAGCTACCTTATTCGAAATGTGTTAACCATGTCATTTTATTAAGGTTTAATTTAATTTGAAGATTATTTTTAACTTAGCGTTTTGATTAATAACGAGAATTAAAAATCCCATATATATATTTTTTATTTTAACACAATTATATAGATAAACTAATTTTGATATTAGAGTATTAATATAAACAAATGTGATAAAATTAAACCTTAATTAACAGAGTTAATAATATTAGAAACCAATCCCTGTTTCCACATAATGTAATGACGTTGTTCGTATACAGAAATTATAACGACAGCATAGAATAGAAGATCCAATATGTATTTCTTACTTTAAAGAGCTAAATGTTTTGTCATGTTTAATGTTTTTGTAAATTAATAAGTTTATATTATAAATCAGTACTAAATATTATAGGCTGCCATTTTGAAAATGTATCAAATAAAGTCTTGGTTTTTGTATAGGGCCTACTGTTAAAAGTTTACACGAAAAATGCGTGTTCAAAATTTAACTCATTTCCTAAGGTAGAAATTCATTTGGATAAAACGGTTTCAAATTCTAGTTTTAAAGTTATTTGATAATGATAGTTTATTTATATTATTGATATAGTTTAATCGAATGTTTGCCATTATTTTTGTTTATAAGAACTAACGTACGACGTTTCGAGAATTTAAATCAACATCCGTTATCTAGTTATATATCTAGTTAAATATAGAACACGAAAAATTTTAAAATAAATCAACATAGATTCAGTATCCTAGTACATTGTTGAAAATTGAAACTGAAACGAAAATTGGAAACCTAAGAAAGGAACTAAGGCACAAAACTGGACAACAGTAATCAAAATAACTAAGACTAAATACAATATAGATTAAAACCTGCGTTTCTTAGGTTGGCAAATGTTCGATTAAACCATAATTAATAAAGTAATCGTTTTCGGATATAGAAACTTTAAACAAAAAGAAATCCACACATAAATTGATTCCGTTTATTTCAAGAACACTCTTGTCTATACATGAATATATATTTCAAACGAAGAGGGAAACAAAATTAATGCAAACATGATTAAACGAATCCAAAGCGTATGAAATGAAAGTTTTATAAGTAATATGATAAAATATTCTTTGTTCGGAAACCCAACATTCATGTTTGTGAAAATGTAATTTATATCCTAAAGGGAAATTTACTGGAAGTAGGTAAACTGAGAAAGTTCTTGGAAAATACGCTCTGCAGTTTGCAAATAAATTATCCAACGAGACATCTGATAATGAAATTAATATTCTCTTTTCCCAGTTTAATATCCAAACACCTATTAGACAACCCCATTACCAATACCACAGGAAATATTTTAACCTGTCTGCTTTTCTCAATATATCTTAACTCTACCCCACTTTAAAAGCTAGCCTATAAATTTAATCAATTACATTTTTTTTTCTTCGATGTAAAAAAAAGTTGTTCTAAAGAGATATAACTCATAAAGATTTCTTTAAGAAAGAAGTTACGAATTAATCTGGCGCCTGGGATTCGCGTTCACTGCCAATTCAACTGACTTCACCGCCATTTGTAAAATATACTGAGCTATCCAAGTTCGGTAGAAAAGTGAACAGCAAATGGATCCTGCGTTATGGAATTCTTCCGCGGGAAAAGAAGGGTGCTATTAATAAAACTTATAGCTCGTTCATATCTCACCGCCGTTAGTAGCCTGTCCTAATTCCTTTCAAATAAGTTCTTCAATTCTATAGAAGAGGGTTGTAAAGCCTTCGAATAAATAAGAAAACATTCTGAGCCTACTTTAATATCGCTCTTCTTTAATTCTCACTCCGATTTAAGATCTAATATTACATTATTTTAGAATTCTTTACATATCTTAATTTCTTTAAATAGATTTGTTATATCAGTATATTTTTTTTGTATATATTGGATTATACAAGAAGCTTGATTGCAGGATAAATTATTTTACATAAAAACCTAAACGCGTTCTTTATGAAAAAACATCACATCTTTACTTCTATCTATCTCTCAAACTTACATTGATACCCCTAAACCTATAAGAGTTTCTCTCAAATGAAATTAAATTTATTTGAATAGTATTTTCATGAAAAAAAGTCATATTTTACTTAGTATAAAAACTCAAAGGTACGTTCAATCATTTTAAAATATCGACGTCTGTTTTATTCAAGGATAGAATTAAAGTTTCAAATATTTTAATAATATAAATGCGCTACAATTGTTTTATTGATTGATCTTCAAGTTTCACGGCCTTAAGAAACATAAAAGTTGATTTTGTATATGCCGGACGTAAGGAAGATTTTTTTTTAGTTGTATGAATGATAGCGGACAGAAAAATTTAGATAGAATATGAAATTTGGTATAGGAGACCTGCTCATATAGAGCCTTATTAAAGTTCAGAATAATCGAATTCTAAATGTAAAAATGGCGGCCACTTAAACTGTTTTGTATTCTTATCTCCTCGTGTGTTATTATACTGATAATAAGTTATTCTCTTAATTTGATTTCATTTCTGCAAATAATGTTACCATCCCCATTTCTCTACGATGACAAACTGAGAAGTTATTGTAAATATATAATTTCCAAACCTAACTTCCCAAGAAGAAGTAATATCCGTACAGCTACAAAGACCTTATCACCGACTCGAGCGCAGCGAGTTGAGATTAATTTACATATCTACAGTGGAGCGAAGCGTGTAGAGACACCGTCACATCAAGTCCTGTTACGCCCTAACGGACTTCAGGTAAGTTGTGATAAACACAATTTAAAAAATCAGAAAACCTGTGTAAGAACTGTTTTAAACACACCTTACTGTATACAATTTGACATTTCCTACAAGTCACAAGAAACCAATTGTATGCATTACATTTACAGGATCTGCCTGTTATTATATTCTATGATGCGGCTATGAAGTCCCACCCAGTTGTTTTAACTAGTATTTATAGATTTTGGTTCTGCAGTAAGACGTTTTGGAATACGTAAGAGAAATATAGTATTAATTTAAAATTACGTTTGGGTAAGCATCCACAAGTCCACTTGGATCATTAAAGTAAAAATCAAAACCTTTGAGTGAGATGAGTGAATGAAAAACAACGTAAATGTGAATTCAAGTCTATTTTTTAAACGGTCAAGAATTTCACGCCGTTGTTCCTCAATCACTGGCGATAGTATGAAAGCTACAATTTCATATACACACTTTATGTACAGGCTATGGTAAGCTGATTTAATATTGTTAAAATCTTTGGTTAAATCAATTTTAATTGAATCTAAGAATGCTTTACTTATCTATATAGTTAATATAGTTATATAGAGTTACTTTGATTTACTGTGATTTAAATTGATTTATCTCCTTTAGAATATTTAACTACAATCTTAGGTTAATTTATAGTAAGAAATAAGCACCAAAATATGTTTTACACAATAACCATAAAAGAAAGAAAACTTTAATGACATAAATAATTATGGTTCACAAATAAAATTCAAAATATTTACAATTATTATAAAATATATTGTTGTCTCTGATCTCTTCACTGAATGTTAGTTTGGTTAGCTTGGGATTCTTAATCACTGAATTATACATAACATTCACTTGAAATTCTATTAAAATATTATCAATATCATTTATACAAATTGAGTTATTAAAAGAATAAATTATAATAGTCTCAGTCGGGTTTTGTTCGTATTTTAAACTTAAATTACAAATCTCGGGCTAGGGGTATTCGGCCGGATCCATCCACACCTACATTTAATTACAGTTTGCATTTAAATCTTAAATTAACTATTAACTAACTTAAATCTAGTGAGAACATTAAATGATGAGGATGATTATTAAAAAAGAGAGTTCAAAAGTGTCTTACCATTGTAGGCTTTGGTACACAAAGGTTTGGACCACTATGAGATTTTTTGGGTTATTAATTTTGATGAAATGGTAGTTTGTAATCTGATGAAATGATAGGAGGAAGTTTAAGATCTTATGTTTTAAGTTGAAATGCAATACTAGCCTCAAGCATATGTTCATATTCCTTATTTGAATCTCATATATTGAACATTTATATATTATAATATGTAGTAAATGTTTGCTAACCACCGAATTGTAGTTGGAAAACATTCAAAACCGTGTACCATATATCCCAGCGAGAGCTTGTACTTCCACTATTAGTCATACAGCTGTAGTTCACTGTATTATGCGGACATGAACTTGTCATCTAAAAATCATTTTAATTTTTTTTTCTTGAATAGTGGAAATTAATAGACTGGAAAAGAGAAACACAGAGATGTAATGTACTTTACATTTGGCTTTTTGTTGTTTTTTTACAAGATTTTGAGCGACTTTGTTTATTATTATTTTATTTTTACCTATGAGTGATCGTTTCAGTTATTAGTTTTGTAACAAATCGCCATCCAGTCATTTTTTCTTATAGTTAATTTGAAATACAAGTTAATCCTTATAACAAGCAATAATAAGATATTTTAAGCGAATCTAATTTTGTTAAATCTATATGTCTGATAATATAGAGAAAATTAGTTACAGAAAATAGATCTAAAATTAGAACTCGATGTAGTGAAAAACATACGACCCGAATATTATAATTTTGAATTCGGCCTGAATTTATAGAAAAATAGATGACATAAGAAATTTGTATACTGATTTTTTGCCTAATGTACTTGGTTTTGTGGTTTAATAAATGAATCTCTGGAATTGACGAAATAATAATTATATGAGATTATTCATGTTCGATGAATGAACGATTTGTGTAATTTGGAAATCAAATTTACCCGTTTGCCGTTAAATACATGAGTTAATTTCGAATTTTGTGCTATATATTCTGTTGGAGTAATTTTCAATTTTTGAGCCTTCCTTACCTATTATTTGTAATTACGAAATTATTCACTGTTTACACAATTTTCTTACAGTAATCTTCATATGGCAAAGACAAATATAATAATCAAATTTACGGATGAAACATGTTATTAGTTAAAACACTATTGAAAAAAATTGTAATTGCACTTTTATATCTCAGATATATTGTGTTAAGATTTAAATAATGTTAATATAAAACTAAAAGCTGTAAGATATTTTAAAACTTATTTTCAGTGTTTACTGATATATACCTTGCAAATTAGTGTCACTTCAAGACTGTATGGTGTTAATTCCGAGTTCATTGCAAGGAATTATTAATACTCGTATCTTTACAATACATCTTACTTCAGTTTCCATTTAACGTCCCTATAGTAAGGACTGCACCCCTAGTAAAAGATATATTGTTGCAGGAAGAATAATTAGTACGAGAGATATTTAGTTTGTAGATGCAAAGCCAAATAGGTTACAAATGGAAGTAGGTTATGTGCTTTAATCTTTAAGTAGGTAGTTGCGAATCTGGGAACAACGTTCAGTCTGGCTTTACAAACTATTATAATTAAATACTACCTTGTATTTTACTTTCTCTCAAACACGTAGCGTAGAGAAAATATTGTGATGGGACAAAACAATTGAGGTTGAGTTGTTCATTGATAGGCTATATACGTTTTGAGGGCTGTTAAGTGAGAAGAGTGAGGTTCGGCTGGATGTCTCTTTATCTACGCTGTACTCTTCAACCCAGAAGAATGGATCATTTTTAACAACTTTTTTACGATAGTTTATTTATATTGTTTACACTGATGACCGACGGTACTTGATAGAATTCCATTTTAACAAATAAAACACAATTTCTCTTTTGTAAGTTCTATAATTTATTTGGTCTAGCCGACCAAGTCTTGTAAGAGCCTCGTCAATGCCGTAACTGGCGAAAACATGGTCTGCTAAACCAAATAAATTATAGAATTTACAAAATAAAAATTGTGTTTAATTTGATAGTTTATTTCATTAGAATCTCAAAACCTTTTTTAATTTCTTTAAATAGATCTCAATATTTGAGTGCATTGCAATATGAAATTTCTTTAAAATAGATCCCAATATGTGAGTGCATTGCAATACGACCAAAAACACAAGAATTATTTGATCAAATGTTATAAATATTAGCCCATACGGACACAAATAAAAAATATTGGAAAATAAATGGGCTTTTTCAAGATTTATTGGTACAAAATAAAATAGTTGTTATTAAGAGAACAATTTTACAAAATCGGCTCAATCGAATTTGGTAAACTCATTTGAAGAAAAAAGTACCCAAACCTGTGTGAAAAATTACTATTTTAAATAATTGACAAACAAAATGTTAACCAGGATCCCCTGTCATTAAAGATATATATATATATATATATATATATATATATATATATATATATATATATATATCCCAAATTATACTTCATGTGTAATGTACATAACTCTTTTTAATATAATGTGCTGACAAGTAAAATAAAGTATTTACGTTCTAGTAATCGTATTTTTTAATAAAACTATTAATGTGTTATATGTAATTAGTTAATGTATTAAATTATTACGGAAAAATGATTTCATCATAACGTAGTGCGATGATAGTTTTATCAGACGATAATATAGAATATTTATATAATAAACATTAGTTATATAAAATCCACAAAACTGGTACAAGGTATATATTATTGTATAGCCTAAAAGTAAATGTATTGTATATTTAAATTCAATTTAGGTATATCTCTCTTCTTTAGAAATACATTTTCAGAGTATTTGATTTTTTTTCAAATATATTTACATACTGCAAGTCTTTTACGTTTTGCTCAGCTTTCGCTGTAACATGGCAAAATTTATTATTTCTTTCACGATTTATTCAAATAGCACAATCTGATTTTAAATATTTTACTCATAGAGAAAGCAGGTGGCTGAGGTTCATTTTCTTTACCTATAACACTCAAACCGAAACTTCCAATGAAATAACGTTCAATACGTTTAATTTCATTCCTTAGTGGCTAAATTTGATCATATCTGTTAAATTTGGTATTTAAAACACTACGTTTTACGTATGACTCTTATAATGGCCTTATATCTTATAATAGATACGAAGAACGGATTATTTCTTTAAACAATATATATATATATATATATATATATATATATATATATATATATATATATATATAAAGAAGCCTCATGATATTTCCAAATTGTTTTCAAATCCAATTTACATACTCATATTTTACACGTGATAAAACAATCTATTGACATCGTTTAAATAACGAACAGTTTAAAATATTGACACAGTTTATAAAATACATTACATTAGTAACAGAGATTGAGAGAAGAGGGTTGAACGTATGACGCATTGCAAGATAGGAAATTATTTTAATGATGTCAATTCAGTCTTTGCGTTCTTTTGTGCGACATTAGCAAGGTTCTTATATAGAAATTATGAAATATTTCTTACCATTGCATTGAACACCATTTTCAACGGCGATATAGATAATATCATAATATATGTATTGTAAACGCACGTGGTCTTGATCACATTTAATATCTAGATAAGGTTTGAATCGTTGGACAATTCCGTTTACCAGATATATACATACATACATTTTAAAATGGTGTCAGATTTGCTAAACAAATTATATTTTTAAATATTACTATTTGACCTATTACAACGTTCCACAGCTTCTCATTTTGCGCATCTTTCAAATACCCATCCTTTGAGGTCCCACCATGTCTTCTACAAAAATCAAATAAGAGAGTTATCACCAAAATAAAAATTGTAAAAACATAGCCTGGAAATAATAAAATGATAAAATACAATATTTACAGAGTAAGGAATTTTATTTTAGTCAAATTTAGTATATGATTTTCAATTTTTTTTTTCAAATTTCATAATGGCCTCCAATTGAAACTGTTTTTCGATAGTTTCTTCTTATCAATTAATTAGCCTACGATGGCTCACGTCTTTGCTTCTTCCTGATCAACAAGTTGTTTTAGTAAGGTTGAAATCAAGCCGATATGTAAGACACGCAAAATTTACGCTTTATTATTCGAGTTTTTCAGTTTTTTTCCCTTTAAAATAAGCAGACACTTACAAGAATTAAATCAAGTTCGGACAAACGAGTTAGTCCTTTCAAATACTTGTAAATTATGTATCAAGTATATAGGTACGCGCCTTAGAGTAATAAAACCATAATTTTAATAAACGACTTTAATATAATTTACAGTTATAAATCATAACAATCCAATACAAAATCAAGAAAATAGATTTAAAACAAATTACGAACATAAAAGGATTCAATATAAACGATATGGTAATAAAATTGAAACTAAAATTTTGAGTCCAATATTGTTTTACTTTGTTTCTCATATTGTACATTTATTTTCACTTGATTACAACATAACATTTTCAATATGACCTACGCTTGTATTCTGTAAACAAATATAGGGCAATTTGTAATATATATGTTGTATTGTGTCTACGCTAGAATAATTATCAGAGGAACCCTACTTCCCCCCAAGCGTGCAATATAGAGATTCCACACGGGCTTTGCTTTCCCTGTTCATTGGGCTTGTGTTCAGAGCGCGGAAAATGTTTCATCGTTAGTTTACGAAGCAGTCGAGTGTGCTTTGGGGCTTTTCTTAGTCGTGCTCGACTGGGACTCTATAGTTAATTATATTTGTCGAATAATTCAAACTGCAAATGTAATATCTATAACTGGAAATAAAATAATTTTATTAACTACAGTTTCAGGAGGAAAATCTGTGTTTAGAAACAATTAAATGGCGTAACCTAGATTAAGTTTTTAAGCGTTAAAAGTCTGATATTTATTGATGAATCTATTTGAATGACACTGACTAACATGTCAAAGGTAACGCAAGTGCTGCTTTGATAATAAAGCAAAGTAGTTTAACATTGGTATTTGATTATGTGGAAGTTACAGTACTCAAGTTAGGCCAAGCCAGACCGACAGATTCCTTCCTGTACATTGAACTAGATCAAAAATCTTGTTGCCTATGCTGTGTCTTTTTCATCCCCCAGATGCATGAGTCACCTTCTCTTGTAATATAGGTAAGAACCGACCTTCGTTAGGTGTTCTCTGGTGTGGTTCTCTTAGGTTAGTAATTTAACTACCTGTTTCAGATGTTCTTGTTTAAACCTGACCATGGCTATGTAAATGCTGACCTCTGTCCTTTCATAAGATCTCATTTTGCTTGTCTGAAGAGTGCTGCATCTTTAATGTTACTCCTTCTTGGCCTATTGTTCGATTGTCTTCGGAGCCTTTGAAAGGCTGCTGTTACTACACATGGGTAGTCAAAACGGTCAGTTCTGTAATGTCTTTAATGAAGCTGACATCCACCTACCCCCAAATATAGAATATACTACATTTTAAATAAACCATTTATGACGAATAAATAAAATAAATTTATTTTATTATAAATTTCGTTGCAAATATAACACTAATATTGAATTGTTTTTCTATTATTCCTATCAATCTTTCTCTAAAATCAAACATCAAATGTACAACTTTGCACTTCACTTAACTCTACTATTTCACTTTTGTATAAAATTTTATTATTTATTGGTAAAATATCCATTAAAAAAAGAGATCTACCTTTATTCTTATTGATAGAAACTGAAAATTAATTAGAAGTGGGGATGCACAACTGTCGACGGAACGCAATTTTATATACACATAACTATACGTAGAATTTTTGACAACTTGTTTTTGCATCAAAACTACGTATCGAAACTTCTATTTCTTATTAATTCATTATATCATTCGCATTGTATTTTAGGTGACAACAATTAGCATAATTAAAAATAAAACAAATATCTAAACTGATATAGTAAAATTCTGAATTTAAGTTTTATCCGAAAATCTTTGTCTAATAACAAATTTATTTTTATTAAAGTTTGTTCAATTTATTTAAACGTTAAGAAATTTTCATTTTTTAATCTTTTACGAGTTTTGCAGGGTATTTTAATCTCTTTTAATTTGTTGGTTGATACTGCTTGACAAATACTTTAGACTGCGAAGAGTGTTTTCGAGTGTTAGTTTAATAGAGCCCGAGAGACTTTTAATTTCATTAATTTTTTCCCAACAACTCTCTGTTGTTTTTTCCCTTCCAATAAAGTTAATGAAATAAATTGTGAAAGAAGTCCAGTTCGTCTAAACAATGGCTGTACATAATTCACTTCAACCTTATTACAATTTGATTAACATGATTCATATTGTTCATTAACATTTCCATTTTACAACGACTCTTATTTGTCATTCAAACTATTGTGAGAAATAGGTCTATCATTATCGAATTTACGTTTTATGTTTTGTCACTTTATACTTTTTTTATTACATGAGGTTAATTCACATTTGAGAAATGGCGTGAGTTATGAAGCAAATGATGATATATAATAATTAAGATAGTTAAATCAATGATTATTGCTCATAGATTGTCAATTGCCGATTTTGAAACTTAATTCAATATTATATATATATATATATATATATATATATATATATATATATATATTGATCATTTTTGTTTGTTTATATGAATTGTTTTGTTTTATATATTTTGCTTATGAATATGCATTTAATGTAGACATTGGTTGAACAATATTATTAAAGGCACGAATTACGAGAACGAATCATACAGCCCTCTGGAATTATACCGTAGCTTTTTGGTAATGTAAAGATAAACTAATGTAATAAGCGAGTAAGTTTTTTTTTTTTTTTTTTTTTTTTTTTTAATCGAAAACCATAATTTGTAAAAAGCTCAATTAATTTTAAATAGTCATTATTATATAATAATGATATGTATAAATGATTAACAGAAACACAGCTTGAATTTGAAGTAGTAATGATTTTTGATTTCTACCAATTGTAAATTGTAGTATTCTTCAAAATTATGCAGTGTATTTATGTATATATTTTATTTTATTGCTTGAAGGTGAAAAACATTTCGGCCATCATCGCCGTAAGGAAGAAAATATAAAATAAAGACTCCTTGACGTCAAATACTCTAATAGCGTCAGGGTTGAAAAAAAATAAGAGTTGGTCAAGGGAGACGTGATAAGCAAGATGAAGGAAATAAATCTAACTCAAGATTACATTAAAGGCATAAATCTAGGAAGGGTACTTCGGAGTTGCCATCCCCGTACTTACTATGAGGGTACATAAGCAAAAACGATTACGAGATGTAAAATCGGAGATACTTGGAAACGATTTTTCTACCCACTGTAATATAGAACCTCAAACTTGTATTCTGTGTAATCCTTATTGTAGATCAAATCGGTAATATTTGTTTAGAATTTAATATAACTTTTGGGCAATTTCAGGTTAAATTTTTACCTTAATTGTAGAACAAACAATAATAATTCTGAAAATTTATTAGGTTTCACTGAATATTATTTATTGATAATTTTACCAGATTTTATTACAATGACACGGTTAATTGAGTGATTCCAACACGTCTAAGTTTCAAAATACATTTTGACGGATTTTATTTATTTGGTAAATTGTATAATTGATGTTGTAACTTTAGGAGAAAGTTTGCCTGGAATGTTGCAAGAGATTTTATGGTCATAATAACATGGACCACTACGGCATTGTAGTTTTATTCTTGTAATAATGTTATCTCTATATTGAATGAAAATAACTTTTTGGCAATTTCAGGTTCCATTTTATATCTTTATTTCTAAACATAAATATTTTCGAATTTAAATTCTCTTAGATCTGCTTGAAAATGGTTTAATAATACATTTACAGTTGTTTATCAGATATATATTATATTTCATGACAAATATCTACGATTATTTTAACTTTGACCAGGATAATTGAATGATTACAACATGTCGACGTTTGAAAGACACGATACAAACTAATTAAAGTTATTGAATAGGTTATTAATGAAACCAGGTCACGATGCAATTCAACCTTCCGTAATATACTGCCCTTTCATGTAACCAACACAGTGTACAAACTTTGGTGGACGAATACACCTGCAATGTTTGCTGTGCAACCACTTTGCTTTCATAACATAACATGTAATCAAGCTAAATTGCCTGCACTTTGTTCGGTGTCTTTATACTTCGAAAATGAACGCAATTCATACGTTTTTCAAGCTCAATCCTTTGGGGTTATGGAAGTGTTGTGAGAATACGGTTTTGATTGTATAAGTGCCAATTATGAAGTTAAGTTATATACAAAGTTCTCACACTAGTTACAAGTCTCTAACAAATGAAGGTAAAAAACAAGTAGTGGATGTGGTTTTGGCACGTGGCATTAAAATTCTTTTCAGAACCTTTTTCTAAACATTATTAATTTTATAAATTTAAGGAAATACAAAATATTCATGCTAAGTTTATTATGTGTTGTTTTTTGTTTTTTTAAATAGTCTTTGAAATAATATATCAAACTCAAATTTAGTGTTTCATTGATATACTATTTACTTATTTATATCTATTCCTCACTAAATACAGCCACAAATCCAATGAAATTTAACAAATATAAATTATTTATTTCTTTCCAAACATCAAAGTTATAGTTACGTTGCCCGTTCCTGTAATATAACAAACAAATCACTCTTTACCCTCACACGGATTTCACCCCCAATGCTTCGTAATTTGTTTCAAAATTTAATCATTAGAATTTACAAATACACTCCGTTAAACTTTACAAATTATATTAATTGAATTTTCTTCAAAATATATCATAGACGGGTAGGAAAATTTAGGAAATTTACCAAAAAAGGATAGTAAAAAAAAAAATGAAATAAATATTTTTAAACATTCTTTACTACAAAATCTTTAAAAAAATAGAAAAACTAATTCATAGATAAAAGAGATTATAATAAAATATAATTATAAAAATATTGAAAAAAATTATTATCCAAACATTGTATTAAAAAGTAAAAAATTAATATTTACTAAAGGTAAAGTTTGAAAATTTAATTAAGCATTAACAAATAGAATTTAACCAAAATAACAAAAATGATTAAAAACATTGATTACCCAGTGTACATAAATAGAATATTATTTGATTTTCAACAAATTAATATGTATAAAGTTGTCTATTTTTGCAAGATCACTGAAAAGAACGTGACGCAACCTTAGTTCTGTTTTGGACGTCCACTTCAGTATATCCAAAGATTCACTTGTTATTGCCTATTGAAGCTTTTATATCTGTTGTTTGGTTACACCTTTCTATTGAGGCTATGCATTTTTTGTTGCCGGTATCTCAATTATCCTTTGACGTAAAATTAAAAATAATAAATTTATAATTTTATTCGGCGTTCAAATGTTAAACATTACATCATTTTGGAAAGGTTTTGTAACTTTTCTATTTACACATAAATATTGAGCATGACTTGTGAGTGAAATTAGATAGAATAAAACTGGAACACAAGATTTCACAAAAAATAGGTTTACTTAATCAATCAACGACAAAGTCGTTCAACGACAAAGTCGCCACCCTCAGTGATACATGAGCTACAATAACTAAACTGTAGCTATAACTAAACAGTTATAGTTTAGTTATTTTAGCTCATGTATCTCTGAGGATAAACGCATTTGTTTATGTAAACCTAATTTTTGTGAGAACTTGTGGTCGAGATTTATTCTATCTACAAATTAAGTACTATGATTCAAACCTAAATACAACATTTTGATTGAATTACCCATCCCATAGTAATTCCTATGAACTTTTTTTTTTCTTTCTATTTTTTACAATTATATGTATTGTAGCGTCACTTACAAATCGTATACATAAATTTGAATTTGATCGAATATTTTACTGTTGTTCTAAACGTCATAAAATTTGGGGAACAATAATATTGTACCTGGTCAAATTAACAAAATAATTATCTTATTTAAGAAGATACAAGATTTTATCCCATTTTGTGTGGCGACCAATCGAAAAATCGACTAGTAGAATAACTCGATTGTTAGTACAATAAAGATAAGTGTGTTTTCTCATTTACAAGCAGAACGAGTAATGATAAAATATAAAACGAAGATAAAAGTCCCCTGATAAAGGAAAGCAAAGTTTTAGATCATCACGAATGATTATTGTTTAAAAGAATATTGGACTTATAATGTCACACACCCAACGCAGTGGGTGAGAGACCATTACCCACTAACGGTAATGCTTCCAGCTTGAAGTATGTCTTCAAGAAACCATCGTTCCGTTTCTTTCCTGCCTATTAAGCAGGTTGCGTGATAAAGGAATATCTCCAGGCTTTGTTGTTGTAAAAGGAATGGAACGTTTACTTATGACATACTTGAGAGAAGGGAATTTTAGTATTTGAGGTTTCAAGGGGGTTGGTAATGTGGAGTACTGTCTCTCTATTGCACTGTTATTCCGCGTTACGCGTTCTACGTCTTGGCAAATGGAGCGATACAAGATGTGTACGAAGTTGGTTGAAAGAGGGTTCGTTGGCCTTGCAAAAACAACTTTAGTGTTCTACCTACTTGTGGAACATATTTAATGATTGTAAAATAGGTGTAACTGTTTCTAGAAGAGGAATTCTATTTGTTCACGAAATGAATATTATTATACAAAAAATATTATTATTGTAAATAGGGAGGGGGCTGTTTCAACAAAAAAAGAAACAATATTTACTTGCATACTTAGTGATTTTTACAATGATAATGTTATTGTGATTTACATGCACAGTATGAATTTATGCTTACATGTACAACTTTTGCTTCAAATTATTTTTGATTTAATATGTATCTGTTACAATAATAATAAAATGGCTTAACCATCACACTAAATGTTTTACAAACCTTTCTACGAGACCAAAACCTGAAGGAGATATCATCAGGGGCTCTTATAATGAGTACAGGTGTGGATAACCCGAGATATCACATCTGGATCTTGTCTCAATATAAGTCCCTCACTTTTATCTTTCAGTTTAGGCCTATCAAGTCTTTCTTAACCAAATATTTTTCTATTTCGACTCTGACGCAATAGAGGTAGGAGGCCTATTCGTGAGGTGTGGGTTTTTATTCATTCTCTCTCTCTCCCTCTCCTCTCACTCCTCTCTCTCTCCCTCTCTCTCTCCTCTCTCTCTCTCTTCTCTCTCTCTCTCTCTCTCTCTCTCTCTCTCTCTCTCTCTCTCTCTCTCTCTCTCTCTCTCTCTCTCTCTCTCTCTCTCTCTCTCTCTCTCTCTCTCTCTCTCTCTCTCTCTCTTCTCTCTCTCTCTCTCTCTCTCTCTCTCTCTCTCTCTCTCTCTCTCTCTCTCTCTCTCTCTCTCTCTCTCTCTCTCTCTCTCTCTCTCTCTCTCTCTCTCTCTCTCTCTCCTCTCTCTCTCTCTCTCTCTCTCTCTCTCTCTCTCTCTCTCTCTCTCTCTCTCTCTCTCTCTCTCTCTCTCTCTCTCTCTCTCTCTCTCTCTCTCTCTCTCTCTCTCTCTCTCTCTCTCTCTCTCTCTCTCTCTCTCTCTCTCTCTCTCTCTCTCTCTCTCTCTCTCTCTCTCTCTCTCTCTCTCTCTCTCTCTTTGTTGTTAAGGCGATGATAACCAAGGTGATTTTTCGTCCTAAAGCCACAAGAAAAAACATATAAATGTTATTAGAGATTAGTTTCATTACATTTTATCACATTTTATAAACCTTTTGTAAATAAAAATAGCCTAGTTTTGCTCTTTGGTCTGTGAAATAGTTTTAACCAATTTTCTGAAATAGGGGTAATAACGGTCGTAAAGGTTAATTACACTTCCTTTACCAACTGTTTCTGATCATTTTTTTTTACTTCTAATTTGATTCACGAGTTTGAGTCATTAAATCCAAATTTAACAGAAATCGGTAGACTCGATTTTGAGAAATAACCGTTTTATAACCAATCCTTTGCCAATTATTTGGCCTTTTTCGGTCTTCATCTTTTACTTTTTCGGTCTCAAGGTTACTATAAAAGTATGATTTAGTACAACTTGAAAAAACTCAACATCGATTGTTTTGAAGCATTACAAATTATACCTATATTTTGTGTATATGGAAAAGTTAAATGTATATGATATTTTGTTTGCTTTTATTTGTTAACGTTAATTTAATTATATCATATTTTAGATAAGTTAATAATTGATATTTGTGTTTATTATAAGTAAAAATAATGGTGTCGTTGATGTTTCTTTCTTACAAATCAATCCTAATATTCTACATAACCAGATAAATATAAACCTAACCAAAACCAACAACCCTGACTCTAGATTGTGTTTTGAACATCATTAAACACTCGTAATGTACAACTCAGAAGAGTAAGTGCAAGTGCAACATACTGCACATCCTTGACAGAATCAGTATTCAAGGGCCATATCAGAGAGAGCTACTTTACTCAATGAGTCGTTATACACACACACGTGTACTTGTTCCTACACCTGACAACATTTGCATATCTCTTGACGCTGATATCTCCACCACTTGGTGAAATGGATTCCCCATGTAGTCAGTGTTTCAGCGGGATGATTCGAGTTATAAACTTATGACGATGCATGTGTTTAAAATCATCACGTAATAAGTGTATACAAATTAATATATATTTGAAAACATATCATTTGAAACCTATATATATTTATGTGGGCTTTGTATAAAAACATAGAGTAAACAAATTGTAATTTGTTTTTAGTTAAGTCTTTTCTTTGGAGGAGATAAAATCAGCAGAATCATACCTCAAAGGGTGGACCGCTCTCTCTATACATTAACAACCTCTTCAATAATTTACCTTGGTCCTTTATAAACCCGATTCGAGATGTCTATACTCTGAACAACTTTATAAGGCAGTTATACTACTGTAATAAATTCCCACCGAATGTGCTCCAATCCATAATTTAATGGCACATTTTTTTTTTTTAATTTAAAGCAGAAGGGTCTTCCTTGTACGTATTATGTGTAGAACAAACATTCTAGGAAACAACTACACAATGTTTATTTTTATCATTAATGTATAAAGTAACATGAAAACATGTTAAAAATGTTACCGCATGTTAATGGGTGTGACATATCGTTCAACTATAGAGACTTTTTTTGTATTATTTATGTAATTTTTCAATGGAGACAGGAGAAATTTAAAGATATTTTATTCAATGTAGTTTTTTCTTTAAATTTCTCTACCAGATTATTTTATTTCGGTAGTGTGTGTTTGAATTTAACCTCAATCAAGCAAATAAGTCTGTAAGGTTAGGTAGAAAATGAAGAGACTACCTGGCCGGGGGCTCTGGGCAATTTCAGCATATCTAGTCTTGCGAGGCGACCCTTACTAATCCTCTTTAACGAGCGGGACAGTTTCATCTTTTCAAAAGAACACAAAATGTCGGGGCAGTTTCACGACGACCCAACTCTTCCTACGAAACAGTATTTTAAATAAATAAATATAAATTA
This sequence comes from Aphrophora alni, assembly GCA_963513935.1. Taxonomy (NCBI): domain Eukaryota; kingdom Metazoa; phylum Arthropoda; class Insecta; order Hemiptera; family Aphrophoridae; genus Aphrophora; species Aphrophora alni. The sequence goes on from OY740771.1 coordinate 26,053,910, forward strand.
TTTGTCTGGGAACGATAAATCGTGTTTTTACATTTTGACTACTCCAACTTTATATATTAGTACATGACACGATATAAGTTTGAAAAATATTATATTTTTCTTTTTTAATTTTCTAAATTTAAGTATTTAAATATAAAAGTTTATTTTCCTCATCAGATACAGTTGATTAGAACTTCCCTCCTCCCCCCCCCGTGTTGGGGAAGGGGAATGAGTAGAAAGTTGTCAACAAGCCAACCCATCCATGTAGGTCTAAGCTACCTGCTACTGTCAGTCTGTCACCGACATCCCTTTCACTTAAACAACCCTAACTTCACCTTTCGTTTAGATTACTACAATTCTGTGCTAAAATTTAGCTACACAACTTTTCTTCTCATTATAGAAAGTTTTAATTTTACCCGTATTTTAAAATCCGTCTACTTAGACCATCTCGTGCCTGTTTGACGTATATGTTTCACTTTACATAACTCATTAATTATTTATTAAAATGCAATTTTAATCCTTCAATTTAATTCTTTGCGATTATTTAGAGTGGAAATAAAGTCCCACAATCCATGTCTAATTCATATTTTTGGTAGGAGGTTAATGTCGAATACCTTTGCAGTTATCATTGACTTGTCTAATTTATAAACGGCTACTTACACAAAACTTTAGATCGTCAAGAAATTTTAAGTGTCAATTAAATCATTATTTATTATTATTATTATCGCATTCGATTACATAAAGCTTTAGTTTAAATATCCCCTAAAGAGGTCTCAGGGTGAGGGAAATTTAAATTTTGTTAAGTCATCACCCATTATGTAAAACCTTTTTTTTTTTTTTTTTTTTTTTTTTTTTTTTTTTTTTTTTTTTTTTTTTTTTTTTTTTTTTTTTTTTTTTTTTTTTTTTTTAACCTTTTGTTATAGAGAAAAGAAAAGTGGCGTAAAGATAAAGTTGCTTACATGTTTCATCTCAAATTGATGAAGGGACAATTTTAGAATTAGAGTGTCCTCCCAATTCTATGAAACTCATGGTGAGCGATAATCACTTCAAAATTGTTCATATATTTTATATTATCTAAAATATAAATATAATTTATAAGTCAGTTACGTATATTTAGACGTGGACACTCAGTTTATTATCAGTCTGGGTGGTCACAGATAACTTTAAGTACACCTAAAAAGTCTAATTAGGATGGGATAAAACCTCATAAAAAAACGTCATTTGGATATTCCTACCTAAATAATTGACGGAATGGATGGGAAAGAGGATAACAATAAATTCACCTTGAGATTAATTTTATTATTTGTTCATAAAGTCCGTATAAAGAAGTGAAATTCTATGCACATGAAGATTTTATTTTTATCAAAATTCGATAAATTAAAGTAATTTACGTCCCTGTAGGGTCTTCAAATTCCATAAACATTTAAAAAAATGTTTTTTACTTTTGTCTCTCCTTCACTTAAAGTTGAGACATCGTAGCCATTTTTCTGTTAGCAACGTTCTTCGTTCTGAAATGGGTTTTAAAATGAGATGGATATTATCATTTAAAATGCTTATGCTATCTCCATCCTGAGCCGATCATTTAAATATGAGCTGATGGATTATGTCAGCGTGTAGAGTAATTATTTTACAATCATGTACTTTAGTTGAAATACTCCTAAAATATCCCAATTCGTATATTCATTATTCCATCAATTGAATAGTTTATGTTCTGTTGTAATCAGTTAATGTTTTATTTCGTCATGTTATAGAAATTTTACTTTATTTCTTCTATTTATCTAATTGTTCTCACTTTTCAACTCAATTTCTCATCTTTAACATTTCACTGATTCTTTGATTTACATATTACTTTTTGGACACTATTTATTAAGATCAATTGTTCCTATCTATTTTGAGCTTGCATGCGTTAACGAAAGAGTAATTAAATGTAAATTTGAATGAATTAACATCAAAATGTAATTATTCAACTGATTTCACGATCAGCTACATATTCCTTCCGTTCAAAATACGAGAGGTCATTTTTTAAGGAAGAACCGCGGATGCGCATAGTAACCGCGCATGCTGTCACGTGACGCCCGCTCGAGGTTAGCCACGCCTGCCCAATCCCCAACTATGCAGTCATTTGATGTCATGCCTCTGCCACTGTTGGTTCAATCGTAAAACTGCTTTTGTTTTTTGCCATGTTAATCAATATACCCTCCGATTGTAAAGTGCGCTAGGTTATTCGAACCATAAATGCTGAGACATATTGCGAAACAGTAACCAAGCTTAGACGCGCTATTCAAAACTGCCGGCGGGGATTCTGTCTAGCGGCGCCGTGCTGCTTCACGATAACACTCGGCCTCACTCTGCAGCAATGACCAAGACGCAACCTAGACACCATTCGATGGGAATTACTGGACCATCCCCCCTACAGTCCTGACCTGGCACTATCAAATTATCGTGTGTTTCCTAAACTCAAAGAATATCTTGGTGGAAAGCAATTTGAAAATATTGACGTGTTGAAAGAAACTGTTACTAACTGGTTAAATGCTCAGGCGGCAGAATTCTATGATGAGGGGATCCAAAAGCTAGTGCCACGACTTAACAAATGTTTAGATATTCTTGGTGACTATATAGAAGAGTAAAAATATGTTCATACTTAAGTTTTTGATACAATTTATGTTCATAAATAAAATTGCTGTTACTCCATTTAAAAACGGGTCTTACTTAAAAAATGACCCACGTATATTAATACAGACAGTTGTTTTTACCAACAAACATTCAGTTTCACGAACTCTTAATCCTAAGATTTCCTTTCACTATCGCTCTTTACATCTACTGCTTTCTCAACCATATCATGTATCATGTCTCTACTTTTTAAATTTTTCTTCTTGAAAACATTTCTGATATTCGTTATCCACTACCTCCCACTTCCTTTTCATTGTCATCATTAATGTATTTTTTTAGTAAATACCTTTCCACTCATCACATTAATAATCCCGACTCTTTACTTTATTATTCTTGTTATAGAAATCAAAAACTAGTTTAACTAACTCAAATAATGAATTTAACCGATAATTAATCGTCATTTAAATACATGTTTTACTATCGGTTATGGATTATATATAATTTCTCCATTTATATATGTAATACATTTTCATACATTCAATTATTTAATTATGCTTAGTATAGTCCGATCAGTGTTTAAAAATCGATACAGTTTTACTTATCGAACACTTTTTTAATACGTGTTTGCTAATAGATATGCAAAGGTTGTTTGAAACTCTTTCATTTTCGCGCGAAAAGTTTGACATATATAACCATGGTGTGATTCATTAAATATTATATCTTTGAATTTCGTTTATGTAGTATTTTATTTGCAGCTTTTATATTAATTATACGGGTAGCTTAGAACATTTTCTTGACAGTCTCCTCTCTTCTGAATTCTTTACAAAAGACACCTGACTCTGTATGTTTTAATATCAAAGAATGTTCTTGACATTTCGTACAAACCATCCAACTCTTCAATCCGTCTTATAATTCTACTTTAATTTCTCCATAATAAAACAAATTGTCAATTATAATCAACTATTATCTTAACACATTGTTCTAAACTTATTGTTATAATACTTGAAGGCGATTACGTTCTAGGTATTAATTAGTGCACAGTATAACATCGTAACATGTTACACATGTAAAGGTTAACGGAAGGTGCATGTTGGTTCATAGGATATTCCACAGTGTGTTCACATTATCTTCTAAAATTACATAAAAAAAATTCCTTTCCATTGAGTACGTTATTAATCTGTAATCCGTAAACAATAGGTATAGGCTTGTCAAGTGCACAAACAATGCCTGATAAAGCAGAGCTTTGCACAAGCAGAATGCTTTTGATGGAGAATATTCGACAAGGTATATCCAAAGTGAGAAGGAGAGAGAGACAGAGACAGAGAGAGTACGTTTATTTTGGAATCTTGGTAAAATAAACAACTATGGAACATATGTTTTGGAAAACTCATCGTTAAATTGAAATGCATTATTAATTATCACAGGGATAAAGAGCTTTCTAAAACAGTAATGTTCAGGCCTTTAGCGATTGTCGACGAAATGTGTTTCCACTAATATTGACGTTGGGAGAGGCTTTGTATTATTCCCATGTTTTCAAATTATAGAGATACCAAAGCCAGTCTCTAGCCAAATATAAATCTGTCTGTTGAAAATTTAGATTGTTCATTTTAATTGACTTGTACAGTACTGTTTGATCTTTTCCTTTTTGTATTTTTAGCTTGATGAATAATAGATATGGAACATTTTACAGAACGTTACACAATATCTGAATTAGTCTTTTGGGAATTTCTAATTGTAAAATATATGTTTACATATTGTTTATGGTAACTTAAAAATAAAATATTACGAGAAATTAATATGTTTAAACAATCATTTTCTGATATTCACAGAGGCGGTTTGATTTCCTGTAATTTGTAGAAGGACATATATTTATACCCTTAATATATACAGATCAATGTATTCCTCTGAGTTAAGATATTACAGGAGTTCTTCGTCAAGATTGATCAAAATTTATTACTATAACGTGGCACATTTAAATTATTATATTTTTAATGGTTTAGCCATAGTAGTTTGTTCAAAATGTATTTAACCATAATATAACGCATTATATTATACAATAAATCAATCCTCATATCCATTACTTGATTTTTATAAAACAACCCCACACATTAGACTAACATAAACCATAACAGCTGATCATATTTTCCTGTGTCTAAGAGCATTTTATTTGTAATATTGAGTGAGTAAATAAATATTTTCTTTATAGCCTTCTCTTTAACAGCTAAACAAACTCATCATTGCCATGAAAGCCAACTTACTGCAAACTAAGTTTACGCCATCATGAGTCAGAAAATTATATTCCCCGAAAATTTCCTCACACTTATTTTCTCAGTTTTCGTTTGCTTATGTTTAACATTTAAAGATTACAAGTTTATAAATGTGTTTACAAACCACTGTGTTAATTTAATTTTTAGATTTTTTTTATTCAAATATCTTGTTTTCATCTGGCATTATATAAATCCTAAAACAATTTAAAATATTAGTGAATTCTCCTTTATTGTCTTCATTAACGTAAAACTGCTACCGCCTTCTACTTTTGAAGTTTTAAAATTTAATTTTTAGATTTTTTTTATTCAAATATCTTGTTTTCATCTGGCATTATATAAATCCTAAAACAATTTAAAATATTAGTGAATTCTCCTTTATTGTCTTCATTAACGTAAAACTGCCTTCTACTTTTGAAGTTTTAAAATTTAATTTTTAGATTTTTTTAATTCAAATATCTTGTTTTCTTCTGGCATTATATAAATCCTAAAACAATTAAAAATATTAGTGAATTCTTCTTCATTGACTTCATTAACGTAAAACTGCTTCCGCCTTCTACTTTTGAAGTTTTTTAATTTAATTTTTAGATTTTTTTAATTCAAATATCTTGTTTTCATCTGGCATTATATAAATCCTAAAACAATTAGAAATATTAGAGAATTCTCCTTCATTGACTTCATTAACGTAAAACTGCTACCGCCTTCTACTTTTGAAGTTTTTTAATTTAATTTTTAGATTTTTTTTATTCAAAATATCTTGTTTTCATCTGGCATTATGTAAATCCTAAAACAATTTAAAATATTAGTGAATTCTCCTTTATTGACTTCAATTAACGTAAAACTGCTACCGCCTTCTACTTTTAAAGTTTTAAAATTAAATTTTGAGATTTTATTATTACAGTATTTTATACTGTGCTTTTTTATAGACACTAAACGAAACTTGTTAATTATATTGGTTTACAATTTGTTTTTTTTCTATTTTCAGAACAATTTGCTACCGTCTGGTGATAAGTCGGTTGAAGGTTTCTCCATTACTATAGAACAAGCGACAAGACACCAAGCTGGTGTTTACATCTGTACAGCATCCAATGGAGTCGGTGAACCAGTCAGCGCAAACATTAATGTTCATGTACAATGTAAGTTCAGCAGATACTTATTTTTCAAACTTTAGACTACATTGTTAAATAATTTATGTGTTAAAAATACAGCTATTGTAATCATCTAGTTTTTGAAGCCTAGACCTTAGAACCATAAAATGGCCACCGTTGTCGAACTCTAGTGCACACCTGAGTGGTTAATATTATTTGTAGATACGAGAATATAGCTATATTTATATTAATAGATAAATTTTGCTTTCACTCTGACTTGAAATATTCTATTATTTTACGTATTACGTATCAACATTTACCGAAGCAAATGATATTGTTAGAACTGCGCCATATAAAATTAAAACATTTGTAATATTACTCGAATATGAGCTAACAATTAGAATCCATTTTAAAATTAAAATTTTATTTGTGCGTTATTCGTGTTCTTTTATTTGAAAAGTAATGTGTCAATATAAATTATACCTAATGCAGTTAGTAGCACATCAACTAGTTTTAAAATTAAATTCACTTTTGGTCTTAACTAGATAAATCTCCTATTATTTAGCAATAGTAAAATACTGTTGCTTTTCTAAGATCAGCTGATCACGTAAATATTTCGTTTCTTTTTTTGAATAAATTTAATAAACGTAATATTAACGAAAACATATTTTCTATACTCTTTTATTTACTTTTTATTAATAGGATTACTTTATATATATATATATATATATATATATATATATATATATATATATATATATATATATAAGTAATCCTATTAATAAAAAGTTATATATATATATATATATATATATAAAGAATTATTTATAACCTGTTGGTTTTTTTCCTAGTAGACATATATATACAAAACTATTAATAGTTACGTAAAACATAACCTATATATTCTATTTCACGTATAATTTATTATACGTTTTCCTGTTTAACACATCCTTCTTAATTTATTTAAGTATGACTTATTATGGATGGCTGTTATAAACAGCATTTAATTAAAAATTTCAAATTTAATTTTTTTAAATTGCTAAATAGAATTGTCACGTATTATTTATGGCAAGTTTTATCTTGTGAGCTAACACCATGGGATTATTACTAAATTCCATTTTGTATGGTTCTTACAATTCGTACAGAATTAAAACATCATTAGTCAGAACCAGTTAGTCTGAAATTACCACATGGAAAATTATGATAAAATTTCCTAGTAGCAATTTAAGTCCAAGTATTTGTGTAAAATTGTATTCTAATTACATTATGTAATATTAGATGCACAGTGGTTTTTATATATAACTCAAAACAAGCTTAAAATTTAGACCTGAAGCTGAAAAAAGAGACAAAAACATAAACTCTCATTTCCTCAAAATTAACTCTAATTATTTTGATACAATATTGGTTAAATGAGAAGCCTTATAATACACACCAATGTGGCAAAGCACTCATAAAACAAATTAGTATTTTTGAGCAATTTGGAAAATTTTAAAACAACCCTCCGATCTGTAGTTTGATTAACTTGTAGTTTTGCACTTGTGTTTGGGTTATACTTTTTAGATACTAAAAACTTGTTATCAATTAATAAGCTGATTTTGACACGAACCTGTATAACGGCTCCAATTCCTCTTTGTAACCAGTTATTACCAAGATGCTATGTTTTGGGGAGATGGCGAGCAATATGATTTCTTAGCGTCTCTAGAGACTATATGTTATCAAAGATTGTACAAAATCGATAAAAGTAATTTAAACTCAGTTCCCAAATTTTGAAAACGAGAAGGGGGGACTTGTCCAAAATATACTCATGTATCAATTTTAATTGAAATGAATCCACTAATTTAGGCTGTAGTTACTGCACAGTTGATGGAAGAATATCATTATTCCAAAAACCCTTTTTATTTGTTCCTGTTACTTAAACTAAAGGAATATATAGACTATCGTTTCAAATTAATTTTGTACCATTCATGTAACGTTATACCCGCTTACGTGAGCGACTAGAGCAATTAGAGAGAGTTTTAGACTAATATATTTGCAGTACAACAGTGCATCTCTTCATTTGATATTTTGTGAATTTTACATAAATTGCAATTACTAAAGTAATTTTTGTTTATAATAAATGTTGAGTCTGACTTATGAGAAAGATTATACAGGATAACAAACACACAGAACACAATTCTCACAAAAAATCGCCTAAGTATCAGACGCGTTTCGACGACAAGGTCGTCCTCTTCAGTGATATACGAGCTACACCCAATCAAACTAGGTAAACTAGTGTAAACTCGTTTGATTGTGTAGCTCGTTATCACTGAAGAGGACGGCCTTGTCTTTGAAACGCGTCTGATAATTAGGCGTATTTTTTGTGAGAATTGTGTTCTGTTTGTTTGTTATCCTGTTTATTTTTGTGTATTTAGAAAAAATTAAAGTTGGAAAATTATATTTTTGTTTGTTTTGGATAGGGTTTCAACAAAATCATAATTTGTATAGCAATAATCTTTAATGTATTTTACTGTCTCTTAATTAAAATATAATAACGTATTTCGAGATTTAGCAAACAAAATACAATTTTAGTTTACAAATAGGATTTACTACATTTTAGTCAAAATAATAAATAAATAGGAATTCAAAGTAACATGTAAATAACATTAAAATCACAAGCAGGGTAAAATTCTTTTGAAATAATTTTATGAAAAGGAGAAACAAGAATTATTATAATATGTTTAAATGATTTTTGTACAAAAAAAAGTAGTATTTTTGATCAAGATCACTTGTGATGTTTCCATAAACATTGGTTTGAGAAACCGATCTTACATGTAAAATTTTAGAATAATTTCGAGATTAAAATTCACTAATGTGGCATATTTTATCATATAAACTCTGAAGTTAAAAAAAAAAAATTAATTACATAGTTTAACTCAGGAGAGGTTTTAATGTTAAATAATAGTTTTTTGTAATTTTGTGATAAATTATTAATCGTACTAAATAATAACTGTAACTAGACGACAAATTTATCCTTTATTCATATTACAATTCTGTAGTAGGGAGGACATGTTAGAATTATAATAATTTATCAAAAGCAAAGTCATATATTTTTTTAACGTTTGGTTTAAAAAAGTTTTAAACGAATTTTTTTACTAATTCACATTTGGTGTGAAAAATATACCAAAATCTGATGACAATGAAACTGGCCGAAACTCGTCACATAAAAAGAGCAACAACAAAACAGATAATAATTAGCATCTTGTAAGAAACAGCTACATAAAAACAATTTAATACATACATACATTTCTTTTACGGATATACCAACAAGTTATTGATTAGATATTCTTGAATATATAAATAAAAGAAAAAGTAAATAGAGTGTATAGAGGACGTTTTCGCTAATATTTCTTTATTACAAACTTATTCCTACCACCATAGAAGTAATCCTTTAGTATACACACTGTTATTTCTGTAATTAAAATAACTATCAATTGCTCTTTATTTATTGAGACGACAGAATTCCATTGTAACCATTCACACAATCTGATTTATTTAGTTATATTGTAGATGAAATATAATAAATTTCAACTGCAGTTTATGTTTATTGCGAAGCAGATCTATAGATTCCAAGCATGGTATACTGGGCAGAGGCAACTTGCGGAATGTTTGGCGTTCACAACCGGCATTGTATGCATGCACGACGTACCTAACTCAGGCACTTCATAACCATCTCTACATCACACAAATATTTCATACTCGGAGTGGCAAAGCGATACTAGTTGCGAATTGATTACGTTATCAAATAGTTTGCCTAATTAATTTAACTACGTGGAGAACAATTCTGTTTATTCTGGCATTCTTCGTCATCTCAAATATTCAATTAGAATAATATTGTTGAAAAATAACAAGAATCTTCTTCTTCTTTTTCTCTCCAGATGTAGGAAAGTAATAAATTAAAATACTGTGACCTTTTTTATTTTAATTTATACGCAAGCGAAGTATAGAGACAATTTTTATAATTAGTTTTCATGACAATTTTCGTTTTGAGACAATTTGTAGTGGTTAAAAGAATGATATCTGTCTTCAGTAATTCGTTTTCTACCCTACAAAAATGTATTATGTTCACATATTTGTTATCCATAACTCATAATTTGAGAGGAACTACCATGAAACTGTTAGGAATTAGGATAGTTTTAGTTAGGAATATAGTCTAAGTTCTTTTTAGGAACACAGTATGACAACAATTATTATGACAGACCTGGGGAAATGATGAAATGTCTTACCTTGCAAGCAAGGCAGACGTCATTGATGCTACAAATACATATAAACCCTTGGGTGGGAGAAAACTTGGTCAGTGGGCCAAGATTAATCGAGGGAAGTGCTGCAGGAATTTTTTAAGATAGCCAGACGGACTTGGCGGGTAAGAGAATCCTGGGAGTATAATTCTGGAAGATAGCCAGATGGACTTGGCGAGTAAGAGAATCCTGGGAGTATTGAGACTTCAGATGAGCATCCATGAATGGCAAGCAGTGTGAGCAAACTTCGTGTCTAAATCTTGTAATTATTTCAGACACAAGTAATAATAAAATATAACGTAGAATCAGATCTGCGAGTCACAATAATTAGTCATTCTGCATTAATAGTAGTAATAAAGATATTGTATTATTATAATAAGATAGGAGATATCCATTGTTAATAAAAATTAATTAGTATACTGAACCACGGATTTGATGATTTTGATAAAAATTAAGAACCCAAGCCGCTTTGAGGGGCCGTTCCTAGCAAAACCAAAACATAAAGTAACGATTTTCTCACAATAGTTATAACGATTTTGATTAAACTTCGATAATATTTCGAATTTTTAGACCTCACAAAATACATCATGGGTTTTACTTTTCCATTAAGTAACAATAGAAAGTATTTTAAATGTGAAAATATCCAACATCTCGTTTCAGATTTTCATTTTTTTAAGTACATATTTACCTATTCTTATTCCTATTCTTATATTAAAAATTATGCACCGATTCAAAAAATTGATCGACGTTGAAAATA